>HG995205.1:3600000-4200000 GCA_905332935.1 Bombus hortorum | reverse complement strand
TTGAGAGCTAAAGCTCAAATTCACCAATATTAATGTATCAATAAAACCGTGGCAGATGGATATCGTTACAGTGCTAATGAAATTCCGAAATGTTTCCTATAATATACACGATATATTCAGGTTTCTATAAGTATTCGAGATATTTTCGTGAGTCACTATATTGTTACTATACTTAAATTATAACTAGGAATATGAATCTTTCCTTAATCAGAAATTTAGAAAGAAAGTTCTTTATATTAGGTCATGCCATAAGTTCGTGCCGACTTTTGTTTACACATTTCATGTGTCGATTTATAAACATACGGCGATCAGGGACCAATGCACTTGAGCTTAGCTGATCGAGAACAGGCTAGAGCAGATTTTCGTGGGTATAAGATCGTAATATAGTGAACACAGTGACTTCTAACAGTAAAAAATCATGAGTGAAATGCATATCCATTTTCGACATCTCACGTTATATGAATTTCGGAAAGGAAGTTCTCTAACAAATGCCACGAAAAACATATGTGCTGTTTACGGAGAAAATGCGCTTTCATCTCGCACCTGTAGGAAGCGGTTTCAACGTTTTAGAGCTGTGAATTTTTGTTTATAAGACGAGGAACGCTCCGGGCGTCCTCCTCCCTAGAATACTCTATTTTGAACTTTTATTTAGTGGTGATACCATTAATTCAGACAAATATTACACTCAGTTAGAAAAATTAAGGGAAGCACTAGCTGAAAAACGACCAGGTTTAGTGAATAGGAACAACGTTATCTTCCATCGCGACAACGCTAGACCGCGTGTCGCGAAAAGCGTTACCAAAAAAATTGTCTGAATTTAATTGGCAAATTTTACCACATCCCCCATATTCCCCAGACATTGCCCCATCTGATTACCACCTGTTCAGAGCAATACAACACTTTTTAGTAGGTAAAAAATTTGAAAACATTAACATTCTCAAAAATAGCTTAGAAAATTATTTTAAAGAAAAGCAAGAGAACTTTTATCGAGACGGAATAATGGTCCTAGCAGAAAAATGGGAAGAAGTTGTACAACGAGAGGGGGATTACATTTTTTCATGAAACTGAAAGGTATGTAAACAATCTTAACATATATAACCGCTCGAAAAACGACACGAACTTATGGGATGACCTAATATTTAGCTTAAAAACATGTGTTTATGTCTACTTGACTCTTGTAAATATCACACTCATATTTTTTTCGACGATTACGGGAAAGCTATTGACACCTGTTTCACAGAGTGATCGTTAAAGTTAGAATTGTTTTGGCATTGTGTTCGAAGAAGCATATCCGTTTTCAATCACCGATGAATTCAATAGCTCCGACCTGAATTACGTAATTCAACGCGCGATGCGTTTAATTGTAAAGCGAAGCCAGAGAGTTATGGGAGTAGATATTGCAACCCGAGAATTCGATCAATATAATCATATCGATCCAGATAAATCAATTTCTTGTTTTATCTTTAACGTTAATTATCGAAAGTATCACATGCAACAAACGCCATTCATACAGAATGAAACATTGTTCCAATTTTCTTCTTTTTGCAATTTCGCTGCAGAAACTATTGAAGCAATTCCGAAAGTCATATACTATTCTTGTAAACGCACTATCGCTCAGAAATATTCGGACATTGAATTATTTTTCATGGAGTTTAATTTAATCACAAAATGACTTTTATAGATCTTAGATTTTATAATTGTTACAGCTATTCATCGTAGAATATTCTGCTGTTTTAAAATTAATTTTTAACGCCATGTTCTTAGAAATTATATCTATACTTATATCATATATACATTTTTATAAATATACATAATAATCTTATAATTATAATATAGCTAATCTTATTTTATTTAGTACATCGTTATATTAGTCATAAACTGTTTATCTCCGATTTATCTCAATTATTGATCTCCGATTTTCAAATTAAACTACAAAGTTATTAATTATCTTATTTCTATATTTTTCCTTTTTAAGCTGGTCAATTTGTAAAATACGAATGACTGCGTTGGGCTATGAATCTTATACTAAGATTAAAAAGTTTTTTTTCAAATAAATAAAAATGATCATCGATGTTAATTCAAGCGATGATATTTAAAATCGACAATTGTATATTTAATTGCAAAATACTATTCGTAAATTTATAACAGATAAATCCATACTTTAATTCAATGGTTTCAGACGAATCTAATAGTAACATTTTTTGGGTTCTAACTAGTAGACTGCCCAAAATGCCCGAATATATAGGAGCTATAATACTTTTACAAAGAATTTAATTTCTTTATGCTGTTAATTTTACGAACTTTAGAATGTCTGTAAGTAAAGCTTTTTATGAACACTTTAAAGAATTATATTTTTAAATCTCCATTCATACAGAATGAACAATTTTTGACAAACTTGACGAAAAGCTACTTCGTCATAAATTTGAATTTTTAATCACTTTGTCGTGATGCACATATAACAGAAAAAATAATAAAAATAAAAAAATAAAATACCTCGTTACTTATCGGAAATACTTTCACGAATTTAACCGGTATGTTTTTTTAATCACTCTATAACAGATTAAATAAATTCTTAGCATACTCATGAGTCATTAATATACAAATGCATTCGCTGAGAATTATCTATATGTGGTCAGAAAGTAAAGAATAACCCAAATCTAATCTAATACTCACGAGTCAAGTTATATACGCAAGCGCAATCCGACTGACGCCCTTAACGTAGATAGAATTTTATTTTTTTCAAGATTACTGGAATCCGACCACCTCTTTTTATTACCTCTCCTGTTATATATGCATCACGAGAAAGTGATTAAATAACCGCCGAATTTCAATTACGGGTCACCCTTTTATGTCTACCTTTCGAAATCGCTCACTTTCGTTCGAAGTTCGCCGAGTACACACGTGACGATCGATCAAAAGTCACAGTCACAGTTTCCCACAGTATAGAGGAGCATCGCGAACACGTGTGTCCTTACAACCACTTGTGCTCACCGATCCTGTACACCATCGTATTCAAAAAACTGAAGCAAACGACACGATCTAGTCTCTAAGTTTCCCACCTTCGCAGTATCACTCGATGGACGAACTTTCGTTTCAGATCCAGAAAGCAGCGATTCAAACGATTCTTCAATCGGTTTTCAGACGTTTCATGAGAACTGAGAAAGCACGCTGGTCAAAGCGCATTCGAACACTGGCAGAGAGGTGGACTGTACAGCGATTCGAAAAGAAGGAAGAGGGTCTCACCTTCTAGGGCGTCTTCTAAGTGAAGGAGGGTGCGGCATCGTCGTGGAAACACAAACAAAACTTATAAATGTAATGGCAGGTGCATCTCGCATGGTTGATCGTCCGTGTGACCGGTTAACAGGTGTGGGTTAGGTTTGGCAGTGTTTGAGAACGTGCATGGACGCAGACTATAAGTGAACCGTGGTACACGTTGCTCATCTGCCCACCGTCGCGTGACGACACGCCGATTCGCAGGAAAGGGTCCCACAATCGTGAATCGAACCGAAAATGTATACTGCCGCTCATAAGTATCGGAATAATTTGACTGATTTGTAGTAACAGTAATTTTACCAAAATATGCAAATTAGTGACAAATTAATGAACAATTAATGTATTATATAATTACAGTTGTTGGTCAGCGAATTCAAGGATCACTCGAGATTTTCAAAATTATTCAGCCTTTTAATAAAATCGATAGATGTGAATTCTATATGCTACAATAGCAAAGCTTATTAATTATTAACATATCGTATAACGTACATACTAATAATCTATATTTCGCCTTTTTGAAGATGTTTCATATTGTTTAATCGTAAAGTGACATTAAAATCACAAAATCAACAAGAATTTATTTATCTGTTTTTCTCCTTCCATTTTCAATTATAATAATTGTGTACTTAAAACTTGTATTGTAAACGACCTAATATATTTCATTTTGTATGATATAAAGTTTTCCAATAAGTAAATAAATCTAGCGAATAAATGTCGAAGTTCTGATGATTCTGTTGTTACGTCGGCCGACTCTCTATCTAGACCAGGCCATACGCCACGAGGCTTTCGATAGATCGTATTCCTAACCGTCGCGCGCGGCACTACAAAGTCGCGGACCGATCACCTCATAAGACCGGCGAGATATACGCAATGTAGCGATAAGCGCATAGTTGTCGTCAAGCAGCGAGTTATAAGAAACATCGATTCGCCTTCGGTCCGTTCGTTATTGTACCTACACAAAAAGGGCAGTATACATGATCGTAACGCGATCGGTGGCGTGATCCGAACGTGGTGGGGATCGTTTTCCAGAAGACAAAAGAAAGGATCGAAGGGCGATCAATCTCATCTGCAGATTCAAACTACATACATCGAGAGCTATCAAAAAGTCGGTTTACATTTCCGTTATACTTCAATCTTATTCGTCGCCAAAGGATTGTAACGTTCACGTTAGTCTCATTCGAGGAGTTTCAACTAAGCAGTCTTAACTAACAGTCGCATCTGAAAAGTCTCTCAATTAACAGTCTCGTCGGAAAGATGGCATATCACAGAAGTCGCATTTGATAATCGTTCAGTTTATCGAATTCATCGGGATATTAACTGCATTCTTGTTAAACCATTATTTGGTTATTGTTATAGTTGTTATAGTTGTTGCAAATATACATTTATGTTAACCCTGTTAACACAGTGTTAATTCATTGAACCAACTGTGTTGTCCTAACCGAAACAGGAGAACGACTAATTCGCGGCGATTATCCGAATCGTAGCGAAAATTTACGCCCCTCGCTGACGCGTTTCCTCGCGATCGCGTCTCTCCGCGAACGGTCGTAACAATATGAGATAACTGATAATCGCAAAAAATAAGTGAATCGAGCGAAATTGCACTGCAGCGACATGGGGATCACCGGTGACCTCGGTGAAATAAATTCATTAATGATGATTATACACCGTAACGTATCTTTTATAGGTAATATTTCAACATTATGTGTATCGCATAATAAAGAATTCATCGTCGTGCCACGGCTAAACCTTGTAAAACTGGCGTGGCATTCGACGTGTTAGCCGTAACACTAGCCGCAACACGTCCCAGGGGGGTCATTGAAAATACAGGGTCCAAAAATGACGAACAGCACGATAGCGCTTGTCTTAATCGATTGCGAGAAGCAAGCGGCGAAATAGCGCTGGTCATATTTGTTATTTTATGAAATACATCTATTTCATTATATATGCGTACTATTAATTTATAAATATTTCGAATTTTGTTCGATAAAAATTATTGAGAAGATAACAATGAAATATTGTACGAAATACGTACGCTCAAACGGCTAGTACCATCGCGAAATGTCGCGCCGCGCATTGACTTATTGTTAAAACTTTCATTTGTTAATAAATCAAGGGCGCAACTGAATCAGATCAAATTCTTACCCACGCCCAAAACACTACTCAAAAATTTTCATTATTTATGAAAATTTTGAATTTTAGATACGACTGTAAAAAGTTTTGTTATCTGAATATAAACATTTAAAGACAAGTGTAAAAATATAAAACTGTAGATTCAATTTTTCAATCAGCACTATGTATAATACGTATTTTTATATTTGCACGTTTATATATTATTCAAAAAGCCGAATATTCTCAATGTAAAAGTGAAAAACTCATGATTGTGTATAAAAAATTGCGTAACAATATGAAAAATACTTACTTGTTTCGTTCTTCTTTGTATCGGTCGTTATAATCTGGGTATTCGATGTAGTCGTAGTTTTCGTTGTCGTTGTTTCTGTAACAAAATAAATCCAACATATTATATATGTTAAATTTGTTATATATAAAGAAAATATTTTGCATTTAAGATAGTACACTTAATATATATATATATATATAAGTGTATTTCTTATGCACACATTCAATTTAATTGTAAAAATTATTTTAATGTTGAGGACAGCGATATATATGTTAGTTCAATATTCTAATTGTAATGATCATTATATGAAAAATCAGAGACACTTACTGCTGAGAATTTCACTAGTAGTATTTTCTTGTAAACTACTTCTATAAATTCGTCGTTTTGGAGAGCCAATATTTTCCCTGCAAAAAAAGATATATAATTTTTATGCGATTCACATTATTCTAAAGCTTTTATCTCGATTTAAATATGACAATGCAGTAATATATTTAATATATATAATATTTAATATAATTATATATATAATATAATAATAATAATATAATAATAATATAATAATATAATAATATAATAATATATATAATATTTAATATTTAATATATTTATATGTCGGAGATGAAAGGACATCGGGGCCTTTCTTTTGGAATTTTTGGGAAGATCCCCAACACTTTAACCTAGACTTTTTATCATAGCTGTACTTAAACAATGAAACTTAGAAGTACTTGTTTATGATTTAATCCGATTATGTTTGTACGAGATTTATGACAGTAGGTAGTAGCTCGAAATGACACAACTGGTCGCTAAACGTAGCCACTGTCACGGGATGGACGTTTTTACCTAACAGAGGTATGGGTGTAGTTGTATAGCTCTCCTTAAAAATATAGTTGACCCGAGTTGATACAGAGAGGTACAGAGAAGAGTATAGAAGTGCAGTTCCACTTGGACTGAGACGAGTAAGTTGAGTTACACAGGAATTGTGGACCAGTAAGTTCAGTCCGACTTGGACTTTGGGGAAAAAACGCATTTGCTATCCCGTTGGCCGTGGATTCGTTATTGAACCTAAGATCATTGTCATTAGCATCTCGAGTATCTAATCGCCACTAATCATATTTGCACCAGTAAATGTCATCCATATTGTATAACAACAATGACTAATCCAAATGAAGATTCGTTAAACGCCACTAACCTCGGGGTTCTCATCGGTGAGAACTCGATAGACGAAGCCCGCAGAATATACAAAGTCGGCTTTGCACGGACAATGCAATGTCAGCATTACGCACCGCTCGTTACTTGGCAAAGTAAAAAAAAAAGAAAAAAAATAGTTGAATGGTGAACATGGACCGCTGTAATGCGAACAAAATTGGCATTATCCACCACTGCGTAAGCAGTTTCAGGAACTATTTCTTCTTTTTCTTTTTTTTTTTTTCCGAACTTTGCCAGGTTTGAAGTGGTCATTGTGTGTGCAGTGCAGCGCTAAGTTGTTTTATTCATTTCAATCATATTATTTCTTCTAAAGCGAAGTATTGTTATTGGATTAGATGTACAACAATCCCCGCTCACCGGCAGCCAACCGACAACTCTTTCGGTGATGGAAGCTGGATGCCAACGCATGGAAAATACTCGGGATAATAGTTTTCGACCGCAACTGTGGCCTCCTGCACGATATATCGATATTATCGGCGTGAGTTCCTATCGACCATAAATTTTTGTATGTATATCTAACCCAGTACCGATACATATTTCGTTTTAAATGGAACGGTCTGACTGAAGAAAATAAAGTAGAAGCAGCTCAGAGCGCTGTAGCCCGCATGGATTTCTAATTATACACAATATTCACTTCAGCTTGATAAAGTTTGCAAGGAAATAATAGTTATCGACTCTGCTCACCCAGTGGTAAGCAATGTCAATTTTGCTTGTGTTACATTGAACCATGTTCGTTATTCAACTACTTCTTAAACTTTGCCATAATCCAGTCAAATTAGCCATCAAAATACCGCAAAAACGGGTTCTGTTAAAGCACTGAGGTCAGTGTCCTGTAGTTCGATTTGTAACGAATGATAGTGTTAGGAAGATGATACAGTTGCACTGTACATGTGAATGTGTGTGTAAGCGTCAGAGGTCGTCCAGTCCTTAGTTAGGACAAAGGACGATTGGCAGTCGGTTAGAAGCATCTGGAAGAGTCGGTTGACAACAAGCGTGCGTGCGAGTAGGTTTACGAGGTCTTCAGTATAAAATATATGTGTAACGATTGTGTGCTGAATAAAGTGAATTATTTGTATTTCTGAATCGCTCCTACATCTTTACAGATAGCACACGAATAAAAATTTTAAAGACTATTTAGGAACGATCCGATAATAGCGAGTGGTATAACATGATTTATTCTCAAATATGCGATGTATTCGACTTAGCAAGCTAATGCACGCGTTACTATGATGCGTGTACGACGCAATTTAATAATTATCAACTGAATAATATTTCAGGACGTTCTCTTAGTGATGCAATGTCTACTGCTATACAGTTTATAATTAACTTCGTACTAGAAAATGCTGAAGAATGTCGATTTTCTTTAAGATCTTGTTATGCGATACATATGCGAAGAAAAGCTTAATCTGTGATGCATAAAAAATAAACTGTTTGAACATTTTGGCTAATAATGTGATTGCGAATTTTGTTATTAGCACCCAATGACACCCAATATAACCCGTTGAAAAAGGTGATTTTAAACAGGTTAAATATGAGTTTATGTTTCATTTAGAGTCACTTAAGAATAATGGATCCACGGCTAACTGTGGGTTCGATATTTTATAATGATAGAGATCGGCAAAACAGTTCGTACAAGTAAAAACGGGAAATTGGTCGTTACAGTTGCAATATATGCAACAAATGTAGCCATATTTTCACGCAAGCGCACATAATTTCTATGCGAAATTGGCCCATGTATATTTACAAGAAACGCTTGAATTTGAAAAAGTAATGGACTCCTTTGAATTTAATGAGTTTAATGATTTAAGTTATTTGACTACTAAACGTATTGAAAGATGTCGGCCAGCCATTTGGTCAGATACGATTATTGAACATTGTATTGTAATAGAAGTCATAGATGCGAGAAAAAATTTTGTGATTTACCGTGCTCAATTTCCGAGCAGTATGCAGACACCATAAGAATATCCATAAACACTGAATACGAAAAAATTATTTGAATTTTTTAAAATGTATAATCCATTTCTTGTAATAAATAGAATCCTTTGTGTCAGTACCTATTTTAGAAATTTAAATAATCAGATATATCTTATATGACGTCTATTTGTTAACTAGGTATATATATGATATTGAAACATCATTTATTAATAGTAAACAAGAGATATAAAAAATCAAAAATCAAAAAATTAAACAGTTTAGTCCTAGATATAATTTTCAAAAGAGTTGATTATAGTACTTGCTGATATGGTTGCTGAGATAATGTAAGTTCCATCAATTTCAAAGTGCAAATTCAATTTCAGGTGCGCTTGCATCCGAACCACCACTTTGCAGCTGCATGCTATCTCGATTATATACCAGAACTTTATTAAAGCGCACAAACGGTTAGTTCGAAAATTTAAGAACAGTTAATCCAATTCTTCCTCTACACTTTATGAAATTTTTAGCTTTTAATATTATTTCGAGATACGGTAACTTCTTGAAAAAAGAATTTTTCTCGGTTCCAGATTAATATAGAGCAAGAAACTGCTTTCGTAAATTCGTAAAAATATAGCAGTTATTAGAGGTTATTTTTTAGTTATTTTTTAGAGTTATTTTTTAGAGGTTTTAGACGGTTTAATTTAAGAAAATCACTTCAAAATATCGAACCATTTTGCGCAAAAAATTACTCTGTACAATTTTCCCCGATTTAAAGTCTAATTCGACTGGATTACCAGGCAGCTCAGCGGTGTGGAATGCTAACATTGCCCGGGCAAAGCAGACTCTGCACGCCATGCGGATTTCACCCGTAACACATAGACACATATATATGTATACATATACATATAGACAGAGTGAGTTATCTAAGAGTTAAAGTTGAAATATTTTTGATACTAGTAATTACACTGAAAAAGGTTTCAAATAAAAGTTGAATGATTACAAAGGAAGCATATTCTGATATTACTAGCTTTTTCTATAGGTAGACGTGTACATATCATCTGAAGGTCAACTTTGTTTCTTTAATAGAATCATATATTTTTCAAAAGACTCTTTATAAAAAATTATTGATCTACTTATGTCGAAAAGCTACTAGTTTAATAGTTTAATTTTTCTTTATAAAACTTATGAAGGAAAGCAAATACAGAAGCATTTACGTCTTTTCTTGTCTTTTGTATATTAAATTTGACAAATTAAAGTTAATATATCTAAACTACAGTTAAAATATAGTTTTTCGACATAAATAGGTTAATACTTTTTTTTTATAGGCAATGCCGAGATGGTTCGATTAGCGCATTAAAAAATATGTAGTTTCATTTAAAAAATGAAGTTTGCCATAAAATCTTCCTCATTATTTAACCCGTAAAAAATTAATTGCACTGTACCATATCCTCTCTTGAATCAAACAATTTTTTTAAAACATCCTTTTAAATAATTTTAATGCCTCGTGAGATTCTGTCGTTTCCAGTTAAACAAAACAGTCTACACATTGCATATAGCAAAATATGAATATAAAATAATTACGTTTATTAATTTTATTATTATTGTTTAGTTATAGTTTAGGCTCAGAGTATATCGTAAGAAGGTTATTGCACTCTTGTTCTTAGTTTCTCACATTATATTAAAGTCTTACTTCGAGTTCTTAATTCCTATATGGATTAAAATATTAATAAATAATATAAATATGAAATATAAATATAAAACATAGTTGATACTTTAACCCTGCTATGTTCTTTGAATCATTTATGAATTAACACATTTTATTTCTTTTTTGTTCACACATTTCTTAAGTTCCAGAAGGATGTGAAAGAATTGTTGAAATTTTACTTCAAATATAGATAACCTATACAATGCCTCGAAATAAATCCCCTCATTGAAACAATAAGAGCTACTGCACTGTCATTTCAGAATTTACAATTAATATATTTATAAAATGTAATTCGTTAACAAATATCAGGAAAATAAGGTAAAACGACTTACTGATTTAAACCGAGTTTCAAGTGTTCTCCAGCGTTTCGTAAGAGTGCATGTGCTTCGCTGTTCGTTAAATCCCGGGTAGTTCTTCCATTTATGCTACTAATCAAATCACCTTCTCTCACCCCCTGTTGAGCCGCTTTGCTGCCTGGATTAACCTGTAACGAAAATTCAAATTTGTACCTTAATTAGGTAAATAACATTTGTGAACCGCGTTTCATGTACTTCAATTTGTTTATTAATTTAAATAAACATAATATGAAATTCAGACCCTTTTCCTTTTTCTTGGAATGAAATTATAAAACATTGTTTGCGTTAAATAATTTATGCCATTAGATTTCATAGTAGCATTATATTTGTATTTCATAACTATTCACAATATTAGATCAAGAAGTTCATCTACCTTTTGTGCCAAAAATAAATTCAAATTGAAGTTCTTGTAGCATTTCACAAAAATTATAACAGTGGTAGTATCGTTAAAAAATATCTATATATTTATCACGTAATACTGGATGTAAACGAAATTTAAATTCAAAAGCACTATCGAAAATTTCGATTCGAAATTAGATTTTTATCGAAAAAAAATTTTGATATAGGTATTTTCAAATTTTAGTCAACTCATAATTTCAGAATATTATATGTGATAACATTTCGGAAATGGAAAGTAAAATAAAAATTGTAAAATTTTGAAAAAATATTTCACAGTAATTAATACATAGAGTAATGTATACGTAAAGTTTTACAAAACAGAGATGAATTTTGTATGCTGTTAGCTAATATAAATAACAGTGTGAGTGTGTGTAGGCGGGGGGGTGTCATAATTGTCAACCCCTCCTTCCCATAGTCAAGATATCACTACAGATATTTATTATACAAAAATTGATGAATCCCATTCCCAACTGATGAGGGTCCTTTTTGAAATGTCATTTAACCATAATTAAAGAGGATATTTTTACGTGTGTAGAAACGATTTTGTCAATGTGAACGCTAGTGTTAAAATAAATGATAAATATACGTGTTTCCTATCAAATTGGCAACCAAACTGTATATAAAATTAATTACTATATGTTTGGTTGGTAGTTGAAAATGCGAAATTATTTATTATGAAAGTCAAGACTTCATTTGCTATATTCTCTCAGTTGACTAGTGAAGTTCTTCCATTTTGGATTACGTAGAAATAGTTACTCATCTGTTTCAGAGGTTATGGGTGTCATACATAGATCGATAATGTTAATAAATATTTAGTATCCTATTACTGTCGAAGGTATCCGTTTTTGAAAGTGAAACTCTACTTTTATTAGAAAAAAAATAATTGGTTTAACTAGCGAAAGTGAAATTGTTTATCAATGGATAACTTCATGTTAACATTAGATAGTGATATAAGTTATTAATACAGGTAATAATTCTATATTTCGAATTAGTTCTAAGATTGATACTATTTTATATTTTAGAAACACAGTCTATTGATATAAATAAGTGAAAAGTCTTATTAGAATCGAAAGACGCAAGGAAAATAAACGTTAACTAAAGTGAAAAGAAGCAGAATTATAGAAACAAATTCATCATCAGACGAGAATGACATTTTAAGTGACACTAGCTTGAGGTTTATGATGCAAAATAATAATGAGAAAAATATGAAGAGTAAGAAAATTATTTAAGATTTTCATAATACATTAATTCAACAGCAACTCCATTCAGTGTTCATAAAAACACACTCTTTCTCTGTATCTGTACAAAAATTAGTGTGCAATAAATTTAGATGTTTTAAAAGTCTATAAAATAGAACCAAAACTTTCAGCATTTGTCTATATTTGTTACTTATATAACACGCAAAATTTTAAATGTTTCATTATCTAAAAAAATGGAGTTGCCTCATCATATTCTCATAATAAACGGTTCAATTGACAAACGCTTTCATGATGTATTAGGTTGTCCGAAAAGTTTGTTTCGTTTTATAAGGAAATAATAGATGCAAAACATTTTTTGTTTTACAAAATGGATCATAAGTAATTCAATATAATAATATAAAACAAAAAAATATTCTGCATCTATTATTTCCTTATAAAACGAAAGAAACTTTTGGGACAACCTAATGCATAAAAGATTAATAATAAGTATATTATCTCACAACGTAGAAGTGCAGACATCAAATATTTTCATTAGCCAGTTAATCCTCGCGATGTCATCCTCGGCCAACAAATTAATCAATCATTCATTGTGCTAATGTTTAGTATTAAATTTATAATATTTATGCTGTTCTATTAACATATACACAGTTATACATTTTATGGTATTACGGTTTTGTTTTAAGATTAATATCAATTTAATATTAATATTAATTTAAGAAATTTTCAGTTTTAATGCTAAAAATCAATAATTATAATATTATCCATTACATCAATAACATTATCTAAAAATAAAATACTCAGTATTCTGAGTAACGATATTGTGTATCTTCTATAAAACGTAGAAAACCTAAACTCAAAAGATATAAAAATACGATGTTTTGAATGCTGTATCTATCTGAACATAATCATTAAATGACAGCTTTAAGTAACGAAATCCTTGCATTGACCATAAATAAGTAACTTAAGTCAGAAATTTAGTAAGACTTATACTAATATCAGTAATAATAAAATACATATTACTTATGAAAATTAAATTAACAAATTTACGGTATAAACCTTCACAGTCAAAACAAACGTGTCGAATACTGACAATGACTCCCGAAAATATTTGAAAATTTACAATCGAAAACTTTTAGAGAGAAATATATTAGATGCTACAATTTCGAAATTTTATTGAACATATAATAGTTACGATATATTTATTACAAACGTATGTATGTTTCATCGAAGTGACAAAAATATTCGATACAATGCGAATAATCGTGTTAAACTGGTACTAAATTATAGTACTAAACTAACTACTACTTTAGTTTAGTACTAAATTATAGTCTCATTTTAACTTTATTATTAGTGCATAATTGACTACTCAAATAACTTTTTATGAAGCCTACAAAATGTATGTTTGTAGTAAAAAAACTTGTAACATTTACAGTGATTTGCAAAATTGTATTTGAACACTTAACATAAAAAACGTATCACATATATATCGTATATGTTATATAGAACATCTTAACATTTTATTAGCACTACAATAAGATACGAATGTGATGATTAAACACTCCTCCAATTATTCGCTTATCACGATCGGATAACGATAACGGCCAACTAGTACTTTTCTTTTTGCCATAATCTACATCATTTTTGAAGAAATTGTGTATTACTCTACGACTTCCTCATTACTTTCGATATCTTTGCTACTGATAACCGTTGCTGTTTTCGTTCAAGAATTTGCTTTTTTTCAGACTCGTTTAATTTTTTTCCGCGTCCCATACTTACAAATTTATATAATATTGTACTGTAATCTTTACTCGTTGATAGATCATGAACTACTGAGCACTTTCTAAACGTATTAACAGAGTGTGTTATCGTTTCGACCTTAGTATGGAACAGTTCTCCTTTGTTGTATATAAACATCTACGACATTGTGACTTATTTTCAGCGAACCGCATATTCTGAGCTCATAATTTTTTCATATTATACGTTACAGACGGAAAACTTTACACGTGTCATTGAGAAATTAATGATAGCACACCTGGGTTATCTTTTTCACGAGGAATGTAGTAGTAAAGTTTGAAATCAACCTGAAAATCTATTTAAAAGTTATAAGATATTTGCTGCAGACATTTAGTAAAGAAAAGGTAATATACGGAACAGAACAGTGGATCTTAACATTCCTATACGAGATATCTCGTTATGAAAGGGTTCAAGATAGTTTCACAGAACCCCACTGAATATTGAAGCTCATTAATATTATAAATCATTTTTATAAGTTTTTATAGTAAATGTTCAGATTCCGGACTTATTTTCCTGAGTTACTGCAAATTTCTGTCGTATCAAAAATTCTACGTTCGTCAAAATATACCTGTCCCTAAACTGTCGAAAGACATGCGAAAAAAAGAAGCCCAGTTCATCAAAATTTACTCATTAAACTCTACTTTGGCATTTAAGATTCTCACCGTGTAGCTGCACTTTCGTTGACCCGACGCTCGAAACTTCAGCATGTTGTAAACTTTCTTCACTACCGGATCCTGTCAATATATCAGCGAGCAATTCGTGACACCGCCTTGTATCTTTCGTTCCTTTTCTCGAAGGTTAGCAAAGTTTCAACGGACGTTAATTGAAAAAGTAGTTGTTTTGGGTAAAAAGGTAGTCTTCTACCATCGAATCTATAATATCACGGGACGTGATTATTTCAATGCTGAAGTAGAAATATTCCAATATTTTATTATTTTGAATATTTTTTTGACTGGACAGTTATTATACTTCTATTAGTATTTATTGTATGTATTACTGTTGCTATTATTTCTATTATTATGCATTGAATATATCATTAATATTACATTATATTATATACTAATATATAACCTTATTAATTCAAATAAAATTCGAATATTTATGCACGTGAAACGTACAAATATATAAAATACACGAAAAATATATAAAACATATTGCCAATGTTTTCGGTACACATACATAACTTTAACATATGAAATATTATCTACAATACAATATTTAATAATAGATATTCAACAATACTTTTGCAAATATGATACGTTATAGTTTACGTTACGATAAATTTATAAGCACTGTCATCAAGTTTGCAGATCACTGATAACATTTGCATATAATACTTGCCTGTTTTTCCAAATAATATGAAAACTTTTTGTACGTTGCCTTCTGCTACATAGTGCATATATCATCGTCTACTGTTTCTTACTATACAAGGTGGATGTAATAACTTTGATCATCTTCTAGAGATATGGAGAAACTTTGTTGGCAAAAGACGTACGGTATGATAGTAATAATTTTCTTGCCTCC
This sequence comes from Bombus hortorum, assembly GCA_905332935.1. Classification (NCBI taxonomy): domain Eukaryota; kingdom Metazoa; phylum Arthropoda; class Insecta; order Hymenoptera; family Apidae; genus Bombus; species Bombus hortorum. Next base: position 4,184,232 of record HG995205.1, on the reverse strand, counting down.
ATTCTTTTTTCGCTGTTTGCCGTATCTTCTTGTTTCTAGTAGAATGAAGGGTGTTTAGACGATTATGTTTAGACAAGGTCATTTTGCAATAAATAAAACATGTTCGTTTGCATCGATGCAACTTTGCAATCGTCGGATTGCCGAAGTCCGTGCACTTATCGGATCGTACGGTGCAATGAGTTTTTGATTCAGACCTTGTAATACTCTCATTGCACATAGTTACTGTTTCGTTCACTCGCGGAGAGACGCGTTCGCGACGAAGCACGTTAACGGGAGTCGTAAATTCACGTTACGATTTGATTATCGACACCGCGAAATAATCGATCCCCTATTTCGATTAGGATAATAGGGCAGGTTAAATGAATTAACACTGTGTTAAGATTTGTAACAATGAAGTAGATACTAACAGAAGTAGATACTAACGATAAATGCGCCCGATGTATTAGATATGTTCTGACAAATTCGCGATGCTTTCTATTCGCCTCCTCGAAAAGGACTGACTTGATCGTTACAATCGTTTGGCAACGAATACGATTGAAGTACGACGGAAATGTAAACCGACTTTTCGATAGCTCCCGATGTATACGGTTTGGATCTGCAGATGAGACTGATCGCCAGCCCTTCGATCCTTTCTTTTGTCTCCTGGAAGACGACCCCCACCACGCTCGGATCACGCCACGGTTCGCGTTACCATCATGTATACCACCCTTTTTGTGTAGGTAAAAAAACAGACCGAAGGCCAATCGATGTTTCTTAGAACTCGCTGCTTGACAACAACTACGCGCTTATCGCTACATTGTGTATATCTCGCCGGTCATGTAAGACGATCTGTCTGCGACGCTGTAGTACCAAGGGCGACGGTTAGCAACACGGCCAATAGTAAGCCTCGGGGCATAACATCAATAATTACCGAATTTGGATACAGTTTCAAGGTCAGAAAGTTTCAACGCAGAGTAAAATAAACGCGCCGTGATTGGATTCGGTAAATCCGAGAGCGTTGCTAATTATCTTCATCGGCGGAGTGGCAGTTAATGATCTCGCGTTTACTGCAACATTACGTTCGGCAATCTCATTACAAACTACGATATCTTACAAGCTTATTTCTCCGTAATTTCCTCGTCTCGCGCGTGTTCTCGTTCGATGCCGAACGTCACAGTAAGAACGTGTTTAATATATTTCCATATCCATATATCTCGCCGGTCTTATGAGGTGATCGGTCCGCGACTTTATAGTGCCGCGCGCGACGGTTAGGAATACGATCTATCGAAAGCCTCGTGGAGTATGGCCTGGTCTCTAGGTAGAGTTGGCCGACGTAACAGTTACAATATCCACATATTTGTATCACGAAACGAAACATAACAGAAACGTAAGAGAGCTCCCCAGTATACTCGGTAGAATCTTACCGAATCGATAAATAGAACATAGTGATCCAATTTCGTAGCCAGCTCGTTCTTCTGATATAACACCACTGGATTTCTTTTTATGGAGAATACTTTTCGTACGTGGAGAAATCCTCATGGACACTCGCTATTGCACGCAACAGCAGAGTAGTGTCGGGCTCCTACCGACTAAAACTCCACGGTGGTCGTCCCGACGATTGGTGGAAGCGACCTCGGGCTCTTTTTACAATTGCTACCAGGAGAGTCTTTATGGAGAATACTAAGAAATACTAAATAATATGTGGAGAAGCTAACGCCACTAGGTATAGGACAAATATTCATTGCAACACGTACCATAAACAACCCAGTAATGACAACTAGTGGTTTCGGCAATCATACGATTTCAACGTTGCATCGATGCAAACAGGCATCATTTCGAACGTTTATTATGATGTAAGATTTGTTATTCTTTTATGTATTGTCGAATGTGCTTCTATAATATTAGGGATCGTAGAAATCGTCTAAACATTTTCCACTCTATAAGGTATAAAAAAAGTATGTAAAGTGGAATAGGTAGGAATAAAAAAGTAAGCAAGCAAAATTTAAAATTAAAAATATGGAGGATCCTTGAAATCTCTGAAAATCTTTCACATACAAAAAATTATTATTACTATATTATGGCCATCTTTGTACCGTACAACTTTCATGAGTAAAGTTTTTCTATACTTCTGAAAAGAACAGAGATATTTAAGGTGATCAAGGTTATTTCTCCACCATGCATTAATATATTAGTTCATATTATACGCCACTACACTTAATGTTTACGCAACAATTGAAAATTTTAAATTTTCGTGTGATCCACAGTTGACAATTTAATGAGACCAATGTATCATATAGGTACAGGATATGCAATATATTCTTGCATGTGTTTTTAAATATAAATTCAAAAAAAGGAACGAAAAATTCAAAATAAGGAACATATTCTTATAATCTTATAATCATATTTTATAATGACATTACAAATATCTAGGTTTCTACTTGCATTCTATAAAAATATATATTTGCATAAATATCTGCAATTTACATTAGAAAAATTGTTTAAAATATTGAGAATTCTTTTTAAAAATATATTGCTTTAGCAATTATATAAAATAATATTCATTTAAAAAATTGGAAAGCTTTAATTATTTAAGAACTGTAATATATTTTATAGTAATTCCGTATTTGCTGGTATTTTCAAATAAAAGATATTTCACCATAGTGATTAATCTTCAACAAATAAGAGATACGAAGAAAATATGCTAAGAAAGTTCACGTTCTTTAGGATGTTATGCCATTTCTTAATCGAACTTTCAATTATTCCATACTGGCTGTACAATTCGAATTCAATTAATCAATAATAGGTGTAATACTCTACATCTAAACCTTTTTCTTCAATTTTTGTCTTATTCTTATCCTAATTCTATCGAGCACAGATAGTTAATTATTGGAATAACTCTAATATATTAGGCAAAAGCATCTTAAGAAGATAGCAACTTTTCAACAAAAAGTAACTACAGTATTTAACACTTATGACGCTTACAACATTTACAAATTCAAGGTTTCGTGTAACATATCAATGCTAACTGATTATAAGTTATTTGTCTCTTTAATTTCATCCCATGAATAAATTAGAGATTTTAGTTATCCAAATTCTAATAACTTATATCCTTTAAATAATTGATTTATTTAATTCTTTGAACGTAATATGTACTACTTTACTATAAAAAACTAAAATATCAAAATTCTTCAAGAAATTTCACCATAATTTTTATATTTAATACTAGTAAATGGTCCCATGTAAAAAAAATTTATACAATTTCCTAAATATGCAATCGCCGGAATTTCTATTTAATATAACAAATTAAAATTCTTCCCGTCTCACCAAAAACAACAATTCTTGTAACATATTATCGTAGAATTCCTCCGATATTCATCAAATTACACTACGATTAACCTTTATCAGCTACACACAAACTAATATTAAGAGCCAATAAATAAATCAAAGTAAACTTTTTATCTCATCAAATTCGTGCGATGAAAGCACATAATTTCTTTTTAGTATCCCAGAGTCTTTGCAATTTGTCCAAACAGGACATTCGATAAATTCAAGCAAATTGCCATAACAGACTGGGAATACGTATCACGAAGGCGCTTATCTTTCCTTTAAATGGCAAGGTTACGTTTATACACAAGTATATTTCATTGATGAGTGTTGAACTTATCGTTGATGTAGGGTGTTTCTTTTTCCAACGCCTACAGAATTAACACGTTGGTCGCCACGTCACCCATATCTATGTGACGGGTATACTTCCGTGGGGAGGCGTCACCCAAGCAGGGATGACGCTCTTCTTGTTCGAGTTAATTAAATATAGGATATACAACATAAAAATATTAAAAACACATTATACCATACTTTTTATTAATTTATATTCTGGATAACGTATTACATTATTTTATATCGCATGGTTAAAACACTAAATACATTTGGGTAGTTTTGGGCATTTCGAACAACAGTTGTAGACTTCGTCATCACTACCCTCCTCACTTTCAAATATATTTTCACGCTGTTTACTGAACATTTTGAGGATGAAAATATCACCGATGTACGTCTCACAAGTATGCTTTCTCGACTAAATGAAAGATCTGAGATATCTGCCATGAGATCCCCCGGAATACTCTAGCTGGAAAGCTTGTCGCTTCCTCCATTTCAGAAGTAAATAATTTTTTCTTTACAATGAATCGAAGGCGATAAACAATGAGTTTCCGCTTGTCGCTCTATTTACGCCCTGCGTGCCGGCGGTCGGATTGGGCCCCTCAGGAAACTTAGCCGAATCACGCTGGGTGACCAACGTGTTAATCGGATCAACCTCTGGCTAGTGCGTTGAAACAATAATCATTTAGCCTTAAATTATATCAGCTGCATAATCGTATTATTTCCTCTATAATAGAGATTATCTGAAGACCTTTACGAGTTTCATCGCTTCGAACGTATCATGGTGCATCTACTATCGTTCTGAGTATATTTTTGACTATACAGTTTTAAGCTTTTACCATTGTCACTTCCCGCGCCCCGCACGATCCGTAACGCGAAAACAAAATCGGAACGCGCGACCCGCGACTCGGAAGAAGCTATAGCTTGCGATGAATTTACCTAACGATATTAAGAAAATTTAAAATTGTAAAGAAAGTCGGTAGTTTGAACAAACATTGGGGATCTTCCCAAACATTTCAAAAGAAAGACCCCGATGTCCTTCAATCTCCAACAGATATAAATAAACGTAGCGTTATTAGTTATCATCATTTTGTCAAGAGTTTTACATCCGTCAGTCTGTCAGTCAATTGTCAATATCGAAATAGCAGGTTAGCCGAAACGTGGAATTTATTGCCAGTTGCATTAAACGAAAGACTGATCGCCTGTCGATTATTTCTTTGTCTTCTGGAAGAAGATTCCCCGCCACGCTCGGATCACGCCACCGATCGCGTTACGATCATGTATACCGCCCTTTTTGTGGAGGTACAATAACGGACCGAAGGCGAATCGGTGTTTCTTAGAACTCGCTGCTTGACGACAACTATGCGATTATCGCTACATTGTGTATATCTCGCCGGTCTTATGAGGTGATCGGTCCGCGACTTTGTAGTGCCGCGCGCGACGGTTAGGAATACGATCTAACGAAAGCCTCGTGGCGTATGGCCTGATCTAGATAGAGAGTCGGCCGACGTAACAAGAAGCGTATTGTTTATTGTTCATGATCGGGTGTACCCTTCTTAGCCTTGACGAAGGCGATGAAACTGCCTGTACATAAGTTTTGATACCATTATTATTGTTGTGATCTAATGTGCAGTTTTGCGATAGTGTATTACAGTTATCAATAATTGTTTTACGTTGAAGTGTGAGATAGACTTTTTTCTGGACTTTTCTTACTATATCCTTCATAACTAGCAGAATGATTTCTCTGGCAATTTTAGCGACTTTACATTTACTATTTTGTGTTGCAAGAGACATGCCGAGGTGGTGTTTATTAGCGCACTTAACGTAGCTGGTGCTCTGAAGCAATAGTTTTTAGTATGACCGTAAGATAGACATTGTATGTATTGGAAAATATCGATTTTATCTTTAGAAGGCTCGAAAGGAACTACAGTGCTTAAAAGTCTGTTTATTTTGTAAATTTTTTTGTTATTATCATTGGGTCCAAGTTCTATGAAGAATAGTAGTAATGGTTGTTTTGTAATATATTTTATATTATTTATTTGCCCTATCTGCTTGAGTTTGTTTATTTCATTAACAATTCTACCAACGTTTGTTTTAAGGCGCATTTTTCTTACAATTACTACCATCTTATATTACAGTACAGAAATTAGCATTTTTTCCTCTCATAGCTAGAACTATTTTGCTATAGATTTCGGTGAAATTGGCGTATATTTTAACATGATTGTTTCTTAGTTGTTTTACCGTATAATTATTACCTGCTGTGTCATCCAGTAACACCGTCAAAGGTTCGATAACTTGATCGAGTATTAATTAGCGACCTTACTTTGCGATTTATACACTATACGAGCAACTCAGCGAGTATAGCCTGTATACTAATTTATTATTTAAATAAATTCGACGGTTTCAACAAGAAGCAATAACATCTAATAAGTCTCACGATCAAACATCCTCTATACAAGTCGTCTGCAGTACTATCAGAAATAAACTCGTTACAAATTGTTGAGTTTTACCGTCAAATATAAATAATGTAATGTCTAATTCATAATGTATGCGACAGTGTGGCAGCAACCATACCCAAATCCACGTCATTCCACACTACCTGACAATAAACCTTTAGACTTTCACCTTATCTTTGCACATGGTGTTACGCCACGAGGCTTTCTATAGACCGTATATTCCTAACCGTCGCGCGCGGCACTACAATGTCGCGGACAGATCACCTTATAGGACCGGCGAAATCCATACAATGTAGCGGCGAGGGCATATTTGTCATCAAGCGTCGAACTCTAGAAGCGTCGAGCTCTAGAAGCGTCGATTTCGGCCCGGTATTTTATACACACAAGAAAGGTGGCATGCGTGATCATGGCGCGAACGGTGGTGTGATCCAAGCGTAATGAGGGGTCGTCTTCCAGAAGACAAAAAAACGATCAAAGGGCAATTAGTCCATTTCGAGGAGTCGAACATTGCGAATTCATCGAGATATCTATAATACATCAATCGTATTCATCGTTAAACCATTTATTTGTTTCTTGTTAATATTTTCATAATTGTTGAAAATATAAGTTATATTAACCCTGTTAATACAGAGTTAATTTCATTTAACCACCTCTGTTGCCTTAACCGAAACAAGGGAACGACCAACTCGATAAACCGTAGTAACCAACTCGATATTGTAGCGAGAATTTACGTTTCTCGCTGATGCGTTTTCCTCGCGACCGCGTCTCTCCGCGAACGGTCGTAACACATGGTCCAACACCAAATTTTCCCCATGACAATAGCGACAAAACTAAAGAAGCAATAGCATTCGCAAACGATCTACTGATATACGTGAGAGACAATAAAATACAAAAAGCTAAAGGTCAATTACAGTAAATATTGAACGTAATACACAACTACTTCTACACATGGAAACTAACAATTAATATAAGCAAATAGGAGAACATTTTGTTCGGACCATGCATTTCCAAAATATCCGACACAAGCAAAAACGTACGTACTTACGCTAAAAAATTCCATCTACGTAACAGTAACAATAGCAACTTATCCATGTTTCGCAAAGAAGTCATTCGCTGTTTGAGCGTACATATAGAGTTTAAGCTGAACCACAACAAACTATATACAAAGACAAATAGAGAAAATACAAGAACATTTGCTGCACACAATTGCTGCAGTAAAGTGGAAATACTATGCTACAAGCTATTGATAAGACCGATTCTAACGTAATGTTTCCCGATTTGCAACATCTGCGCAAGCACAGTGGGTAAGTTACGTCTGTTTGAATGAAACTGCCTCGGAGCTTGTTACCCGGAGTTCGATTACACCAAAAGTGTAAGAACAAATTGCATGAATTAAAATAATTACGAAAATTACTAAAATTAATATGAATTGGCCAAACATACACAATATCAACACAAATAGCCTAATTGTACAGCTCGATCTACCGCAATTCACAATATCACGAAAAAAACAGACATACGCAATACACAATACCACTGGAATCGTCATAAAAAAAGCTATGATAAAAGAATAATAAAACATAAATTTCAAGTATTCCGACATACGATTTAAATATAGGCTGCCTATACGACTTAAGCCAACCGAGCAGGGGAGATCTCCCCTATGTGAAGAACATCTCTGCGTGACCGAACAGAGAGATCTCCCTTTTTGACTTTAGCAACACGTTTTCTTTTTTTTTGTTGTTGTTATCACTTATTGTTTACCTGGAATTGTTCCCAATTAATTGCGACACTTTTTCTGCTTTTATAAAGTACAGTATATAATAAAATACACCAATTTAGTGGTGTTAAAGTTAATTAAAAAGTTACACTATTAGTTATCACTGAATAAAGTTATAATCGAACGATACCACACTAAAACGATAAAAAATATTAAAATACATTATGAATTTTTAATTTCACGTTCAAGTCGTATTATTTATCTTTAGTCATCTTTAATGTTTTTAATTTTACCTATATTTCTTAGTACTTCTAATATATTTTTTTAATTTGATGTTTTATATAAACAATATGTGAAATCATTAAACGAAATCATTACCGCAAAATGTAATTGACACTTGAATAATTTTTAAGACTTTTTCCTTTTTCAAGTAGTGAATATTAGTCCTCATTACTTGGAAAAGTGCACAGTGGACAGCGTATAGGTTGGCTGAGTGTTACAAGACAAACATAAAGAAAATGCTAAAAAATAATGGTGGTCACATAAAATCTGATTACGCAAATCCGTATTAGAGAAACATACATATATACATGTCGGAGTACACATTACGATTAAGGGCGTGTAACGAACCTCCATTTGGTTTGGACTTTGTTATTACGCAATAGAGAAGGCATTTACTAGTACGAATATGATGATAGCAGAATTTGACAAGTAGCCGTGGTAACTAGGTACTCGAGACGCTAATGACAACGATGTTAGGTTCCATAACGAATCCGCGGTCAATGGGATAACAGATGTACTTTGTCCCAAAGTCTAAATCGGACTGCTTATTCAAACGAGAGGTATGCACCGATCGTAAAGACGTGATACTCGTTGATGAGGTCGTAAGAGGGTGTCCATCTCCGTTGCGGTGATGCTGCAGAGGAAAACTATATGGGGTGTGTCTCAGGGCACGAGATCATTGGATTCGTCGAGGAAAACCTTCGCTCGGAAAGCGAGGGAAATGGACGTTACTGTTAATTGATTAATTTCAATGTTGGTGTTTAGAGAAAGATGCTAGCCGTCCTTGAGAGAGAGAGAGAGTTGCTAGCGGGAAGCGTCGTTCGTGGAAGAAGCAGATTTCCTTTATCTTCCCGCAGTAGGTGACGGATTTAGCGACTGTTAGGATAAAGGCTGTTTATCCGTTTGAAAGACCTTAGATAACCAGATCCTATGATTTATAGCGGGTCTTCTAGTTATCTGAATATGTACTGTGTGGATGTGTTGACACCTGGCAATCATGTTGCCCAAAGAATAGAGTCTGTGTGTGGCGAACTACGGGACAGAGACAGTTGGAATGTTTACTGTCGAGTGCCGCTACAACTATTTCTTTCGAAGGAGAGCTATACGATTACTCCATACCTCTGCTAGGCAAAAACGTTCATCCCGTGACCGCGGCTACGTTCGGCGACTAGTTGTCGCCTCGAGCCCAAGCTAATTATCGAAGTCTCGAACAATTATAATATGAAGATCAAAGGGGGGTTTTCCAAAGAATTCCAAGGGGAAGGCCCGGTGTCCTTTCATCTCCGACATACATATAATACACAGTTTGTAAATAAATAATTGTAAGTCCTCAATAGTAATAGCAAATGTGCTATTAAAAGCTTAATTAAAAAACTATCTTTGCTACTTGATCGTAACAGTAGATTAGAGAGCAGGTGCTACAAATAAACTGCAATGTTATTTTAAGTGCCTTTGTGTACCTACTTCTTAAATGCATAAATGTACAAATTATTATTACTATTCGCATTTTCTAATAACGGCTTATTACGCAAAAATATCACGCGTCGGAGAGAATCAATAATTTAATACTCTTTTTCTATAAAATTTCCACATAATTTTATATATTATTTCTGTATTTAAATTCTTTATATGCATTCTCATATGCCACGTTCCATTATTTACTTGCAATCACTATATATTGTATATTGGGATACAGCTAATCTTAAGTTACAGGTGTAAGTACATGTACATATATATTAAATCCATCAAAATTAATGATCATCATCGTACATTCATCAGATTTATACGTTAATCCTAAGTTACATATGTAATATCGTAAACTATTATAATTAGTTTATTTATAATAAATGGATTAAACAGATGTTGATTAAACAGTAAACAATGTGTTACGCCACGAGGCTCGTTATAGGCCGTGTTCCTAACTCAGTGCCGCGGACGGATCGTCCTCTAGGATAGACGTAATGTACACAATGTGTCGGTAAGGACATATTTGTTATTAAACATCGAGTCCTAGAAAGGTCGATTGCGATCCGCTATTTTGTCCACAAAAAGAAGGTGGCCTACGTGATCATAGGCGTAAACAATGGCGTGACCTGAGCGTGGTAGGGGTCGTCTCCCGGCAAAACAAAGGAATAATCGACAGGCGAAAAGTCACAACTGGATAGTCTCATACAAGAAAGCTAACAGTCTCATTTTTAAGAAATCGCATCTGAAGGTCTCTGAGTTTATTCATCGAGATATTAACCGCATTCATTATTAAACTATTTATTTGTTTATTGTTCATATTTTCATAATTCTTGAAAATATACAATTATATTAACCCTGTTAATACAGTGTTAATTCATTGAACCACCTCTGTTGTCCTAACCGAAACAGGGGAACGACTAATTCGCGGCGTCGATTATCCGAATCGTAGCGAGAATTTACGCCTCTCGCTGACGCGTCTCCTCGGGATCGCGTCTCTCCGCGAACGGTCGTAACAAGAACAGCGTTGGCTACTTTGCACTGTAATTTCTGCAATTTAAAGTTCCATTTCGTTTTTAATATTTATTTTAATTGTTGTGAATAATGTGTACTCACACATGTTATTATTATAGTATATAAGTATATATCTAGTTATTATGTGTTAAAGCATATTCGTTCCATAAATATCGATTAAAAATACTATTGCTACTTCATTCCAATTTTTTAATTAAGTAGCATAAATGGTAACAAATTGTAGTAGTAAAGAGTTTGAGTTTTAGTTTCTTCAACTGAAGATATAAAATCAATGGAATGTGAAGAACAGATCAAGATGTGAAATTATATTTAAAAATGTTTCCTCTATCGACTTCTCGTAACGTGATTTTCTGTTTCTCTTTTTTGAAGAGCAAAATTAACTAAAAAATATATAACATACTTTCTATCCTAATATATGTTTTCAAATTTGTTAAACGCTTTCTAAATACTTTCAACAATATGTTTTGTAGAAATTTATAAGCAATCGTTAAAACACTCTTTAATGTGAAGTTAATATTCATTCGGGTTATACTTTCTCAGTGTGCAATCTTTCTCAACTTCAAATTTGATAATTGAGCTAACCAAAACAATTCGTCTGTTAGTGTTACTCTTAGCGTTACCAATTTTCAAAATAAGCTGCTTTGTGTATGTATAATAGGAATAAAAATATTGATATAAACTTAAGATATTATTATGAAAAAATAGAAGAAAACTTTTTTACAGACAAACTGTAGAAGTTTTGTTTCATTTTACTTGCAATTATTATACCTAATAGATATGTATCTAACTTTTCTCTTTCACATAATTTTGAAATTTTGGAACACTTGAATTTACGTTTAACCCTTTTATTAAAATTGTCGAATATTCTTATACCAAACGTAGAAAATTATACAATATTTTTGTGATTAACTAAGTCGGCTATGATCGATATTAGTAAACGAACTGACTTACCGACTAAAATGAACGCATGGCATAGCACGCTGCTACCGAAGAATGCGGGCCACCACTGAACTAGAGTTGGAAGACTTACCGATTCAGAAAGGCTCGTGATAGAGGAAATGAGGTATCACAGTGAAATTTATTCGTATTTCATGAAATTGACTGTATTTTTAATCTATTTGATAACTGACTAATTTTATGAACTTAAAAATTCGTGATATTAGATGTTGAAAATGACAACGAGAGTTCGCGATCCATATGCAGATGCGCTAGTTACAATAAATAATAACTAGAAGATAGTTCTAGATATAATCGATAGGTTTAAGATGTTCTTTTTATCCCTAGTCCATGTAAGAAAGTGCATTAAAGGTTTTTCGGCTCAGAACGGTGTGATACATTTATGCAAAGATTAAAATAATAACTATTATGATTCTAACTCTGAATACAGAAATAACAACATTAGATATATAAAAAAGATGTATAAAAAGTGATTAAAGATAATTTCCTGAACTATATTAATTTGTGACAGTCACTGAAAATGTATCCACGAAATATTTATACAATTTGAATTATGACTCAATTTGTATTCAATACTCGGAAAAAATTATCCTCATTTTACAGGTATTTATTTATTAATATTTTCGTGAGTTTTAAAATTCATGAAATTACGGAATTCATAAAAAATTGTCAAGAATATTTTTTCTGATATACATTAATTCGTGTATTTATTAAATATGCGCAATATAATAATTTACAAAATATAATATTGAGCATCAATAATTTATAAAAGTATAGTAATAAAATTTCTAGGAAATTGGATCTGAATTTTCATTTAATATACATGGTGCTGTATCAACATTGCCCGTTAACAGTGTAATAAATTTAAACATTATTATTAGAAATATAAAATTTGCTAGAATAGCCATTTTTGATCTGTATTGAATTTTTCATATTTTCTCCGTAAATAGAAAGCATGTATTTTTCGAATGAAAATTTCATATTGACAATGTTATCACTGAATGGAAAAGTTATTAATATGAAATTTCTTTCTGTTAAGAATTAATATGAATCTCTTTCTAAAAAATTTATCGGCGCCGTTATATATATAAGTGCTCAAAGTGACGTAAGTAATCCTCGGCTGTTCTGTAATATATATATATATATATATATATATATATATATATATACACATATACGTATGCATATATACATATATGTCGGAGATAAAGGACACCGGACCTCCCCTTGGGAATTCCTCGGAAACCCCGCAATGCTTTAACTCTTACGAATTAACCCGACTATAATTGTCTGAGATTTGCGATAATGAGCTTGGGCTCGAGGCGACAACTAGTCGCCCAACGTAGCCGTGGTCACGGGATGCACGTTTTATTTAACAAAGATATAGAATAACCGGATAACTCTCCTTGAAAGAAAATAGTTCTAGCGGCACGCAGCAATAAACTTTCCAATGGCCTGTACCCCGTAGCTCGCCGCTCATTGTGGTAGTCGTACTCTCTTCTTCGCAATAATGGGCAGTCAGGCGCGATGTGTCCCTCCATATTGCACTTGAAGCAGGATACCTTCGATGATGCGGCTGGCCGGTTTTCCTCTGGTCTTCATGTATTCTTCACCTATTCCAATTTGGCTCTCTTGCGACACTCCGTCGTTCTATGTCCGTAGAGCTTACAGTGCTGGCATCTAGTCCGGGGGTCCGATAGCTTGCGTCGCTTAGTCTCAGTGTCCGCCGGCGAAGTTTTTGACGGAACTGCCGGCTTCATATTGTAGAAAAATCGCATTTCTGTCAGGAATTGGTCTTCCGTCTTGATGTCACTCGTGAGTGCCAGCCTTTCGAAGCGTTGATCTCGCGAGCTTATCAGGTATAGAGCAGTGGCATTAATTATTTCGGTCACTGGTAAATGTTGCCACCTCATCTTCAAGAGGGAACGAATACGAACACCGTAGGCTCCTGGGGACTCGCCTTTCATTGGTCCTTCCTTGGACATCTTCCATAGAGCCACGGATGCTGTCTCTAGGCCACCAAAACGCGCAGCGAACTGTTCCTTAAACGTGGGCCAGGTTAACTGCTGCCCAGCGGTCGCTATTTGCATAAGCCAATCAGCTGCGGAGCCCCCAAGGGCAGCGTTTAGGGCAGAGAATAACACGCTGCCTCGTAAAGGGTTGTTTGCCATGAGCCGACTAGCAACCGCGCACCATGCGACTGGATCGGCACCCTCGATCTCCGGATTGAAACGTGGTAGCGCCAATATAAACGGCTGCACACTCGGTTCTTGCGACGTCGCGTCCACGAACTTACGCATGAGGGACATATACTCGCATAACGATACAGTAGGTCCCGATCCCACTTCTGATGTCGGGGTAGGGTCGGAGTTAGGGATAGGGTCACAGGCGTTCGGTAAATCCGCACTAGAACTCTCCATTGTCGTATGATAGAAATAAAGTTTATTGGCACAAGAGTGTACAATACGGAACAGACAAGTAGCCGCAGCGGTTGAACACTAGCAGTAATGATCTGGGGTTCGATAACGAATCCGCGGTCAACGGGAAGGTAACTGCACTATCACCGAGTTCTATATCTGCGTCACTGATCGTGAGAGATGTTTTTCCGTAATGAGGTAGTACCCGCGAATGCGTTTTTCGTCGCGGTGGTGCTCCGAGGAAAACTATGATGGGCCGTGCCTAAGGGCACGAGATCATCGGATTCGTCGAGGAAAACCTTCGCTCGGAAAGTGAGGGAAATGGACGTTGCTGTTAATTGGCTAATTCCTATGTTGGTGATTAGAAAAGGATGCTAGCCGCCCTTGAAAGAAAGTTGCTGGCGGGGAGCGTCGTTCGTGAGGAAGTCACATTTCCTGTATCTTCCCGTGGAAAGTGGTAAATTTACGGGCTGTCAGAATAAAGACTGTTTGTTCATTTGAAGGACCTTAGTAACTAAATCTTAAGATTTATAGCGGGTCCTCAGGCTAGCTGAACGTGTACTGTGTGGATGCGTTGACATCTGGCAATCGTCTCGCCCAGAGAATAGAGCCTGTGTGTTGCGAGCTACGGGGTACAGGCCATTGGAATGTTTATTGTTGCGTGCCGCTAGAACTATTTTCTTTCAAGGAGAGCTATCCCGTTATTCTATATCTTTGTTAAATAAAACGTGCATCCCATGACCGCAGCTACGTTGGGCGACTAGTTGTCGCCTCGAGCCCAAGCTCATTATAGCAAATCTCAGACAATTATAATTGGGTTAACTTATAAGAATTAAAGTATTGGGGAGTTTCCACGAAATTCCAGAGGGAAAGCCCGGTGTCCTTTCCTCTCCAACATATATATATATAAAGAAAAAAATGCTAATGTTTGAACGAATTGCAACATAGAAGCACAAAGAAAAACATTCGAACACCATATGGCACGGAAAAGAAGAATAGTGAACATTTAAAAGTGTCGTATATAATTTTTATAATTAATTTATTATTATTTCATGCAAGAGCGTTGTCGGCTCCCCAGCGGCGATCGGACTGAAAAATCCAATTCAAATTTAACCCCAATACATTGATGATATCCACTTTTAATTGAGTTATAACAGGTATTTCGTGCAACCTCGCATGTGCAGTTGTGCACGGGACCTTTAAACTCGCCTAACACTTGTTTAGAACCAAAAGATAAACGGCTGGTAGTCGGCAACCAATACTGACGCATATGTTATCACAGACGTTGTAGGTAGAATTCACTGTAGAGATACTGGCAGTTTTTTGCAAACATTTCGTAAACCAAGCGAGAGACTGTCAGTTCCATGTATAGAGAAAAATTGTCCAAAATATCGATTTCTACAACCCGTCCAAAGTCATTGAAATTGGAGGGTAGTTTTACATAGTGAAACGAAGAAATAAAGGAACTGTTAAAATATACATTTTATTTTATTCTGTTTTTCAATGCTTGCAATATATGGTTGCTTAATTTTGATTCTTGCTATCAAGCTTGTTGAAGCGCTAATGTAGATGCTGAGTAATTCCCAGACATGTACTTATATGTATATGTAATATATATATGTATACATGTTTGATTTACGAGCACGCTATAACCATTTGCAAAGTATGTTAAAATAAATTTAGTTTTCTTTTTCCTTTTGCTGAGCGAATGCTGAGCGACCAACTATTAAAGGTCTGATAACCTTTTAGTAAATACCAAGAGACTCACCAGAAACAAACATAACTAGAATACTAGAAGTAATTATATATAGCACTGTAAAATACACTTTCATTGTTCCTTTAAAGAAGCTCATAAAGAACGTTACCGCGTGTATAATAAAGAATTAATCTATAAATTGCTTCACTTTTTTTTATTTACCACAAAATGAGAATATTGTGAATCATAAATAATATGATTTATCTATAGATATTGTGTATGTGAATGTATCCTTCGTTTTTCGATAAATGAGTACTGTAAATTACTTCTGAGATATAAAACCTTTGTTCTTTGAGATAACAGCTATTGTTTATTAAAAGGTGTTATCCCTTTTCTGCCGTTGTAATACAAATTTTTGTAGTTCTGCTTATTTTGCAAAATCTGCTGTGCTAATGTACGCTTTACTAAATACGTATATTTAATGTTTTTAGAAAGTTAAACATTTTTATAGGACATGAATCATAATTGTCTGTGCTCATAGTCCATATTGTTTATATGTATTCCTTTTGATTAATGGCTTTTGTACATTTTTTGTTAATATATACATAAATTAATTTCATCCACGACGAAATGTCATGACAATGTTAATATTAACATGCAATGTAAAAATAAGTATACATATGCACAAATTGTAATTGCAATAAAATATAAAATGTAACGTATTTAAATATAGTTAGAATAATTACAACATGATGATAAATGCCTACGATAATAATATTAAAATTAGAATTCACAGAAGAAGAAAGACATGATAAGTATACTTTTGTGATTCTCTGAGCTAAATGTCATTCTATGATTAAACAGAAAGATTTTAATACCACACAATTGAAAATGAAAATGCTATTGGATTGCGAATTGAATTGTAAAATTTGTCAACATAGCGGATAAATTGGTGAAATTCTGTGAAGATCGAAGATATATATGTAATTATTATTAAGACAATACTTTAATATCTTCAATGTGGTGATATTATGACGAGAATTATCTTCAAAATTTTGAAAGAAATGGAGAAATATATTTTTAACTTCAAAACCAAATATAAAAACTGTTCTGATAATATAACATTGATTGCCCATGTACTGAAGTCTCGAATCGTAAATTATGTTGAAAATGACAACGTGAGTTTGCGCTCTATATGCAGATGCGTTAGTTACAGTAAATAATAAGTGGAATGGCATATGAAAAGAAAAATACACTTGTGGATTGGGCACTATCGATAGGACACTTAAATGAATCTGATCTTCGGAGATTAATAAATAAAAATATGGTAAATGGTTTACCTAACGTAAGATTGAGTAAAATGGATACTTGCGAAATATGTGTGAGAGGCAAACAGGCAGCAACCCAATGCCAAAAAGATCCGAATTAAAACAAAGTATTTTGCCACTTTTATTGATGGCACATCAAGGTTTCTATATGTGTATATCCTTAAGACAAAAGATGAAGTTAAAAATGCATTTTGGAAATTTAAAGCTTTAGTTGAAAGACAAAAGGATAACAAGATATAAACCCTGAGAACCGATAATAGTTTGGAATATTTAGGAAAGGATTTCACAAATGAATTAGAATTAAATAAAATTATGGTATTCCCAGGGAATTCACAACTCCCCACACACCTCAGTAAAATGGAGTGGCTGAGCGAATGAATAGAATAGTCGTGGAGATGGCACGATATATGTTGATCCAGTTAATTATCTATTCAATTTTGGGCGGCATCATATATTAGAAATAGGTGCCCAATAATTCATAGTGAAACACCATATGAAATTTGGCACAAGAAAAAACCAAATGTGAATCATCTTAAAATTTTTGATACTAAAACTTATGCACTAAATAAGCAGCCTGATAAAAGTAAACTTGGAGCAAGATCAACAAAATGTATTTTTATTGGATATTCCGATGAATCAAAAGCATTTCGGTTATGGGATTCAAGTAAAAGAAAAGTCATAATAAGTAGAAATGTTTCTTTCTTAAGAAATATTGAATACCACAATGATGAAACTGAAAATGAACCTGAATAATTTAAATATGAACTGATAAATAAAAAATTTGACGAAGAAATCACAGAAGAGATTCATGATGAAAACATGAATCAAAATGAAAATTGTGTTCAAGATAAATTTGTGGTTAAGGAAGGCGAAACATAATACGAACAGAAAACGTTGGCAGACCAAAGAAAATTTATAAAACTGTCCCAATTGGTCAAGAAACAGCACAATTAGTTAAGGATAATTCGACTGAGTGAGTAAGACGAATTATTATCTGGACCACATGCAGAAAAATGGAAAGATTTGATTATAAATAACGTTTGGGAATTAGTAAAATGTCCAGCAAATAGATCTCCAATTGGATCAAAATGGGTTTTAAAGACCAAATGGTTGATAGCAATAAACAAAACAAATACGAAAGTAAAGACTATAAAAATCAGATATGTAAAATTCATTAATTATTCTGTAATAATGTTATGAACCTAAATTATTTAAAACTTGATAGACTAATATTCATCATTATCTTCATTGGTAAATCCACCAGTAATTGCACCAGTATGTTATATTGCGATTATAATCCGATACTACTCTGCTGTTGCGTGCAACAGTAAGTGTCCACGAGGATTTCTCCACGTACGAAAAAAAAAAAAAAAAAAAAAAAAAAAAAAAAGTATGTTATATTGCGGAGTTAATGAACACTGAAGACATTTTAAACGCCGAATATTTAATAAAATATAGTAGCATTATAATAATGAAGGTCGACTTAAGACACATCAGTCACAAAACGTATCGGTGTTATATTAAATATAAACTAAATTCGATTGGCTACGTGGCTATTCAACGGTAGTTTCATGTAACTATCTTAAATAGTAACTGAGAAAGAACATGATAAAGTTTAGGGCTTTTTCTTCCACACTACCCTTAAACAAGAGGATAGGGGTCTACAATTTCACGCAATGGTGCTTTAAGTAAAGAACATTGCTTAGCATACAATAACAAATATTAATACAGAGGCCTTTAAGCAATCAATTGAAACTTCTACATTTCCATTAAAACCAAAAAATCTACATTTTTCCATTATTCTCTCCCATGTAATTATCAACTCATTTATATGGATATAACTTTCAAGTAAAATGAAGCGAAAAAGAGTTAAACAGGCAGAAAAAGAAGAAGAATAGGCCAAAATTCATCTAATAATGCGTCGAGTGCAATCGTGTAACTGGCTAAAAGTCAAGGAATTAAAATAAAACGAACGTGATGCGAAGTCTCGCTGTAGATAATTCAGGAAAGCGTGTGAACCCACCCATCCCCATAATTACTTATTTTGCCCGTGCCTCCCAGTTAGCCATCACGACGTTGACGACACCTTCCACGTCCTCCCCGCAACATTTTCCCTCGTTTCTCATGCGTTTTCTACGATTCGACCATTCTTGCTATATCCAAACAGCGGTATTTCTTTTGCACAGTGTATCCTAATTTCTTGCCTGACAACATTTTCAAAATTCAAACGTGACTTGTCAAACAGGAGGCATAGGCCAGGCCAGATCGGGAGACGATTAAATGTGTTGTATACGAAGCAATTTAAAATCAAATACTATCTTCGTTTATATTGAAAATAATGGGTACGTGAGTTCTGCGTAAGTATATCTAATTTTGTTTATGGATGCTTGAAGAAATACTTTATATGTATTAAATATTATAAAGTCAGGTAATATCTTTAAAATATATCAAAATTATAAAAGATTCAATAATTGTTTTTATTTTTGTATTACTTTGTCCAGGAGGCTTCAAGTAACTTTCTTATATTTTATTATTTTCGTTATTAATTTTATAATATTCTTAAAGCAACATTTTAATTATATTGAATGTGGCAATGCGAAAACGTGATTTTTCTACTATTTTTCTTTATGAATACCATTGTTGAATATATGGTACATTTGTATTGTACGGGAATGAGGGAACGAAGGGCGAAAACACACAAAAGTATGTATCCCCTCCTTAAATATGTATATGAGTGTTGTATGATGGCTTAAGCCTCCGTTGAGAAAAAGGAGCGTTGCTCAGTGTGAAATCTCGTGCCCTAGGTCTTCGGCGAGTAACCCACGTGGCAAGTAACCCACGTGGCGAGCAAAGTTATGTGAATATTCGAATAAAGTTCTTTGTAATACCTCTTCAAATTCTCTCAATACCTTATCAACTACAAACGTAGCAAAGTGATCCGAAACAATAAAAACGTCATTTCGTATAAATTTATGTAACTATAAGAAAAATTCTATTAACTTCAAAGACTCCTGTATTAAATACAAATTTTCATATTAAACTAAATTATTCGTATTAACACCATTTATCTCAAAACGATATTTACATATCATAATTTTACATATAAAAGCCTAATACTCGCTTTTGTATGTAAATTTCTAAATACATTCTTAAATGCAAATTAATGCTTTATTCAAAAATTAATAATTATATTTGTAGGTTCATTAACTGCATATTTCAATGCCATAACTGAACAAAAGCTCATTTTTGGTAACACACTTGATTTAAAATTATCTATAGTAGGTACTATATTTAATATTAAATAGTATTATATAGATGAATTGAGAGATTCAAATAAAAACTTATACAACTAACAAAATTTTTTATTTAAAAAGACTACAATTAAAAGAAAAGATTCAGTCTAATAGAAACATCTACATATTGTATATATTTCCAAACATTGAAACACGCCATTATATTTAATTGGTTATAAAGAACTGGAAATTGATAACAAAATTTTCTAATTAAATACAAATGTTATATTTCATTTCCTGCAGTTAACTCATTTAGAGAAAAAGAAAGGCCAAAAAATTGTACCGCTCTTTCACTAAATCTCTCAATTACACATGAATACTTGTCTGCAATTTGAATAATAAATTTAATATAAAATTTAAATAAAACATTCAGGACATACTAAAGATTTTATAAGTAAAATATGATAAATGTAGATATTTTAAATGTTATTGGTAATAAAAATTCATGAAGTTGACACAAATTCAGAAAAAAGCAAATTGTTTTAATGTAAAAATATTTTTCTAATATACTTAATACCTTTCATTCATCTGAATAAGAACATTTATTCGTCGGCGTACGTTTTTCGATCACAAAATGATCATATCCGGTTAACGTATTTTTCAATATACAAGAACACAATCGCTTAAAGCTTTTCGACTCGTTTTTTTTCTTTTTTTATTTATTGTTTGTTTACATTTTACAATTTGTCCATTAGGACATTCGGTAAAATATTATAATTTAATATTTGATAAAATATAGCATGTGGATTGTTACCCCCAGCGGGACTCCATCTTCCAGGTTGTTTATTGTTCTATTATGAGGTCTGCAGGATGCCTCTTCTTCAGTCTTCTTTCTATTATTGTTTTATTCGTTTCAGCAACCAGCTGATTTGGGTGTGTTTCAAGTCTTTCTTTATACTTTTTGCATATCTGGCGATTTCCTCTTTAACCGTTGGAATTTTTAAGTCTTTTCGTATGTCTTCATTTCTGACGTACCATGGAGCGTTAATTATTGTTCTTAAGATTTTTGCCTGCTCCGTTTCTATTTTATTTATGTGACTCATTGCTGCGACTCGTTTTCGACTCGTATTTACGAATTCAGTCGTTCAGATGCGGCGAAAATAAGAAAGCTTTGTTTGTTCATAGGTATTTCCTAAACGCTACATAGAGCAGGTAGCTATAATTATATTTTCAGTCACGGGAAAACTTCTACGACGATAAAAAATTGAATCGACCCAGTTTTTATCTTCAACCTCCAGACTAAGCACTTTATTGTCGAGATCGTATTTTTCACGTTTAAACAATTATGTTAACGTCAGACGAGCTACGATAAATTGCTCGAAAAATTAAAAATACTTTCCTCAGTTTCCCTAACAAGACTACGTTCCACGTTCTCCCTTTTTGTAGTTACAGCGCGTTCAATACACGTGTGATTGCAATTATTTTGTAAAATATTAGTTGTTTCTACAGAACTTTTGTATGTATTTGTTGAAGTTGCTTAATTTCGGGTGAAATAAAAGAAAGAGCACAAAATATCTTAGGTAAAAGCTTAAAATGATAAAAAAATCAAATGTATTATTTATATAATAATAATATAATGTATAATAATAAATTATAAATATATAAGTATATTTATTGTTACTAATAATTATACATGATAAAACATTTTTACTCTTCCTATGAACTCTTTATAAATTTAATATTTGAGGTTATTGTAAAACTTAACTTATTAAATTAAACAAAACGTTATTGAAAAATGATCCCTTGAGAAAATTTGCGTATCAATGCTAGTACTTTAAATTAAATTGTGTAGATTTTAAACATTCACTCAAATTGCGTTGTACTAGTCCTCCATATATAATTAATAAACAAGAGCACATATTAACAATGTTTATACAAAATTCATACACGCACTGCGATTGTGTCGCCTGTAAATGTCCACTGAAAAATCACACACGCATCGCAAGTGTCCCGTCAGCGAGTGTCCATAGAAAAATCGTAACAAAAATGGCAATCGTTTTGTATTACAGTAAATATTCAGTATGATCTCCGTCTTCTTGCAAACAAAATTCAATACTTCTTTGAAATTTTTGTCGATATTATACCCGATCAGAAGAGACTGCAACCTTGATATTATTCAAAATGTCGGTGTTTAATAACATTAATAATAACTTTTTCATATATCCCTAAATTAAAAATTGAGAAGATTTAAATGCGAGGGCCGAGCAGGCAGGAGACATCCTCCTCGGCCGATCCAAATATTATGTTAAGCGTTCTCGAGGTGCTACTGTATGTGGGCGTCTTACATGAACCACACACAATTTCCACACTAATTACTGAAAAATGATCACTGCTCATTACAATCCTTATATGAAATATTACATACACATGAAGTAAAAAGTGAAGAAACAAAAGTAAGCTACAAAAAAATTATTTGTAGCGGCATACGAGTCTTAGGACGTTGCGATACGCAGGTGCCTCATATAGTTGTTTTGCCAGAGAGGATGAACACTGTACGACGGCACATATGTAATAAACAAACTCTGGACAAAGCAATTTCGCTGCTACGTGCAGTCTACCGCAGCGACAAGTTCAAACCTTTCGGTACCTCCCTCGACTAGTATAAACAGACGACCAAGTTCTCCACGAGTCATTAGTAGAGCGAACGAATATCAGTATCGAGTCAGTAAGTCAGTCAGTCGAGTGAACTAGTATAACGAATCAATCTTGTAAGGAGTATCATCAAGCGAACAACGCTTACGATCAACTTTGCACGCGGCAGCAGAAGGTCCAGGGCCCAGACCCAACACCCGGGGGTCCTCCCTACTTCATAAGATGACCACTTGTGTAGGGATGCGACCGAGTTGTAAGAGCTTTAGGCTTGGGAAGTCACGGCTGGAGTTCGGAACTAAACTGTCATTAGTGTAATCAAGGTATTAGCAAATGTTATGTCGGCCGGCTCTCTACCTAGACCAATATTATTAGTAATTTCACTAATGTAAATGTCATATAGGAAAGAGCCGAGTACCAATGCCAGTGGAAGCCTTTTCTTATTTCCCCTTCAACAGGATCACAATATTTTCTGGGGTGTTGTATTTCTCTATTAGACATCCAAGTTTTAATATATCTCATCATGTTACGTCGGCCGGCTCTCTACCTAGACCAAGCCATACGCCACGAGACTTTCAATGGATCGTATTCCCAACCGTCGCGCGCGATACTACAATGTCGCCGACCGATCATCTCATAAGACCGGCGAAATACCTACAATGTCGCGGCGAGCGCATATTTTTCGTCGGGCGTCGAGCTCTAGAAGCTTCGATTTCGGTCCGGTATTTTACAAAAAAAGGGGCTTACATGATCGTAGCGCGAACGGTGGCGTGATCCCAGCTTGGTGAGGGTCGTCTTCCAGGAGACAAAAGAAAGGATCGATCAGTCTCATCTGCAGATTCAAACTACATACATCATAAAATCGGGTTACATTTCTGTCCTACTTCAATCGTATTCGTTGCCAAACAATTAACGTTCAAGTTAGTCCTTTTCGAGGAGGCGAATAGAAAGCATCGCGAATTTGTCAGAACATATCTAATACATCGGGCGCATTTATCGTTAAACTATCTGTTAGTACCTACTTCATTGTTACAAATGTTAACACAGTGTTAATTCATTTAACCACCCCTATTATCCTAATCGAATAGAATCGACCATTTCGCGGCGTCGATAGTCAAATCGTAACGGGAATTTACGACTCCCGTTGACGTGCTTCCTCGCGAACGCGTCTCTCCGCGAGTGAACGAAACAGCAAATAAATTTTCTCGTTTTTTATTTTCATCTTTGATTTCTTTTTTTTTTTATTTTACGTAACAACAGGATCGAGACAGTACATACAGAATGTCTTCCAACAATGACTTATTTTGAAAGTGGATCTGAAATGTAATAAATTTTCTCCTTTAAACGAAAAGAAAATATTACGACAATCCATTGATACTTCCTAGTAACATGTCACATTTGATCTCTTGTTACAGTAAATGTTTATATTTGTTGAAGTGGGTCTCACTTCTGGGAAAACTCTACATCTTCTCTAGTGTTTAGTTTTTGGCACAACCATTCTCTTTACAGCGGCTACTTTCGTCTCTATTATAGTACCGCGGAAAGATCGCCGACATACAGACAATGTGGACGATAAAACGCAAATGCCGACAAGCCGAAAGGGTCGGAAAACTTCAATAGGCCTATATAATGGCCATCAATAATTTCGGCACCGCAGCCGTTGATGTTCGATTAGCCATCGTAGAGTCAAGAGTCAAGAGTCGTTATCGACAGTTATCATATCACAATGCTGCATTAAGATCACGTTAAATAATCATCTTTTTTTGTTTAATTCACTGCAATGAATCCATCTATCAATAGATTATCACATAGGATAGAAACTACTGGAAATCCTGATTTCTCACATTTCTGAATAAAGAATTTCTATAATACATTCATCCACATGTTTGCTTTTTCTATTCCGAGATATATAAAAACCTCAATAATATTATCACTAAATGCATCTTGAAAGTATTTAGCACGAGTAACAACTCATAAAAGGCATTTTCCAAATTCCGAAAAAATTAATGCTTACGTATAGTGAATGTAAAAGAAATTCATACAAAGCAATGCATTTTTATAAAGGACGATATCCGGATCGTCATTTTTCATTAAGATTAAGCGCATTCTACGTGTACGTGGAAAATTTCCAGACGGAAAATCTAATTACGTACATCCTCCTATTACAAATGACGATAATGCCGCAGTTGCATTATCCTATCATGAAGCTGAAAGCATTTTTTTGCAATTTTAAATATTGCGATATTAAATATTTGTAGCTGATTCAAAACAGATTAATATTTGTTTGAAACATTTTTTTGTTAAGTTATTGGAAATTGCATACGCGATTTCGCTGAACACTCTGCATAGTAAACAATCAAATGCTTGTATAATACCACTATATAGGGAAACGAAAAAAGTATGGAAACAGAAAAGTACTGCATTATCTTTCCTTGTATTTCATACACTGACTTTTACAACAATAAAGCTAAAATACCTTATAAACTAATTACTTTTCGATCCAGCAACTTCAATACCTTTTTTTTATAGAATTAAAAAATGCATCGAATAATCACCTTGACTTCTCATCGAAATAAAATATTTTTTGAAATTCTTCATATTGCAATTTGTACTCGATTGAAAGCTAATTAACTTTTGTTTGAAACATTTTTTTGTCTGACTATCGTATAAGAAAATGTGAAGTGCAAACGCCTGGGACGGTCGTCTGGTCCTCGTCACCCTCGGCTGTGGAAAGAGAAAGCGTCAACACACTTGAGGATCCAATAAATTAAATCCTCCCCTGTATGGTGTGTGAACCAGCGTTTTGCAACTGCGGTTCCCCGTATTTTCAAGTATTCTTTGTGTACAATAGCCGACGTGGACGCACATTTCTGCATTTTCGAATCTACAGAACGTGCTTTAAATGTGACTAAATCCACCACTTACTCGAATCATACCTAAGCAATAGAACCTTTGTAGTAAAAATAAAGGATGTATATTCTGAAGTAAAAGACATCAAGGCAGGGGTATCGCAAGGAAGCGTCTTAGGACCAATATTATACACACTCTATACAGCAGACATAGCAACAACTGTCAATAGCAAAACTCTAACGTTCGCGGACGATACGGTCTTACTAGCGAGACACGCAAGTCCAGAAACGGCTGCCGCACTATTACAAGAACACATTACAAAAATAGAAAAGTGGCTGCAAAGTAAACAAATAAAAGTGAACACCAGTAAGTGCAATCACATAACATTTACGCTTAGAAAAGGAAAAACACCAGACATCCAACTAAATGGCGCCCACATAGCACAAACAAAGTATGTCAAAATATATCAAAATAGGAATACATTTAGACACACGCCTTACATGGAACACACATCGGACACAGTATTTTCTGAGGACACGTTGGGCCATTCGGAAACGAGAATTTCCCGAAATTTTCTTATCGGTATTTTTTTGTTTGTGGCTGTTTGGTACACAATATGAGCATTTACTATAGTTGTCCCTAAGAGTAAATGTAGTGCTAATTTCCGATACCACTGAGTCTTCTCCGTATCGTAGTGACATATGAGACTATTGCCCACATAGCACAAACAAAGTATGTCAAATATCTAGGAATACATTTAGACACACGCCTTACATGGAAGCATCACATAAAATCAATAACAAACAGAATACGTGAAAAAATGAAGCAGATGTACTGGTTAATCAATAGAAAATCTAAATTAAGCCTAATGAATAAACTATATATATACAAAACAATAATCAAACCAATCTGGACATACGGAGTTCCACTATGGGGGATGGCTGCAATGAGCCACATAAATAAAATAGAAACGGAGCAGGCAAAAATCTTAAGAACAATAGTTAACGCTCCATGGTACGTCAGAAATGAAGACATACGAAAAGACTTAAAAATTCCAACGGTTAAAGAGGAAATCGCCAGATATGCAAAAAGTATAAAGAAAGACTTGAAACACACCCAAATCAGCTGGTTGCTGAAACGAATAAAACAATAATAGAAAGAAGACTGAAGAAGAGGCATCCTGCAGACCTCACAATAGAACAATAAACAACCTGGAAGATGGAGTCCCGCTGGGGGTAACCATCCACATGCTATATTTGATAAAATATTAAATTATAATATTTTATCAAATGTCCTAATGGACAAATTGTAAAATGTAAACAAACAATAAATAAAAAAAAAACTATACACGGCCGACATAGCAACAACTACCAACAGCAAAATATTGACATTCGCGGACAACACGGCTGTACTAGTCAGACACACTAACCCAGAAACAGCAGCCATATCAGTACAAGAGCATCACAAAAATAGAAAAATGGCTACAAGATGAACAAATAAAAGCAAACTCGAGTAAATGCAATCATATTACACTAAGAAAACGGAAACCACCAAATATCCAATTGAATGGCACGCACATAACACAAACAAGGCAAGTTCCAAGTCCCAGGACTCCACTTAGCACACAACTTACATGGAAACAACATACTACATCAATTATAGACAAAATACGAATAAAAAGAAGACAGGTATACTGGCTAACTAGTCGAAACTCTAAACTCAGCATAGAAAATAAATTAAAAATCTACAAAACGATAAAAATACCAATTTGGACGTACGGAATACCGCTATGGGGGACAGCAGCAATGAGCCACATAAATAAACTAGAGTCGCTACAATCGAAGATACTGAGAAGAATACTCAACGCCCCATGGTATGACAGAAACAAGGATATATAATAAAAAAAAATGTGACTGGTTGAATTCGCCTTTAGTACTTTCTTACAATCAAAAGCGCCGAGAAGATCGTGCGGACTAATTTTTAGACCACCCTGCATTTTATGAATATCGCTTACAAATGTGACGGTGAAACCGACTTTTATGATAACGTTCACTTTTTTATTTTAACAAACATTTGTTTTAAATGACCAGAAAACCTTTTTAAGTTAGTCCGTTGGAAAGAATTGGCCGATTAATAAGAAACGTATAACACATGAGAATAGTAGTAGGAATAAAGAAATGTCGGGTGACCGGGTCAACGTCAACGAGAAATCGACGAACGGTAATCCAAAACTTTTTCGGATGCGAGCTGCGGTTTGAAATGCTTTTGAAACAAATTAGCTGCAGCCGTCTATGATCTGCTCACAAGTTCTGCTGCGAGTATCCAAAGCAAAGATACAAGTACGAAAGTAAAAAAGGATTCACGTAAAATTTCTCTAAGTTGCGTTTATTGCAGCCAAACAACAACGCACATAAACATCAATCGACACAAGCTCGTGTGTACAGTCGACACGTTGAATTTTTAGCTTTATATTATTTGATAAATTTTATAGTGAGGTAAAATTTAACTGCATATCCATAATAGGATAGAAATTATATTATAAAGTTTAAAATAAATAGCTTCGAAAAGTTGAAGGAGAATATTTTAGGAGACAGAGAAAATAATGCGGACAAGTAATAGAACAATTCGTACAAACTAGAAAAAATGCAAGGAATGTGGGAAATGTAAGCTAAAGTGGATGAGAGAGACAAAATCGATGTATGTCTGATGAACAGAATGAAAAGGAATGATAAAGAAAGAATAGAAAGGATGCAAGTCTCGTGAAATGTATTATGCATGGAAATAGTACCTTCCAAGTAGGTCGAGCCAGCTGCGCAAGAAGTAGAGGCATTAATTAAAAGACAAAGTGAAAGAAAGCAATTAAACGTACTACTTGGAGAAAGGAGGAACAGATCCCGACGAATAGTGTTAAACGTAGTTGGTTATTTTCTTGAAAAAAAGACGTCCGAATATTCTGAGATACTAAACTTCTTTAAACACTCTTGACTGAAAATTTGAAATTGGTAAGTACATATTCCATAGAACCCAAGAACTTTTTTTCTTTTTTTTTTTTTTTTATTTGGTAGAATTTTTACAATCAATTCTCATTGAGAATTATAAGTAAATTATTCTGGCGTGGTACTGTAACTTGGATTAGAAGTGTTTATAGCATGTTTGATTCTAATTGAATCTAATGCTTAAATCCCAAAAATATAAAAGTCAGTTTAGGATTAGAATAAAATATGATTTTAGAAATTCTATTGAAATAAAGAATATCATTGTCGGCATTTGTGACATTAATTTGGAACTAACCCTTCGATAGAGTAAAAGGATAACGAAAAATGCAAATGATAGATTTAGAGAGTAATTATTTCTTTTTCATTGAGGTTTCTCGCGTTTCTAATATTAAATATGAAAATAGTATGTATAAATATTAATAATTAGTTTACTTGTGATATCATGTAACATGTGAAATTTACAATATTCTGTTTAGCAATTTGTTCGAATTTGTGTCAGGCTACACTGTGAAGGGATTAATAATGGAATTAGCAAGTGATTCAGCGTAGGTGATTAAAAAAGTGGTTCCAAATCTTTGATTAGCGTAGTAATTTATTATTTTGGGAAAATGAAAGAAAATAAATTGAGATTATTTCGTTAGCCAAAATTGGGAAGGAAAGAAGGTAAAGGAAATGTAATTCATTATTAAAATTACATTGCTAAAACTATGTGCAGAGAGAATTTAGATGAAGGTTTTTAAAATTGCAAAAACGCACAGACACATACATACATACTTTGCAAAGTACTTGAGATGTTGGTCTTGGTAGGACATCAACAAATGAACAGGGTAATACGTAAATTGAATAGACAAACATACCAACAATATTTTGCTATTCTCTAATTACATCTCAAATAATATATTATTTTATGCGAATCAAGTATTTTTGGCTTTAGGAAGCTCGTACTTTAATAATTTAAAAATAAATCCTTTTTCAAACAAAAGTTTTCGTGAAACTGTGTATTTTGTAAAACTCAATTTTTTTAATAACTTCTTCCTATATATATATATAAGGGCTGGACTCGTTTATTTTCCAAGATATTCGCGAAAAACTGCTGATACGAGTACCGTGAATTCTGCTTTTGATTATGCGTCTGTATCAGTGTATGCGTTAGTATG
This sequence comes from Bombus hortorum, assembly GCA_905332935.1. Lineage (NCBI taxonomy): Eukaryota > Metazoa > Arthropoda > Insecta > Hymenoptera > Apidae > Bombus > Bombus hortorum. Next base: position 4,154,359 of record HG995205.1, on the reverse strand, counting down.
GTTGCCGGCTGCTTGTCTTCTGTTTATAAAGAAGAGTCGAGCAAGCTTAAAGGTCTCGTGCACAACGTAATTACACGTGCGAGGCTGCAAGAGTTTGTTATAACTTTATATGACTCAATTAGAAGTGCATATCATCAATGTATTGGGTTTAGGTATGGGTTAGATTTCTCAATCAACTTGTGTGAAATAATAAGGAATTAATTATAAAAATAACAGGCGTGTGAAATAATTGATACTAATTCATAAAATAGAATAATCGTTATTCTAACGTTTTGTCTAATGCAAGCCGAAACCCAATATGTTGATGATTCTCGCTTCTAAGTGAATTATAAATTAATAATATTATAATTAATTAGACTAATTAATTAATTAAAATAGCATAAATAAAACATTTCTTCCAGTCACGCATATGCAGTTGTGCACAGGATCGTTAATTGTGCTCGCTCGATTCTTGTTTATAAACAGAACATAAGTGACCAGCAACTAATAGCGACATATACGTTGCTACAGATGCACATCTATCAGCAGAAATGTACATATCAACAGAATGTTGTTGTGCCCACAATTCTTCTTGTAGTTTCTTTTGGTTTTATCATTTGTTATTTCATGCGTATGTATATAAATATGGTAATATGCAGTGGTCGGCTATTTGTGTGAAAAATGTGTATGTGATTTTTGTGCATATGTGTGAAGATGTGATTTTTCTGTGAATATCCGTGGATGGGATGATCATGCGCGGTGTGAAATTTGTTTAAACATTATTTATATGTGCTTTTATTTATTAATCATTTATATTTAAGGATTAGAGGGAAAATTAATAGTCTGTACTTGAAAATGCCATGAGCCGTTTTTCGATATACTGTTATGAATTTTAATGAGTAGACAAGTATAATATTTATTAAAATTTAATATTTCATGATTTACGTCTTCAAATCTGATAATCTTCGCTACCATCTGTACAAGCTAAGCTGCTGCCCATGTATCGTTCCATTTGAGGATCCCTATGGACTCCCCTGCTTAGGCTAAGCTACTTGCGTTCATGTAAGGAGGTTTGCTCGCGCACAAGGATATTTCGGTTAATTTTCAATTGTCAATAACTAAAAAATAAAGCCGAAAATGCAAATTGCTTATTCTTGAATTTCAGCATATTTTAGCTTCAAGAATCACCCCTTTAATTTTTCACATCTGTAGTCGAACATTCTGTATATAGGAAAAGGTTGTTCAAAATGTTGAGTTTTATAATATATGCAAAACTCATAGACGTCAAAAGATGGTTAACATTTATACAGTTTCACTGAGGCTTTAAAGTAGATTTAAAGGGATATAGTTTAATGATTATCACAATAATTAATAACAAAGTAGTTTGAAATTTATAAATTATATAAAACTTTGAAATTATTATTGGTTCATCTCAGTAGCTCTATAGAAATCATGCTGGTTTTCACGTACTTTATTAGAATGCGTACAAAGCTGCATGAAAGGTACATTTCAAAGCGTAGTCACGTCGGAAAGACTGAGGGTGGATTAGCTTCCATTTTGTTTTAATCAAGCGACAGCTTCCTAGAAATTCATTGACACCACGGCTGATGAACTTTCAACGTGAGTAAAATGCAAAATTAATTTAATTACAACAAATTTAACTTTCATTATACTTTACGTTCTAAGTTTCTATTAAGAATACATAGTGCCATATATAAACAATTTTAAAATTTTCTATTGGTTGCTGTTAACATAAACATTGACGATATGCAAAGAAAATTATTTTTTCTGTTTCGATTTATTTACTCAAAAAAAGTCTTGTAAAAATCCTTCTACCACTAATTAAATATTCTTTGATAAAATCTTTTATTTTTCCCTTTCTATTACAAAACATAATAATCTAGAATAGTTTACTATTCGCCTGATTTTTGTAAAATTAATTAACGTAACGTTATCATAGTACTTTATATTTTTGAATTTGTGCATGTTAGCGGGAACGCATTTTCCTTAATTCCAACCTTATCTTAATTTATGACTGGGCCGAGGTCTCGGTAAAGACTTTGGCAAAATGTTTGAGTGAATGTTGTGAATTAAAAGTCGGTAGCCGGCGATTCGAAGTTGCTGAGTTATATAGCGTCGATGATATGACTATTTAGAGTCCTTTGAGTATACGTAGAGACTTTGTTTAAAGGATCTGGCCACGGAGTGGGAAATGTACTGTTGCATTTTGGTAAGCGGACGATGAAGGACGGCATGGTGTCAATTTCAGAACCTCGAAAAAGGGAAAATCTCGAGTATTCTCTCAGTGACTATCTCTCTAACATTCGTTAAAAAATAAATAAATTCAAACTAATAACTTTAAACATAAAAGCTACTTTATGCATTCGCTCAAAATATTTACACAAATGTTGAAGTACATTTTCCTTCATATTCGCTCCTATTCTATAATATATAATCAGAGCAGCCTTCTAAAGCTTGTAAATTGTATCTTTATCAACAATAAGAGATAATTATGATAATTCCCTACTTGTTAATTAATATAATAGATCAAACAAATAAGATTCATATGAAGTGAAATGAAATTTAAGGAATAAAATATGATACAATTAATAAGAAATAAATATAAGATAATAAGCAGACTGCAATTATTTATACAAATTCATATTTTTAAGAACACAACAAGAGAAGCGAAATCCATGCAGAGACTTGTTTCACCTGATAAATATTGTAATGAGTATTATACCCTGAATATCTTATATATTTTTTGATATAATATGCATTCTATGCATTCTTGCGTCTTTGAACGCCCCATAAATGCGTAATGCGGAAAAATCTATAATTTAAATTATCGAGTCTCGATTAGACTGTCGATTGTGTCAACGTGATTCTAAACTGAGTATCGGTTCGTTCCACCTTGTATGATTTAGTGACGCGACTTGCACAAAACTGTTGTACGGATATCACAATTTTTCCCGATCAAACGTTGTCAGTATATTCTACAGGTTAAACCTAGAAGAAGGTATATAAACATACGTAATCGGGAACACTGTTAAAGGAATTATAACGAAAAAGCGATCTATGAAATGTGACGTTATAATACAAACGTGCGGTAGAAAATATGAATTGATCAGGAATATTTAGATGTATTGCAATAGTAGTCACAAGGAATTGCAATACTTCTACAATCCCAACTAAAACTCTGTCACGTCGGCCGACTCTCTATCTAGACCAGGCCATACGCCACGAGGCTTTCCATAGATCGTATTCCTAACCGTCGCGCGCGGCACTACAAAGTCGCGGACCGATCACCTCATAAGACCGGCGAGATATACACAATGTAGCGATAAGCGCATAGTTGTCATCAAGCAGCGAGTTCTAAGAAACATCGATTCGCCTTCGGTCCCTTATTTTACCTACACAAAAAGGGCGGTATACATGATGGTAACGCGATCGGTGGCGTGATCCGAGCGTGGTGGGGAATCTTCTTCCAGAAGACAAAGAAATAATCAACAGGCGATCAGTCTTAACTAATGAGTCTCATCTGCAGATTCAAACTACATACATCGCAAGCCATCAAAAGGTCGGTTTACTTTTCCGTCATACTTCAATCGTATTCGTCGCCAAACGTCAGTCTCATTCGAGGAGTCTTAACTAAGCAGTCTTAATTAACAGTCTCGTGCGAAAAGTCGCATCTAAGAAGTCGCATGTGATAATCGTTCAGTTTATCGAGTTCATCGGGATATTAACTGCATTCCTTGTTAAACCATTATTTGGTTATTGTTATAGTTGTCATAGTTGTTGCAAATATATATTTATATTAACCCTGTTAACACAGTGTTAATTCATTGAACCTCCTCTGTTGTCCTAACCGAAACAGGGGAACGACTAATTCGCGGCGTCGATTATCCGAATCGTAGCGAGAATTTACGCCTCTCGCTGACGCGTCTCCTCGCGATCGGTCGTAACAAACTGCATTTCAAAAAATTCAGCATTCCTGTCAATAGAAGATTGCAAAAATTGAATTTATTACTTCTTAACGTCCTCGTTTTTAGCACTTGCGAAGTTGGAGCCGTAAAAGCATAATACCTTTTATAATAATATAATAAGTGTAGTATCGGAGGAAAACCCTGAGTAATCAAGGTCTACTTGACCATGGGTCATCCACGTCTGTGGAACGTGTGCGTGCCAGGTATACCGGAGCCATGGTATAAGAGGTAGCCGTTAGTGAGTTGAAGAGGGTGTTGTCAGTGTCACGTCGGAGACACAATAAATCACTAAACCGATAGGATCGCCGGTGGTCTCCTCGCGTCGCAGTTTCAACGTTTCACGAATAAGGCGAAGAAATTGAACTTTGTATAATAGAATTTATTATGCAAATCCAACAGGGTGACGGTTCAAAGTGTTACAAGAGACTGCTTCAAAATGCTTTAACAGACTGGGGCGAGCGCTTATTTTAGAGGGTTTTCATATTGAGGTTTTAGTCCCTCTGAAGGGGCTGCCGTCTGTATCTCAGAGGCGCCTATTCCGTTACTATTTGGTTATTGCTTCGATGGCTGTGGTATGCAGGATGTCTAGCCTATCCTATTACTGTTTCTGAGCGGGTGGTCTTCTTGGGCGTGTGACACCAGCGTTGTTAATACGTTGACTGTCGCGTCACCCACATTCCGGTGGCGCTTATTTGACTACTTCCGAAGGATCGTCGTAGGTATTTGAAAAGATATTCCGCAGGAAGTGATAGAACTATTGAATTGTTATAAAAATAATATGAAAATGGTATATTAAGAAAATTATTTAGAATATAAAGCTTTGAAGCATTTTATACGAAGTTGAGGTTGGTCGGGACAATTTGGACAATAAATTGTTGTTTTCTTTAAATTCTCTCGTGTCTTTGATCGATCCGTTCGACGTCTTTTATCTGCATAACGTAGTTTGCATGCGCGTCTAATGCTTCTTCTGGAATTATTTTTCCGAACAGCGATATTATGCTGACTCCGTCGAAGACAAGGATTTTTTGTATTTTCAGACAACCCTAATGATTTTGCAGCTATTAATTCTCCAAACCTTCTAATATTTACATCCTTCCTGTTGCAATTTTGTAAACCGTTAAAGCGTTTACAAGAGAAGTTCCCAGAAGGAGTTGAATGCCAAATCTTCGGTACCATTTGATTCCTTTTCTAATTGTGGTGGGATAAGAAACCATTTGGTCGGAATAATCTATACCACGCTCGTAGCCTGAAGGAGATTTCATTGAAAGCACGTGTGGCAGTCAACGTGTTAAGGAATGTAGTCGGCGTGAAAAAGAGCCGTTGTGACGAAAGGAGTGAGTAACGAATGATGACTGCGTGCATATAGACTGACGGAGCATCATACTTTATTTTGTGTCGGCGTGAACGATATTGAAATAAATCATACCGTTACCAAACCTACTAGCTACTATTAACTACTATTATTATTATACTACTATTATTATACTATTATATTATATTATGCTACTATTATTATAAACCTATTATTATAGAATTTTTTCCACGTAAGTATATAATTATATTATATATATGTTACGTATATAATATAGTATCGTGGACGAGGGGCGTGGGGGGTGTCGTGTGAATTATAAACAAGCGGTTGTTGAACATGTACATGGTGGCGCTAAGACAAAAGACAAGGGGTTGCCATGGGACATAAATTAACAGCAGTATGAGTTGAGAAGCCAGAGAGTGCGGATTGTGTTGTTGACATAGTGTTGTTAGCGTTGTTGAGAAAGAGTTGAATCTGTGTTGACGAGAGTTGTTAATTAATTATCTAGTTGTTTTAATTATTATACGTTGTTGCAATTAGTTCATGTTAAATAACCATTGCTTTCTGTTTAATTAACATCCGTTTAATCCGTTCATCATTAATAAACTAATTATAATAGTTCACGATGCTACAATAATAATACAATTATAAGTATATAACATAATAAGTAAGAACCGTAGGAATCGTACGCAGTGACGCACGTTCAGTTCCGCTCTTTTCGTATATTATCCTTTTGTATTATATTATTCTTTAATAATGCTTCTAATGACATGTTTATATAACTTCTCTTTATATCTCGGCCTATAGAATATATTAGGTTGTTCGAAAAGTTTTGTTCGTTTCATAAGGTGATAATAGATGGAAAACAATTTCTGTTTCATATTATCTTATTGAATTAGGTATGATCCATTTCGTACTATTTCTATTATTATGTTCGTGCAAATTCAATAAACTAATATAAAACAAAAAACATTGTACGTCTATTCTTTCCTTATAACGAAAGAAACTTTTCGGACAACCTAATACTAACAACAATTAGCTGGGAAAAATCGAGATATCCTGTATATACAATGATTTCATTAAGGATAGTGATGATGCCTCCTAATGAGCAGAAGGTCTCGTCAGAAGATAATACAAAAAACATGAATGCTTTTGATTACAGAAGCGCACAATTAAATAAATCGACGAAACCAACGAAAGCAGTGAGAGAAAATGTGTCTCTATCATATGCGACTCTTTCGCATCCTAATCCCGACTAAGGAATAATCAATAGTTATGTCTACAATCGATGGCTCTTTTTGACACCTACCGTGTAACTAATGTACATATTGAACTATCTGTATTTTGTCTTCAGTCTTAAGAGAATTTTGTAAAGCGAACACGTATGTAGTACAGGAGAACATCCAATTGTTTATAGTATAGTATGTTACCAACGAAACAATACATCGCGACCTCAAGATACCCACAGTTAAAGAAGAAATATCCAAATTCAGTAAGAGTTAACAACCACCAAAAAGCACTAGTTACCCAATTACTTGACACGACGGATCAGATCCGCAGGCTAAAATGACATTACCCTCTAGATTTAAACATTAGATTCAGCTAGAATCAAACATACGATAATCACTTATTATACACGACATAGTACTACATCAGAATAGTTTATGTATAATTCTCAATGAGAATTGATTGAAAACTACTTCCAAATATAAAAAAAAAATTATACGATCCTGATATAGAAGACCTTTTTTATTTATAATTGTCTTAATTTCCTTCGTTAATTCTATAATTATAAATTCGAAATGATGTATTATCCAAACTATGTGCAAGCATACTGTATCTGATATATAAAGCATATCTGGTTTAAAGCAACTAATAAATAAATTAATTAATTAATAAGTAATTAAATGTAGATATATAACTTTACATGTATTAAAGGTACTATGTACCTTTAAAGATGATATATGCCAGGCAGCGTATATCTGAATAAATTAGTAACCAAATCATGGACTTTAACCTGACTTAACTTTATGATCCAAGAGTCAATTGCCAATTTGATAGATATAAATTACGTTTAAAGTTTAATAGTCACTAATCTCCTATTAAACGAGAGATGTTCGACATTAGTTATAGATTGTATCCGTTTTAAATGTTCTTAATGGGACACTATTGAAAGACTAATCTTGTCTACATTCACCTGCTTTTATTTATTAGTTTTATGTTTAATATTTTTATATTCTTTTAATCTAATTAATAATTATTCTTTATTGTTTAAATTCTTATATTTTTCTTACTTATGGTCAATTGTCATTTTTTTCAATTTGAACAAATTAAATTCTTCTATTCAAATTAGTTGTAAAAATAGTTCTGTTCTTAAAGTATATAAATCTAAAAACTTTAACGCAGCTATAGCTTTGTCAATAATGTCAATTTTAATAAGGAATTCAACAAATTGCATAATTACAATATAATATGCAGTGCGATGGAATGAATGATTTAGTATAAAAAATTCATGTAAGCATAAGAGAATATATAGTTTCGAATTATTCCAACAGTTAATAACATTATCTTGTTTGAATTTCATAAAAAAAATTTTGCTAATTACTGCTATTATTAGCGCGTGTTGGATTTCGCCTGTTGCGCTGTATCATAGCCGATACAGATATCTTACATTTATTCAGAACTGTATGAATCAGAATTGTATTAACAAATACGTCACTGCTGCGGGTTCTAAATCTATACGTAGATTCCGTTCATTTAGACAAAGACTAATTCTTATTTTTAGCGCAGTCAGCAGATAATAACAAATAGATTCAGATTGTTTAGCCCAATTAAGGGCCGAGGATGTATATTAATGAGGTATCTTCATGCTTAGTAAAAACTGTTCTTTGGTATCGAGTTCGAGATCGGTACGTTCGATCAAGCGTACGATTTGATTACATTCGATTTTCAGATCAAACATTATTTCATTTTCTTAAAAACATATTTTTGTTCGTAAAAAGACAAATTTATTTTGTTTCTTAGTACCAATTTTTCTCTTGCTGATATATTTATTATCTTGCTGAATTACATGTAATTAGACTATATACATATCGGAGAGAGAGAGATTGTCAGTCGGGGCGTTTATAGAATATTCTTGTGAGTTGGCCATCGTGGTGGTATATCAGACGATATTTATTAAAGCGAATGTATTACAAAGGTTGATCGAACAATCAGGATGTCGATGACGATGAACTTAGGTTCGATAACGAATACACGGTCAACGGGATGATGAATGCGATTTCTTCCACAATCTAAAGTCGAACTCAACTTACTGATCCACGATTTCTGCTGTCACTCAACGTACTTGTTCGCAGTACAAGTAGAACTTCCCTAACTGAATCCTCAATCCAAGTGGAACTGCCTTCATATACTCCTCTCTGCATCCCTCAGGTAATCCTTGTTTTTAAGGAAAGATATTTAATTATTTTATACCTTTGTTAGGTACACGTCCCTCCCGTGACCGTGGCTACGTTCAGTGACCCATTATGTCACTTCGAGTCCAAGCCCACTGTTACGTCGGTCCCACGTTATTACATCATCGGTAAATATTAGAATAGTTTCCATTTCATTTTCCATATTTTCTATTTTTTAATTCCATTTGTATTATAGATATATGAAGAGTAATATGTCTTGTCTTTATAAAAAATTCACTGTTTTTGAACACGAATTCACTGTTTTGTTTAGTACAACAAAATATACAAACAGTCAAACAGATTAGCAAGATATTGGTACTGAGAAGGGAAGAAGTGTAATAACCCAATAATAAGAGAAAAATTCGTAGAGAAAATTGGAAAAGACTACCAGTGTTCAAGCTACGAAGCATACAGTAAGTAGATACTACAATTTGTCTCATTATTAAGATGTCGCGCAATGAGGAAGAGGCTTTCATACTACGTCACTAAATTCCTTTATATCTACGTCTCGCTCTTGACAATGTTAACGCCAGTCGTCATGACGAAAATGGCTCGCTGCTGTTTCGTGAACAGATACACATTACTTTATAATGACTGCTTACTTTACTGCATTACTTTATAATACGCATTTATAAAGTGATGCCTTATATATGTCGGAGATGTAGAGACATCGAGCATTTCTTTTGGAATACTTGGGCTCCAGGTGACGCAACTGGTCGCTGAACGTAGCCACGGTCTCGGGATGAACGTTTAACTTGGCAGAAGAAGTTCCGATATTGAGGGACACGCTGTATTAACGGACAAGCTCCGGCCAGGAGCAATGCCGGCTCTATGCAGGGCTGCCTAGCAACGGCGCCTGGAATTTTGTTGATATTTCTAATCAATATGTAATTGACAAATGAGATCCAGGCAGTCTTTTATTGAGATCTCCTTGGCGAGTTTACGGATATCGGGGAGCCAGTCTAGAAGAAACCAAGCGATACAGCTAAAGTAATCTGCGATACAGAGAAAATACGAACTATTGTACAAAGAGTTTCCCGTTGACCGTGGATTCGTTTGAACCCAAGAATATTGTTAAAAGCGTTCGTTAAACTGTTTATCGTTAAACCTTGTAAAGTTATATCTATTCGTGTTAAACAATTTAAGTGTAGTATAATTTAGTTAAGTTAAACAGTGGTAAATCCAAATGAAGAATTAATACGCGCTCACAACTGAAAAGACGATTCAACACAAAACTCTAATAATAATTCGACATATATAATGGGCTGAAGAGTTTATAAAACGTCTGGACAATTATAAAGAAAACTCGATGCTAACAAAATAGGATCTCACTCACCAGTAAGGATGATTGGCAATTATATACTGGGATATGTAAGATAAGACAAAGATTAGGTGCAAATTAGTGCCAAAAAATAGAAAAATGGCTACAAGATGAACAAATAAAAGCAAACTCGAGTAAATGCAATCATATGACACTAAGAAAACGGAAACCACCAAATATCCAATTGAATGGCACGCACATAACACAAACAAGACAAGTTCAAAGCCCTAGGACTCCACTCAGCACACAACTTACATGGAAACAGCATACTACATCAATTATAGACAAAATACGAATAAAATGAAGACAGATGTACAGGTTAACTAGTCGAAACTCTAAACTCAGCATAGAAAATAAGCTAAAAATCTACAAAACGATAAAAATACCAATTTGGACGTACGGAATACCGCTATGGGGGACAGCAGCAATGAGCCACATAAATAAACTAGAGTCGCTACAATCGAAGATACTGAGAAGAATACTCAACGCCCCATGGTATGTCAGAAACGAGGATATACGCAAAGACTGAAAAATACCAACGATCAAAGAAGAAATCGGCAGGTACGCAGAAAAATACAAGGAAAGTGCAGCAACACATCCAAACCAGCTGCCCGCTGAAGCGAATAAAACTCTGATAGAAAGAAGATTAAAAAGAAAACACCTCACTGACTTCACTGAAGAAATAAAATAGTCAAACTCGAAGATGGTATCCCACTGGGGGTAGCCATCCACCTTTTATTATTTAGCAATAAAGCTAGAACAATTTACCGAATGTCCAGCTGGACAAATTGTAAAGTACAAATTAAATAATAATAAAAAAAAATGTTCTTACATGGAACTATGCACATATATTTTAGTATATTAATCGATCTATGTTGATATTCCTTATAAAAAGGTATTAATATATTTATATCGAAGAGCTATTAGCTTAGCAGATATTTTTAATATTTTGTGAAATTAAATATATGAAAGGAAACGAAACAGTATTCTTCGTTTGCACTGTTTACATTGTTCTTGTCTTTCATACGTTAAATCTGATAATTTAAAGTTAAAATTAAACTAGTTACTAATCATAAATTAAAGTTAAACTAATAAAAACTAAACGATTTTTGTTCAAACATTTTTACGATGACTTTAATCCCCTGTAAGATGAATATTAGAATTACTGTTTTCAGTTAAACGAAACACCTATTGGAACTTGACCAAAGAAGAATTAAAAAAAAAAAAAAAAAAGATAGTGAAAGTAAGATGTAAAGAACTACTCGTTAATAGTTACACTTACATTTAATGAAATTAATAGATAATGAGTTATTTCAAGTGGTAATTTGTATTGACACCCTGTATATACATATGTACACTACTTCCTGTCAATTTTCCTTTATTTATCATAATCTTTTTTCTCATCCCAATTGACCACTTTCACTAAAAACAACTTGCTTCTGTTCTTAGCTTTTACCTAATAAGCGCTGGTAATCTTTCCATCTATTTACTTGCAACTTTTTGTGTTTTATTGATAAAATAAAATTTGCTTTATAAACTTAATATTTATAAAAGTATTTCAAAATGATTCTTCGATATATGTATTATTTTTTAGAAATACAAATAAATAAAGGAAGTAAAAAAATTAAAGCATAATACCACTTGAATTAACGCATTATACTACTTCTTCTAGAAAATCTTGTTTCTAAAAAATTAATTTAAAAATTACTGGAATATCTATACGGAATACGTATAATTTAATGTAAATCTTCATTATAGATATCCAATATCTATCGTCTCTATGCATAATAAATAAAAGACTAGTTTTCCTGGTAAAAGAAATGAAAGCTTCTGGTTAAAATAAAGATACATGTTGAATTATGAAAACTTCGGAAACGAAATTGTGACCAAAAATTTGCTAAATCAAAGCCTGTAAATAATTAAGAAGCTTAACAGCCACAAACAATATTTCTATTACAATCATCCTTTCATTTCGTCCTCTCTCCTCGAATAATCAAAAGTTCGATTAATCATAAATATATAATATCGTAACGAACAAGAAAATGTTTAAAACTGATACTTCCATAAATGTGTATTGGTAACTTTTATGCTAAATATGTTGTATCCTATTGACAATAGTTGTCTATTCTATGATATACATATAACTTACCTAGATCTCTTCATTTCTCTTATCAAATATAATTTCGTTTTATAAAATCATGTCTTTTTTGTATCGTTCCTCTTTTAAGCTTCCTTAAGCTTCCTTTTGTACAACATTGTCCATATGTGTAATAATTAGATTGCGGATGTTTATGCTTTAAAGTTTGCATAAAATTGATGAAATATCAAGAAAATATCATTATTTTACTGATTAATTATTTTGGAAAAATTGAAAATACATCATTAAATAAAATTATAAAAATAAAAGAGTAATTATTCGAAATAGGGACCTCGTCAATTACAGTGACCTTAAAATGTATTGTCAAGGTCAACATTTAAATTTAGTTGAAGTTTCTAACAAATGTCTTGGAAATTAAGGCCATGTCCAGCTGGACAAATTGTAAAGTGCAAATTAAATAATAATAATAATAAAACTAAGGCCAAGCAACAGTTGTATAGGAAATGGTACGTATAGGAAAAAATTGTTCAGACTGTTGATTTTAACAACACATTTCAAGGTTATCGAAATTGGCGAGGTTGCTTCTATTTCGAATAATGATTAATTACCAATAAAAGGAAACAAACCAAATGTAATTCATCAATTCAAATTACATTGTTACTAAAATCACAATGCAAAAAAGTACAAGACGTACGTAACATGCAAAAATATATATAAAATATCCAGAAACTATGGTTTTTATGTTTTTAATTATCAATAGATTATTGTAATTATTTAATCTCGATTAAATTTTTTTCAATCATATGCGCTAAAGTATATTAAATCTCTAGAATAAAATATATTTTTTGTAATATTTAATAGATAAAATCTCTACATGGATTTTATAAAATTAAATTTCCATAAAACTAAAATTGCATAAACATTAGTTCAAGAGTAACAATTAACAACAAATATCGACAAACATATTGGAGCAGAAACATGTATGCGATACGATAGCAGTGCAACTACAATTAGACGCATCTTAATCTTGAATGATTTGAGACTCGGTAAAAGTAAGACGTCAATCAGGATAAGCGAGTCTGCAATATGCAGCGAGCAATGGAGACTGCTTGTTGTAAAGGCTGGTTTAGACGCGGCCAGTACATTAACCAAGTAGTAACAAGTAAAGCCGAATTTACACCGTTTCATTGCTAGTGATCATTGCGGATGATTCATGAAAAAAAGTCGTTTTCATTCTCGTTTTATTCGCAATAATGATCTAGAGTGAACGGGTTAAACTCAACTTTGCTGGCAACTCTATAGTTTGACTAGACTACTGTCCGTGTGTGAACCAGCCTTAAGACGAACGCCTCGAAGGTTAAATGGGATGAACGCCGCGTTGTTCCTACTTGCCGTTAATTACACTATGCCCTCACGTCCTTTCAATTGTACATACGAATCATCGATGTCACTGTACGTTAATTCAATTTGGATCGAATAAAAGAAAGAACAAGCCACGGCACTAACCGCACGACTCACTGTCCAACTAACAACTCGTGTCGCGCATAACTCGATCATGAAACAACTGGGTTAGCAATTTGGCGGCATGGATCATTGATTGTCGACACAGGCAAGAAACGCCCACCGTGCATTATCAGAGGGAAAAATATGGATTTGACGAGAAGCAGATGTTACTTTTCACCGATAATCAGCACTCACGCCTAAAAGCTTACGCCGTTACGCTTTTAGTCGTTGTTTTAAATGCGGCTGCATTGCATCATGAAACGAAGTAACCAAGTGGGAGAAAAATCTGATCGTCGATATTTCTGCGAAATCGATGTAAACGGTCTCGATGTGTTCCGTCACGGTTTCATTTCTACGAGGAATTACGTCTACGCTTATCCTGCTTTTTACGCATGTTGACATAAAGTAAAGTTATTTTAATAGCTGAAAATGTTAAACTCTTGCGGTTAACATGCCCTTCTTTGAGTATATCTCTTGCTAACATTTACAGTTTAAGGCACAGACTGGGAAGATTTGAGGATTTTATGAAAGTTTTTTCAGTTTATCAAATATTTATTTGAAATATTGTAATATGCCATTTTCGGTGTATTTCTTGTTGCCATTTTAATTTTAGTTGGAGGACGAGAAAGAATTAAAGAGCATAGACACTTGGAAGTTGCCACAGTCTTTTCAAGTATTTTTCGTATTTTAATATGGTTCCAATATCGTATCTTTTGTGTCGCTTGTATGTTAAATCCAACACGAGAAGATAAAAAAATAAATAAGAGAAGATAAAAAGAATAAAAACCTGAAGAGTACATAGATTTTTCAAGTATTTTACATTTATTTTTAATATCTTAATATTGATTTTTTATATGGATTCCTTTCAATATATATATGTTGCTTTTTTGTACTTTAATCTTAACGCGAGAAAAGAAAAGAATTGGGAAGTATAAATTCTTGTAGATCACGCGAAGGATATCTTAAATATTTCAAATCTTTATGTCAGCGCCTAATTAAATAATTAAGACTAAATTTTTTCAATCGTAGAAATATTTGTACATATTTCTAAATGTCAAAATGTTTACAGGAATCTTTTATTTGTTAAGTGATAGGTAGAAAAATTGTAAGCAAACCTTTCGATACAATAAGTCTTTCTTATATCGAAAGGGTCAAGTATTTTGCTCCGTTTCCCGTTTATCAATTTTTTAATAATAATTGTGCAAGTATTACTGCAAAGAAATACAAGCATAAACAAACAATTACATTAATGGAATGATGTGTATTCAATATTATAATATGACTATTTAAAATAGTTTATTCAAGAGAAAAATATATATAGGTAAATAAATGAATCCATAAAGAAGAAAGTGGGGGGATCCCCATATCGTGGGGATTATCTTCATAATCCGTTTATCCAGAAAATTAAATATCATTTTTTATCAGTAACGAACATATGAAGCTGCGTTTGCAATAGGAAAATATAAGATTAATTAATTTTTGCAGTTGTATTCATGAAACAACTTCATTGTATTGGAAAGTTGTATTTTTCAATTTAATTTCCGCTTTTGTTTTCGAATACTACTGCAGTAATTATACATATTTCGTGCGCTACAACATTTATTTAATGGTAAATTTCTTCTGCAATAGTTGTCGATAATCATTCAATTAAATAAGTTGTATGTACACATAAAGCTAATTATTATATATTAATAATCAAAATTAACATATAGCGATAGAATGATATATCTGAGATAAGAAATATTAAACATACATATTATTCCTTCAGTTTATTATACTTTCTACTGTAAAATACGAGTATATCTTACATAAGCAATATTTATATCTATATATGATACCTAATCAATAACCTACGATGCTAGAATATTAATCAAATTATAGCAAAGACAGAAATTATTGTATCACAACATGCATTACATCTTTGTAACTGCGTAATATAAAAGTAAGTGAAGACGAGCAGAAAAATATGAATCGACTCCATGAGAGATCGTGTCTGAGCACTACCATCAGGTTCAACGCTGCAACTGCAATCGTGTGTGTAAGATGCTCTGGCTGGTCGATGAAAGCTCGTCAGTGGTAAATTGGACGTATCAAACCACATACTTTAACCAGTAGTCCTACTTAAGCTATAGTAGAAAAAGGTATGAAACGGTACACTGGGAGCTTTCATCAAAACATCAGATATCCTCTATCGATGGAATCAATCGCATAATACTGCTTTATATTATATTTTAATCACAACTATACAATTAAACAATAGATCAGATGATGCATTTAGAATATCACATAATATGCATCGATCTATATAAATCTATATATTATATATAATATACATCATATAAAGTACATACAGTTTAAAGACTAAATAATTTAAATAAAATAGATGTTCGTGAAATATTATAAAATATATTTTTTATTTGACTATTTTAACGCAGACACCATACATTAAGCAAGTCATCTTTAATTGAAAGGAACGGAATATTTCATTTTCATGATCCTATTCCATATATTTTTGTAAAATTATTAGTTTCTTACTTATATTTATGAGACGCCTATTACTCAAGCTTGTAATGTACCTAACACAAAAATAATAATAATAATAGAAAAGGATATATTTCGTTTTAATTAACACGGAAAGAAAATTACTACAGACCTTGTTAACATTTCATTTTCGAATTAAATTAACACTTTAATACCTATAAAATATATTGTATAATGTTAGTTCCTTGGAAAATGAGTTCTCTGAATTAGAAGTATAATTCATGTAAAACTCGTGTTTAGAAGCGATAGATACAAAATAGAAGAATAGAATCGCTTAATTTCGAAAGAAAATTACTACAGACCTTGTTAACATTTCATTTTCGAATTGAATTAACACTTTAATACCTACAAAATATATTTTATAATGTTCGTTCCTTGGAAAATGAGTTCTCTGAATTAGAAGTATAATTCATGTAAAACTCGTGTTTAGAAGCGATAGATACAAAATAGAAGAATAGAATCGTTTAATTTCGAAAGAAAATTACTACAGACCTTGTTAACATTTCATTTTCGAATTAAATTAACACTTTAATATTTATAAAATATATTTTATAATGTTCGTTCCTTGGAAAATAAGTTCTCTGAATTAGAAGTATAATTCATGTAAAACTCGTGTTTAGAAGCGATAGATACAAAATAGAAGAGTAACCGATGAGGTAATTGGTTTAAAAATATATCGTCGGCAACTGTGGCCAATTTTACTTAATGCTTCTGTATTTCGAAAACGATTTCCGTCTTTCTGAATATCCTGATAAACATCACCTACATTCATATATTACACAATTTGTATTTGTAGCATAACGTTTCACACATATTTATATTTTCATTAATTTTTTAAATGTTGCTACCGAATTACAACTCTAAAACTTTTAAATTTTTTTCTTACCTTTTCCTTTCAGACAAATTTTAATGAACTTTTTCGTATTGTAATAGTTTATTTATCCTTCGCTTTTCATTTTTAATTTATTCTTCATTTACAAGAAATTTACAAGAAAATAATTTTTATCCATCTTGTCCAGCATACGTTTTTAGTAATCCTTGTGTAAAGTTTCTTATCAGTTGTAATTTTGATTTTACCAGGTTCATGCAAAATATTCTAATAGATTTAAATAAATAAATAAATTTAGAACAGTATTTAATATATATAAATGCGTCAAAGAGTTATTAAACGTTTCTCGTCAATATTTATCGTAAAACATCGAAGAATAAAGAATTAATGCAAATGTTACGTTATTCTACTATTGATTATACTATGATTATATTTATCATATCATGCCGTCAATATATTATTGATCTTTTTTTTTTATAGATTTCAATTATTTTATACTTTTATACTGAAGCACTCTTATTTTTGTTAATTAAATATATATCTTCATCCTTTCTAAATGTTAATCATTATTTTCTTACTTTATCTTCTTTTATCTTCTTTTGCTCACACATTGTAGAATTTTATCAAACTTTTTCTCATTTATTACAAGTATTAATTACATATTTTCTTTATTGCAATTTGTGCGTTTGTTATAGTCGTTTACTATAAATTCCAGCGTAAAATTAGCTTACTTTTGAATTTATTTCGTTACAATTTCCCATCATCTACAAATATATTCGATCTAGTAGTATCAATGCAAGAACTTAACGAAAATATACAGACGTGAATTTATAAAATACGTAAATACGATCATTTCAAAACCAATTGAAAACAAAAATTAGCTTTCACAGGGCTTCATTGTTTCTTCGCCCATATCAGTCGCATTCGGACATTTTGCATCACTTTGTTCCAGCTCTTTTCACAATTCAATTACCCCTACCCTTCTCCTACGTAAACATTTCGCATCCATTCGCAATTATTGTTTCATCCTGGACTATGTGCAGTTTCCTCTTCGCTTCTGTCTTTTTATTCCTCGTCGAGAGTGACCTTCGACTGATGAGCTCGCAGCGAGATTTGTCTGTTTTAAAATAGCTCGTTTGGTCGCCGCATCTCAAATTTCACGCGAATTCTGACGGAAGCCGATACGCGTGGCGCATGCCTTTCGTCTGCCTCCATCGCGCGTTCCTCTTCTTGTACCATATGCCATTCAATCGGCTTCGAATTTAGATGCGAAATGAAGGTGCGCACGCGTGTGGAAAGTATTGATATGCGAACAGCATATATCGAACACGACACGCGCGCATAGTACACGCACGTTGAAATATATCAGCAATTGTTTAAACGTTGAACGCACGCTCCGATTTCCATCGAACATAATGGCTATCCAATAAACAGGAAGTCAGCTTCAGGTATTTGTAGCGTAGATTGATTTTCTAGCAATTTCTTTGAAACCTTGGCGATACGTTATTTGTTAAGTATAAATGATTCAATTTTTAGAAAGTCTAGCTTCACCAACGTGTAGATGTTGAAAGTTGAAAATTATAACATATAATCCTTACAGTGAGCCACTGCAAAAATGAGTTTGATTAATTCCGGAATAGCCATTCTTATGTAGCTGTTAAAAAATTAACGGGTTGTGTAAAATTCGAAGAACAATCCTCTTTAAAAAAAATGTCAGTTCCGACTACGCCACTTTCAAATAAATGTAATGTGAAATATGTAACATCGGCGCAACATTTTCGGCGTCTAAATTGTTGCATACATTACAATGTGAAGTTGCTGTTCTCTTCATTTCTGAATTGTTTGTTAGCATGCGCGCGTAGAAAATAGTCAAGAAATTTCTTTCTAAAGAGAGAATATCAGTCAGACGTGAAAAATATGGCTTCCGAATTTCGGTGTTTTTTATTTTGTTCGATATTGTCGCGTTTCAAATACCTTAAGCAATTTATGTAGAAGTTATAATTGTCCAGTCATATTGTAATACAATTTGTTGAAGATAGAATTATATCAATAATAAAATAATGTCAAATAATGTATTAGATTTTTAATTCGAAGTTGCAAGACTATTTTATATTTATTGATGCTATAACTTGTTCAGAATTACCACTTTATAGAAAACTAGAAGAAACGACTATGGAATTACTTATGTTACCAAATTGAAATTAAATAATCAATATGAAAAATTCTAGATAAATATATAAATATAAGAAGTGAGGAAAAATAACTGAATATATAATAATTATTTAACCAGAAGGTTTCTCATGTAGAATTACAAAAAGATTCTATTTTATGTAATACATTTCTTCAGGTTTCTTTTTTAGTGAAACAATAAAAGGAATAATGTGGAATATTTGATAGATAATATTATAAAACTCTTTACAGCGATAAATTTTGCAATTTTTCAATATGAAATAATTTTTGCCAAATTTTTACCCAGACACACTACGAAAAAGAATAATTCCAAAAGATAAAATGAACAATTATTAATCTTTCAACGATGAATTTCGACTCGGAGAAAATGCAGTGGAAAGTAATAGCAAAAGGTAAAACGAACTTTTTAGTCAACGATGAAAATATTATTTTTGGGAAACATTTGATATAGATTAGCTGAAATAATTGTAACAGTGTGAACAGCTTTTCCGAATATTTGAAATGATATAAATAGTTTGTAAGTGAGTCAAGTGGCATGCAAGTGTCTTCCGCAGTCTGAAGAAAGGGAAATGACAAACATCCGACGAATTGGCACTGCTGTTTTAATTCAACACCGACTCAAGTACGTACTTACAATAGTATTGCCAACTATTTATATCTTACTATAATATCATTTTTATCGCATACCATAGATTCAAGCTTTCTCCAAATATTTGGATAAAATGTCTAAGCAAAGCAAAAATAATTGTTTTACTCCGAACTTATTTAAATACTCTGAATCGAATTAAAATATTTCTGCTCCTTATATTATAATATTTATAAGTAACGAGAGAATCAATGTATTATATTAAAAAATAATTTCATAAATATTCCTTAAGAAGTGGTGTTAATTAAATCGTAAGTTAATTATTTAAAATTTATAGACAAGAGGACTTTATCGTTAAAACGATTTTCTAAACATTAAATAATTTACAGTGATCTACACAGCCAATGCTTATTTATCACTCAAGTCTTCATTATTAAAGTAGAACAAAATGAAAGTGCTCTATTGAAAGAATGAATTGAAATAATGATTCTAGAGAAAATAAAGCAATTAAGGAATTCTTTGATCAGTTATGTATTTACAACCACAAACATTTTTTTAATGTATCTTAAATTTAAAAAATTACAGTGAAATATACATGCGAATACTGAGACATGTAAATATAATTTTTTCATTTCCAAAATTGTTTCACAAATTTTATCGCATCAAAACTCAAAGTGATTGCGTTCCAATTACTTCTAAACCAATATATCTTGTATACTATAATTATTTCATTTATAATATACAAATTAGTCTGACATCTCTTCAAGACCACGTCATATATACTGCACGCTTATCATTTACCAATTTATTCATCACCAAACAGCTCCAAAGAGACCATCCATTAAAAACGCACTCTTCTCAAAATTTCTCATCTCAACATAAAAATTTATCCTTAACTGCCATCAGAATGACAGAGTGTAATCATCATGGAACCACAAGTTGACAATTTATTAACGGCACCAAAACATCTCTCGTACCACGCTTACCGATTATTCCCTCCCGTACACCAAGAAGAGCTTCGAAGCACTTGGATCGGCTCACTAGTATCCTCGTGTGTTGTGTCACTGCTCAGATCCAATCAGCTGAGATTTTCGTGGTCATTCGCGTGATTTTCACCAGAATTTTCATGAAGACGAACGACAACGATGTTCTTGATGTCGATGGCGCCGAGACTATTAGTTCACTGCGACCGGCTTGTCGCGAGCCACCGGCCAGTGCCTAGGACAATATTAGAATCGTCAATCTACAAGCGGCTCCCTCTCCTTCTTGATTCGTCGTTGCCCATGTTCTGACGTGCTTCGTCTAGTCATCTCTTTTCTACTTTACAGCTTCGTCCTCGCTCGTCTTCCTTCAGACGACTGTCCTCTTTTCGGCACCGTTTCATCGTCGACGCCATTCCACTTAATTTTGTATCTGACTTTATCGCAGTTGGTTCATCAGTTGGTTAAGGGGGTGCCCCTGAATTAGAATGTTCTAAAACGGCGTCTTTTTGTGATTTTTTTAGAAGGGAAAGAAAGTAATGAAGTTATTGAATTTTGAGCTATGGTTTTTTATATATTTAACGAATACAAAAGAATTTTTTTTAAAGAAAAAAGAAAATTATAACAGATTTCTAAGCCTATTTCATGGGCTGCAGTTTTCAATGAGCGTGAAAGACCCACCTCGTAATTCTTGACTGAAACGAAAAACCAGAAAAGTGATGAACTAAAAGTGTTCGTCGAAAAGTTTATTTAAATAATTGTTGTAGCACCTTAAAGTTTATTTTTCCTTTTTAAAAAACACATTTCTTCTTTAAACCCGCCAAAATTCTTAATTTCACACTATTTTCTGCCTTTTTTTTTAGTTCATCGAGAAGAAAAATATATAATAATGCAATCCTTAGAAATCTGTGATAATTTTCTTTAAAAAAATTTTTTTGTATTCGTTAAATGTATATAAAACCATACCTCAAAATTCAATAACTTAATTTCTTTCTTTCCCTTCTAAAAAAATCACAAAAAGACGCTGTTTTAGAACATTCTAATTCAGGGCAACCCCTTAAGGTCCAAGGGCTGTCTTCGACGGATTACCCTAATGCCAATGTGACCTGATCGCATTCTCGCGGTTACGATTTATCGTTTGATCACCTTGAAACCAGTTGTTTTAATGTAAGTTCAATAGTATGGGAATTGTTGGTATGTTGTTCGGTATAACCTTACAGACGATCGTGTGATGATTCCATATGAAAAGATAGTAAAAGAATATAAAATACAAATTTTTCGTCCGTGGTATAGTTTCCAAACAAGCGAGTCTGAAAATTTGTCGAGCATACTTCAACTTGGCTAATTATAGACTGAATATGAATAATCAATCAGCAAGAAGTTACTGTATCTGAGAAAATGGCTTCATTTACACGAAATTAGAGTTTGAACATATTTAGTTAAAAATTGTCCTAGTACACGGGTATGATAAATTTTCAAATTTATTTATCTCATAAGAAATACGTCTTTTGAAGAAATTTTATTCTTCATTCTTGACTTATTTTCACGTGTTGTATAACTTCCTGTCGATTATTTACAACCGTCCAATCCGAAACTAACAACGTTCAGGTATACGTACTTGATACATTTTCAAATTCGATTTTATCGAAAGCGAAGATTCTATATTTTCTTCTTACGTTTTCATAAGGAATGACCTCATTTGTATATCGATGTTATTCAGCCGGGCTTACATTTTTACGTGACTGCGACTTTTTATGAGAATTCATACTTTTGTAAATGTAATTAAGAAAATTGAACTTAAGCAGAGATTTACTTCAGCCTCTAAACATCGTAACAACTATTTTATTTCAGATATTTTATTGACAAGATGATTTTAGAATTATTTTATTAGTAAAATGATCGAAAGGGGACTGAAACTCGATCCTAGCTGAAGTTAAGGAACAATTGTAGAATAAAATTTTGCATTGTTTTATCTATCACTCCATTGTACAACTTTTTTCATAGATTCAGTTGCAAAGAGCAAAATTATATCTTTTTCTAGGACAGAATCCTATGATCTTTTCTGCATAAACTGATTTCTCCAATCACTTTAGGTATAAAATATATAAGTGATGATCATAGAAAACTCAACATTTTTCAGGATGTTTTATTGTTTTAAAAGTTGCTATAATTATCCTATATCTTTGCATACTATTTGCATTCAGTGCATTTTTACAACTTTAACTCTTCTACGACCTTTCAGTCGTTTTATCCCAAATCATACTCTTATCTCTTGGATAACGAATTTTCTTGAATGTAAGAAAAATATGAAAGAACTATTATCAATATGCATGATTCTCCGTTTCAATTGTACGATATATTATGGTTTTCCCAAAGTATTAAAAGTTCTTTTCCAATTGAAACAAAAGCAAGATCGCAATTTTAAGAGTTTAAGACTTAAATTTTGCATAAATGCATAAAAACCTCCGCTCTATTTATAACTTGATATTTTAATTCACAATAATTGTTCCGAATTTTTCTAATTTCGAGAATGTGTAATTGAGGTCGTTTATTTAAATTACTACGATAATGGTTGGAGATGACAGTAAATGATGTTCTACGTGCAGTGATTGAGTTGGTACCTTTGATACGTTCATTATGATCTAATTTATCTGATTTAATTATGAAGCAGGCATTTTAGGTAATTAAATTATAGCATAACTGAACCACATACGTAATTGTTTTCACAAAATATTCTAATGAAACAAAAGGGCTTTGATTATTAATGCTAATAATATTACGGTTCTTAAACAATACTTGATAAGGTAGTTAATATAAGAAAAGCTGCTTTTCATTGTAATATTAGCAATTATTGTATATTATAAACTCCATTGTTCATTTTAAACTGGTACAAGTATAGTACACTTTGCTAAAAGCATAAACTAAAGTTCACAAAGATAGAAGCAAAATAAAGACAAGATAAAGGCAAAAATACCTGTTTCGTAAACAAAAAATGCATACAAGAGATAAAATTGAAAAATCATTTCATAAGAGAGTAACGAGCATAACTACAGTACAATATTTAAAAAAAAGGAGAAAATGATGCAGCCTTGAATTACTTAAATTTCAAATATTTTATAAATCGAATCGCTACTTCATATCAGTTTTTTAGATTCATTAAAAATATGAAAGAAACAATATTAAGTAAATACTTTTATATCGTTTATCTGTATTAGATTTGAAAGGTTTAGGAAACTTTTTAAACGAAACATCTTACATTCTTTAAAGAGGTTCAGGAGCTTTTGCAATGTTCCTCGTATACGTAAGTATAATTATTTATTTATGAAGAAATTTTGTGAATAAATAGATCAAAATATTTTGTATATTTGTTCATATTATATGCAATCTGTAAATATATACAGATTTAACAGATTAATTATTCGTATAAGTACTATAATTTTCTATTATTATTTAAATAAATTTTATTAACGACAAAAACCAGTGTCTGTATCTTCTACTGAATCAAACTTTTAATTATTTATTTTGAGAAGTATGTGTGAACGTATTATTTTAGTCCACATAAATATTGAATATCTATTACAATTTCTCAACAGTCTCAGTAAAAATGCACATTGAATGGAAGATTTTAGTGGCATTTTCGTATAATATTTAAGCCATTCAATATAATGGAACAAGATTTGAAAACTATTATGATACAATCTCTTTCTAATAATTTATATATAACATATTTTCTATTTATTTACTTAGTTTTTTAAATGTCAAACTTTATTATTTAAAACAAATATAACAAAATAAACAAAACTGTTTCTTTGATAGTTTAGAGTTTTTATTTTTAAGGTAATTTAAAGTGCAAATTGAAAACATATTTACTTCACAGATTATAAATGGTAGAGCACAGAAATCTGACTATTTTTCAAATGAAATAGAGTTTTAAGATTTCAATTTCTTATTAAGTTTTTCTGTTAATACAAAGATACTATCGTGCCATTTTATTTTTTGAAAAAGACCAGTGAAATATGTCCCACTACTCCCACAAATATTATTCTAGTTTATTTCAAAAATTTCCTATTACCCTTTGGATCACTTCGTTATGGAATTGCTGCAACTTTATCTTTTCTTTCAATTCTTAAATATTGGCAAATGGAGAAACACACTTTGGTTTTTTGGTTTTTGAGGTAACTACCACTAATCACAATAAAACAAATTTGGCGATCAAGAGAAATAAGAATTATCGTCGTACCATGAAACCGAATGTCCAGAAAATATCCCACACACAAACATTTAACATACTGCCATTGTGGTGTGCAAAGTTGTATTAGGTTGTCCGAAAAGTGTCTTTCTTTTACAGATAAGTCTTTTACAATGACGCGTCTTTATACAAACATGAAACCTAATCTGTCGACCGTTGTGATTTATTTTGCTAGGGCAAAATGGATCATACGTAATTCGATAAAATAATATAAAACGAAAAATGTCGTGCATCCATTATTTGCTTATAAAACGAAAGAAACTTTTCGGACGACCTACTACCCTAATGGGACCATAGAGTGTTCAAGTCGATGCAATTGTGGTTCCGAAGAATTACGCAGAATTTTCACATAGCGGTTTTATATCACTGTAACAGCATAGTCTGTCCTCAAAGAAGAGGCAACGATACCAAACAATGCTGCTCCATATCATACAGTAATTTTCTGGGTGTGAATTTCATGAAGATTTTCAGGAAAATTTTATTTATTGGCACAACCAGATAATACAAAATGAGCCTGGTCTGACATAAGCAGAAAGTTCAGCGCACTCTCTACAGTCAAAATTTCAAATAACTCTTGAGAAAATTTTAGCTGTTGGACGACAACTATCTTGTATGAATGAAAGTTAGGATCCTTGTGCAAAATTCTACGAAGACTTGAAAGTAAAGCGCTTGCGTGTCTCCTGGTTGAACAGCGTTGATCTTGTTGCATTGCTATTCTCAAATTTTCAGTGTCTCTGCAATTCGTATTGCACACAGGCAACAGCGAGTAGCTTTATGTTTAATGCAGAAGCACTCTGCCAAAAATTCTGAACTTGTAACTTTATGGAGTTGCGGCAATGAACAGTGTCGTGGCGCGGAATTTAAAAATGTATGCGAAGTAATCGCTTTGTTTTAATAACTGATTCACTATTTCTGAAAAAACTTTTCGCACGATACTATTCGGTTCATTGTGTCATCATTGCTGAAATTATCGGTAGGTACGCAAAAAAATACAAGGAAAGAATTCATAAAAAGAAGACTAAAGAGAAAACACACCACTGACTTCACTAAAAAAATAAAATAGACAAACTGGAAGATGGCATTCCGATGGGCGTAGCCATCCGTATGTTATTTAGCAATAAAGCTAGAAACATTTACCGAATGTCCAGATGAACAAATTGTAAAGTACAAGTTAAATAATAAAAAAAAATTACTGAAATGACATCATATAAACTATCCTTTGACCTCGCTAAAAAAATAAAATAGACAACCTGGAAGATGGCATTCCGATGGGCGTAGCCATCCATATGTTATTTAGCAATAAAGCTAGAAAAATTTACCGAATGTCCAGATGGACAAATTGTAAAGTACAAATTAAATAATAAAAAAAAATTACTGAAATGACATCATATAAACTATCCTTTAACCTCACTAAAAAAATAAAATAGACAACTGGAAGATGGCATTCCGATGGGCGTAGCCATCCACATGTTATTTAGCAATAAAGCTAGAAAAATTTACCGAATGTCCAGATGGACAAATTGTAGAGTACAAATTAAATAATAAAAAAAAAAATTACTGAAATGACATCATATAAACTATCCTTTGACCTCGCTAAAAAAATAGAATAGACAAACTGGAAGATGGCATTCCGATGGGCGTAGCCATCCGTATGTTATTTAGCAATAAAGCTAGAAACATTTACCGAATGTCCAGATGGACAAATTGTAAAGTACAAATTAAATAATAAAAAAAAATTACTGAAATGACATCATATAAAGTATCCTTTGACCTCACTAAAAAAATAAAATAGACAACCTGGAAGATGGCATTCCGATGGGCGTAGCCATCCACATGTTATTTAGCAATAAAGCTAGAAAAATTTACCGAATGTCCAGATGGACAAATTGTAAAGTACAAATTAAATAATAAAAAAAATTACTGAAATGACATCATATAAAGTATCCTTTGACCTCGCTAAAAAATAAAATAGACAACTGGAAGATGGCATTCCGATGGGCGTAGCCATCCATATGTTATTTAGCAATAAAGCTAGAAAATTTACCGAATGTCCAGATGGACAAATTGTAGAGTACAAATTAAATAATAAAAAAAAAAATTACTGAAATGACATCATATAAACTATCCTTTGACCTCGCTAAAAAAATAGAATAGACAAACTGGAAGATGGCATTCCGATGGGCGTAGCCATCCGTATGTTATTTAGCAATAAAGCTAGAAACATTTACCGAATGTCCAGATGGACAAATTGTAAAGTACAAATTAAATAATAAAAAAAAATTACTGAAATGACATCATATAAAGTATCCTTTGACCTCGCTAAAAAAATAAAATAGACAACTGGAAGATGGCATTCCGATGGGCGTAGCCATCCGTATGTTATTTAGCAATAAAGCTAGAAACATTTACCGAATGTCCAGATGGATAAATTGTAATGTACAAATTAAATAATAAAAAAAAATTACTGAAATGACATCATATAAACTATCCTTTGTTTTAAACTCCACAGCACGATCGTAAATACATATATGGAAATTTCCGCGGAGGGGATAAGGCTCTTAACGACCAGAAAATGTGCCAAGCAAGGCGCATCAATCGATTTGTTAGGCTTCGTCGTGCAGTCTGCCTTGTATCTGGAGTCTGCAACACGACCACGCCTGTAACTGAATTCTACTTTAACATGTAAATCTACATTTATTTAAACAACATTTTTCTATAGCATATGGAACGCTTTAGATAAGTTGAGAAAGGTTATGAAAAATAGTTTGGTTTACCTTCTGTGGTAAAGATGGCGAAGGTGACACTAAATTCAACAAATCGATTGCAGCGCTATGATTAGCGGCCGATTTGTAAAAAATCATCAAATTCCTGGGTACGACCCTCTGTAATATTCTTAAACTATAAACGTCTTACAATGCATCATTTTCACAAGCACTTTTACATTTAATTTTAGTTATTCATATAACATGTGTTTATAATCGGCTGTGAACGAGCGTACGTATTATAAAATGGCATAACGCCGATAGATTTAAATAGCAATAATTTGCATAGGAAGATAAAGTAGGAAATGATTTTTTACGTAATTATAGAAAGAAAAGTGTTCTGAAAGCATTCTAATTTGTTTCAATATGGAACTATTAGGTTGTCCGAAAAGTATCTTTCGTTTCATAAGGAAATAATAGATACATAATGTTTTTTGTTTTATATTAGTTTATTGAATTTTGCACGAACATAATAATAGAAATAGAACGAAATGGATCATACCTAATTCAATAAAATAATATAAAACAGAAATTATTGTTCATCTATTATCACCTTATGGAACGAAAGAAGCTTTTCGGACAACCTAATATTTAGGACCCGAAAGAGATGCCTTGGCAATTGTAAAGAATTTTAATAATTTTCTATGCTTCATTATGCTTTATGTTTTTAATCCATTACGCACAATGATTTTAGTTGAAATTATCGCTCCCTAACGAAGAACAATATTTTTTATTGTATTACTTTCGAAGAAAATATTATCTCTTAAGGCAGTAATTATCTTTCATAAGGCTAAGAATATTATAATTTCTGCGAAAAACATTAAAAATATGTATGACAAAATTACGATAAATTTTCTTTATTAACTCGGGAAAACGAGTTTGCTTTTCGGCACTGAACTGCTTCGGGGCTAAAGTTACTTTAAACGTCCATCTACCCACATTGTCTTCTGGCATTTTGCCACTATTTTTAAGCCCCATCGAGAATCATGCTTGCTCGAAACGAGATAAAACTTCGGAAATAAGGCAAATATTTTAAGCCAAGTCCTATGTATTGGAAACACTAAGCGTAAGCTTTATCTTTATTGAAAAGGACGGTCGAAACTTTTGCCAGTAAGTTTTAACTTGCTTAAACATGCAACTTTGTGACTTACGTCTGGTTGATTTAGTATGAATTAACTGTTTTGTTTTATGAAACTTGATACAGAGTTTTATATCTAACGCAAGCTCGGAAACACTGCAATTAATAAATATTCGGAAGGTTAAATCGAAACTTTTTTTTTCTTATTAATATATCGTACTCACATGTTGCAGTAAATAAATAACTAAAATATAAATATTAAATATTTCCTATTCCTTTATATCACTAAATATATGATAAAAATAGATTAATAATATTTAAATATTAAATAATTTCTTTCCAAATATTCGTTTTTATCACTAAATACATATGATAATTCCAATCATGTAATTGCTATGTTGATATGCGTACAAGGAAACATAAGTAGTGAAAATCAGAATTGCTTTAAAATTAGTTTGTTTTGTATAAACGTTATTACAATTTGGAAAAAAGTAATAGCCTCTCAACCAGTTTTATTATAATTTAATCCGGTATAAGTTTATATCGTATATTAGAACAAACTTATTTGTTCAATAAAAGTATTTCAAGCGGCTTAATTAATTACATTATTCTTGTATAATATTATATAATATAAATTCTATATCTAATATAATATTCATAACGCAAAAATTAAAAGATACAACGTTGACACGTGGTTATTTCGTAATTATATTATCTTCTAATAATAAAAACAGAATTATATCAATATAATTACTAACGTAATTACAATTAGATGTAATTACTACTAATAATATGTTACGAAACGGGGGTTCTGCATCCGTAACAAATAATTCAATTTAAATCATATGTAATCCAAATGCAATATGAAAACTAAAATACAGAAAATTTGAATATATTATTTTTTAACGATTATAATATAAGAACTCCGCGGAGAAACAGAGGAATGACATATATTAGCATTTCTCAGAAAACGAAAATTTATTTTTCAATATACAAGATGTTCGACTGCAGACATAAAAGTATTTAGGGGGTTTTCTTGCTAAAATAAGATGGATATCAAGAATAAAGAAAAATGCATTTTCGGCTTTGTTTTTTAATTATTGGCAATTAAAAATGAACCGAAATACCCCCCCCCCCCATGCGAATAAATATTCTTACGCGAAGGAAAATAGGTCAGCGTAAACAACGGGGTGCACTGCGATCCTCAAATCGAACGATAAATGGGCAGCAGCGATCTTGTTCGTTCTTGTAATGAAGATTGCTAGCATCTATGCTGGCATACTGGCATATAACCCAATAAGCTGTAAAAATGAAGAGTGCGCTCCACAACTAAATTTCTTATAACTATCTTAAAATTCAAAAAATTTTTATGCAAATTAATGCGACATAACCAGTAATAAAGAGCACACGCAAGGCATACGAAAGAATTAACGTTGAACTCAAAGTCGTTGAAATCGGCATTCTTCCCTTTCTTGTGAATCTTTCATATAATGTACTGATAATAGTATTTATAATATTTATAAAAAGAGAAGATCTGTGCATAGGTATCTATGTGTTTGTGTCTGAGGTAATCTGAAACACTACTTAAATGATTTGATAATAATTCTATAATCTAATCTAAAATAAATAATAATAAAAAGTACATTTTCTCTAGGATGTAGGGTGTACATTTTATTACGCTTACTTCTCAGGAAACCGAGCAATGAATATAGATATGACCAAGCAGGCCTTTGTTGCATGGTTGCGTTTCGCTTCACTGTCAATTGATAGTCACTTCCTAAAAATATCTCTCGAATACTATTTACTATGTTGATTTTTATAACAAATAACAGTGAGTCTTAAATCATGAAACTAATTGTGAGGAGCAAGCACGAAACATTCAGTTGGCGCTGTCGAAACGATCGCACATTGAAGGAGAGTGGGAGAGGCGCAATGTTGCCACATGGTTACGACGCTGTGAAGTTGCTTTGCGTCGCACTGAAGATGCTTTCGAGATGTCTCGAGTTATAGCGATTACCAGATCGTGCAATAGTTCTAACGACCGTGAATATTATTTAACACGTTGGTCGCCGCGTCGCCCATATCTATGTGACGGGTATACTTCCGCGGGGCGTCACCCAAATATAGGTGACACTCTTCTTGTTCGAGTTAATTAAATATAGTATATTATATATAGGATATACAACATAAAAATATTAAAAACACATTATACCATATTTTTTATTAATTTATATTCTGGATAATGTATTACATTATTTTATATCGCATGGTTAAAACACCAAATACATTTGGGTAGTTTTGGGCATTTCGAACAACAGTTGTAGACTTCGTCATCACTACTCTCCTCACTTTCAAATATATTTTCACGCTGTTTGCTGAACATTTTGAGGATGAAAAAATCACCGATGTTATATATGTCGGGTAAAGATCAGGAATGGAGCCAGGGGCGTTGAACGAATCTTCGCTGGCGCTATTCATTTTCGTCTCTCGCTCGATGTAAGATTTATTAGTGGATCTGTATGTGGTACAAGTGGCGACGATAGTTTAAACACTAACGACAATGGCCTCAGGTTCGATAACGAATGCGCGGTCAACGGGATAACTCTTTGTTAAACGTAGAATATATTTTGAAGCACAAGGTAACGTTCGCTGTGACGCTCGGTATATACTGCTCTTAAGAAACGATGTGAAAACTCTGCAAGGTGATCGCAAGAATAAAAAACTGATGAAAACTTTCCTCTCCTTACGATCGCGATCGTTTTGTTGATTTTTGACCGGGGATACCAACAAGATCCCAGCCGCCGTTGCTAGGCAGACCCGCATAGCTGCAACATTGCTCCTGCCCGGGGTCTGATTGTTAACGCAACGTGTGTCCCATAATATTGGCACTTTTGAGGCAAAACCACACATGGCTTGATTTGTCCTCGAGCCCGTGTGCCGCTACAATTATATTTTTTTAAGGAGAACTATACAACTACTCCATACCTCTGTTAGGTAAAAACGCTTATCCCGTGACCGCGGCTACGTTCGACGACTAGTTATCACCTCGAGCCCAAGCTCATTATCGCCAGTCTCGAACAATTACAATCGGGGCATTTATAAGGATCAAAGGGGAGTTTTCCAAATAATTCCAAGGGGAAGGCCCAGTGTCTTTTCATCTCTGACATATATATATGCAGACCCCAAAAACTCAGAAAATCAATACATATCAATTTCTACCAGTAACAGAACTAAAAATGTAGTTTATGCAAAAGTATCATAATATCAAAAAATAAGGGGAGAAAAATATTACTCTGGACTACCTCATCTTACACTTCAACAAATTTTCTGCTACTAAATTAAACTTTAATATTAATTCAACATAATAAAATATAACTTAGAACATTACAATTGCTGAGATTTTTTAAACAAATGAATCTGTAGTGCGACTTTATGTAACCAATAAAAAGAAGAAAAATTGAGTGACATAACAATTCTAGTAATTTTCTTTTAATACACCTATATATAATACACAAAATTTTAATGTTTAGTTATTAAGAAATCGTATTATCTGCAATAATTTTTTAATGAGACACAAGCATATTCAGTGTAAACTTTACATAAAGTTAAAAATAAAATGTCATATGCGTGTGTGTAAGTATGTATCTTAGAAAAATTTTAATAAAATTTTGTTAGTACTTGATATACATTACGTAAAATGTAGCATAAGAATTGTTTAAAAGGAGGATAATTTGTAGGACAATAGATACAAAAATTAAATGAAATATTGATAAATATAAAAATTGGATAAAGTATCGCGGAGATAATAAAAGGGACAATTTTGTTTGAACAATCACTATCTATTAACGATAATTATCTAAACATACGCTATGAAACTGCATTGACATTTTACGTAACACGGTTCTAGAAAACTTTTATCTTTAAAATCTCATGCGCGAACGCCCAAACATACTGTTCGATGGAACACACCACAGATTCGTGACGTGAACTGTGAAAACTTCCAATGACCTCGTGATGTACATATGTGATTAGCGAATAACAGTAACTCTCAACGTTATATTCGATGTAGGTGCGGCGCGACGCAAAGTAGATGGGTGCGGTTTACGTGAGTTAGATGAGCATTAACATAATAAGCGATTTTGAAGTTTTGTTTATCCTTATATTCTAATGAGCAGAACACACGATATTTGAATCAGTTTAAGTTATATTGATTTCAGTTCAATGCGCAATCAATGTGTTATATATGATAAAATCTTAAAGATAAAGAAAATTTTAATGAAAATACTATCAGTACTTTCTATTTTACCATATTACCATTGTTATCAACAGACCTCCAGAGAGGTCTTCAAAGAGAGAGAGAGAGAGAGAGAGAGATTCATCAAGACAGTATAGAAACAGGCAGATCAAGGAAAACACGTGGTCAAGAGAATTACAATTCTATTTAGCTATATCCTGCATTTCCTTTTTAATTGAAATATATTCCTCGTCATATTTTAAAGTGCGTTGTCACCATTCCCGGACCCACAGATAGTGATTGAATGTGGTTACCGCAAAAATATAGTATAAGGCAAGAAGGATAAGTGAAGCACGCGAGGAATGCCGGTATCGTTCCGAACAAATAAAATAGAGTAGAAAAAATAGAAGAAACGAAAAGATGGATAGTACAGCCGTGTCATTAAATAAGGTAGAGCCATTAATAGATAAACACTATCTAGTATGGCTGTTGAAAGTAGGTGGAACCTTGAGAAACCACAAACTCTTTAAGGAAGTTTTAGAAAATGATAAACCTGCACAAAATGCCGAGGAAGTTACTCGGGAAAATAAAAATTGCCTGGTCTGGGAAGTAAAAAAATAATGAGGCGTTCGAAATTATTATAATAACCGAACAGGTTGGACTGTGTTTAGCGCAAAAAAGATACGAAACGATTTAAAATATATTTATGTGGGGGAAGCTGAAGAGGTCAAATAACAGATATAAAGTTAGAGCTAAAAGGTATTACAAAGGGAAGTCCTGAAACTGCAATGAAATACATAATCCGTGTAGAGAATGCTGCTCAAAGGAGCACATTTCTGGGTAAATGTAATACAACCCGAGAAATAGCATGCCATGTAGTCCGGGACGTACGTATAAAATTTGAAAGGATGGCTGTAGTACAGAGAACTCAAAGTGTAATCATCTTAGAAGACATATAATAAACCTTATTACGAAGAAGAGAATCGTATAAAAATTAGCAATAGTAATTACTATTACGAAGTGAATTCTACTAATGAAAAACATACAACATGAAAAGACATATTCCTCGCGTGAAACCCGCCATAAACCAAAGCAAGAGATTGCTTTTACAGAACTGACAAAAGAGATGGTACATTAGAAAATAGATCTAATAGAAGAAGAGGAGGCACAAGAATTAGGAGAGAATTTAGCAATAGCAAGCAACAAATAAATATGGCTATTGAAGCCCACAAAGGATATGCTTTTCATGCATTTGTATATTTTAGGATATATACTGAGAAGGATAATAACTCTCGACACCCTGAACAAATATGGATTGTGAATTCTGACACATCATCACACATGCCACTGGATGCTATATGCTTGACGAATGTCGAACCCTACTCGACCAAAGTGAATCTAGCACAGGCGGTGCTATTTAAATGCCATTAGTATCTAAAGGCAGAAGTGCCATACATGCAGGTATGCCAGTAATGAATGAACATAGAAATATATATAGATCAAAGGAATCCTGTATATTTCAAGCTTACGTACCAATCTGCTATCGGTAAGGTACCTAACAAAAATTGGCAATCAAGTTACCTTTTCAGGGAACTCAATAAAAATAATAGGATCAGAGAAAGAATTAAGATTTGATAAAGAAGAGAATAGAGGTTATACACTAGAAGCCAGATTAAGGAATGATAATAAATCACACCTGTCTTCCGAGAAAGTAGTCTTAGACGAAAAGGGGTATATACTGGTGAGATCAGACATAGGAAATGTTAGAGGTGTAAAAGTTGATATGATGTCATTGTATGCGAGGAACACTCAGAAAAGATGAGAAGGAAAGAGATCGTAAGAGGTCTCAATTACTCAGTAGAAAAACTAGAGACATTTATGAGTTGCATGTACATTATATGAAAATACATCATATGCCGTTGGATCTTATACGCATAGCCTTATGTGGACTAATGCCAGTAAAGTCTCGTAATGACAGTCGGTACATGTTTGTGCTAATAAATGATTACAGTAAATATGTATATTTTGTGCATATTTTTCTAATAAACAAATATGAGGCAATGGGTAGATTTAAGGAATATATGAATAGGTATGAGTGCATGTTAAATAAAAGGATAATACCCATAAAATCTGACAATGGCAGAGGATTTATAGATACCGAGTTTCAAGCATTGCTTAGGAGCAAAGGAATACGATACGAAAAGACTGTTCCATACAACCCGGAAAGCAATGAACAGAATCGTGTTAGACAAGGTAAGAGCGATGTTAATTGATAACAGACTTCCTAGGGCGTTAGGTAATAGGTTCTGAGCGAAAACCGCCGCTACAGAAACATCCATATGTGCAGTAGAAGGAGCTACGGTAACTTCAATAGTGGCATGGGAAGAAAAGGTAACCGGCTGCAACCCGTGTTAACCCTCTGCACTGCGAATTTTATTTCAATTTCGTTAGCAGCAGCTCCCAACGCTTTTAAGTAATTTACTTTAACTAAAACATAAGGCAATTTAAGTACATTTAAGGAAGAAACAAATTCACTTAAACACCAGTTTTATTCACACCATTGTTGTATTCTGTAATTTTTAAGTGATATATCTTGAAACAATTTCCAGGATAAAATCTTGCTTTTCTTTTGCACGTTTCACAAAAAAGGTGCACATGAAAGAACGTCGAATGGGACTCGACAAAGGAGTTCCTAAGATAAAAACTGATGTCGAGTCACATAGGAGTGCAAAGGGTTAAGGTATTTAGCTGTACAACGTATTATTATATACCAAAGAATTGTAGAAATAAGTTTGAACTAGTATCAAAAAAGACAAGATTTACTGGAAGTTCTGACGATAGTAGACGGTGTCGAATATATGATATACAGACAGTGCTAAGATATATGCAGCACGCTCAGTTTAGTAAAGTTTAACGAAGGCATTATAAGATTACAGCTATTGAGAAGAAATGTAGAGCAAGATGACCTAAATAATGTTATATATGTAAGTAAAAGAAATGACACAAAAGAAGGGAATACACTAATTAATAATGAATATATGGTGTTGGAGTGGATCTCACTTCTAGCAAAACTCTACATCTTCTGTAGTGTTTAGTTTTCTTAGTCTTGCGAAAGCTACAACTAGCGACGAACGCGACGCGTTTGTCACGTAAAATTCGTGATAAAAAAGGAAGAGCGAAGCAATAGCTTAACTTGACTGTCCTTTTATATTTTTATATGCTTTCATTCATAAAAGTGATCAGTACAATGTTAGAATGAAGTAGCGAAGTTACAAAGTATTAAAATAGTTGTTCAAATCGTGGCAAAGACTGTACCCAAGACTGGTCTCGTGGTCGAATGATCGCAGCTGAGTTGAGAGGCAAGAAAAGAATCCTGAGTGCCCTACGTAATGGGAAAAATTTGGTGTTGAGCCATATGCAAAGGTAAAGTTAAAGTCTAACGATTCATTGTCAGGTGGTAGTGTGGAATGACGTGGATTTGCATTTGGTAGACGTCACACGTTCGTCGGCCCAGGCACAACGATTCTCATTCCAGCGGCTTTTTTCGTCTCTATTATAGTACCGCGGAAAGATCGCTGACATACAGACAATGTCGACGATAAAGTGCAAATGCCGACAAGCCGAAAGGGTCGGAAAACTTCAATAGGCCTAACGGTCGTCAATATATTTCGGCACCGCAGCCGTTGATGCTCGGTTAGCCACCGGCAAGTAAACTGTCACGATATAATCAGAACTCAAAAGCACTACATTTGACCGCTTTAAACAGGGTATGTAGATACCTGAAGAGAACGAAAGAGTAGAGATTAGAATGCGACCGTGTAGAATCGCAATTGGCAATCAGTAGATGCCAGTTGGATGGGGAAAAAATTAAATTTGTGGAAAGAAAGAGAGAGAGAAAAGATTAGACAAGATCAAATCGTGCCTTATTCGTTTTACAATGGAATATGTTTGCAGAACTGCAATGAATATTTCAGTAATAGCATTTCACAATTAATTTGCGAAGTGCGAAAACTTTAGCGTCATAGCGAAGCAAACACAATTAGAGATACGTGATTATTAACTCTTGATTATTAATCGTTAATTGTTGATCGTTAATAGTTTAATGAACATTTTTTGTTGAACATCGAGAGTATTTCTTGTGGGCACCTTCACCAACAACCACCTCATTTCTTTTACTAACGAAGCAGAAATATTTGTATATCTATAAATCATATTTGTGATAATACATGAAATGTTTGTAAACCACCTTTCTAGATATCCTTTACTATAAAATCATTTACAACCTCAGAGGTCAAAAAAATGATCCATTACCATTTTAACCCCCAAAAAGCACCGGGACACGAAATGATAAGTAAATAAAATGATTAAGGAGGTTACCAAGAAAGGGATAAGATTTATCATATTTATTATCGTATTTAACGCTGTCCTTCGCCTCGGATATTACTCAAAGCTTTAGAAATTGTCACTCATTACTCTTACTCTTAAATCAAGGAAGCCAATCCACCAAGCAAATTCAAATTGACCAATCGGTCTTCCGCCAAATTTATCCAAACTCTTTCAGAATATACTAATCGGACGACTTCGTTCTTTTTTGGAGGATTCGAAAATAACGTCAGATTATCAATTCGGTTTTCGGAAGCGACATTCAACAGAACAAATTTATCGGATAGTACACAAAATCAGCCAAGACCTAGAGAAGAAAAATTCTGTCCTGCAGCAGTGTTCCTGAGTATTAAACAAAAAAAAAAAAAATGACAAGATGTGGCACACTGTATATGTGTATAATACAAACGAAGAGCATCGTCCTTCACCTCTACTTCTCTATATTATAGTTGTATTTAATCAATAGATTTTTCACAGTAAAATATTTAGGAGATGCTACTAACTTTTTTTATTACATATATTTTTTCTCCTTATATTTCTTTATTATTATTATCTATATTTATTTTACTATAATTTTAGTTGGCAACTGAATTGAAAACAATTTCATATTCGATATCATTGCTATAATTTAAGAAGTATTGCTATTTGGTCTTAAATATCGAATGAAATAAATTTCTTAATTATTACTTCCACATAATTAACGACCACTACTGCAGAACATTTTAACTGTGTACTATGTTCGTAATTTTAAACTTTTCGTATTTTGCCATTAGCATTTCTATACTATTTTTAAATCAAACATCCTGTTACTGTAATAAAATAATTGATATAACAATGAATAAACGTACTAATAACGACAGTACCTTTAGTTATGTCTTAGTTCAATCCAACGTGATCAACGAGATGTCCATAACAAATTTCAATGTTACTCACCTGAAACAACAAATACAATAATTATTAACGTGACATATTGGAAGAGGGACTTACGAATTTTTACGTACGAATTAAAATTTATTTTGTTCTGTTAGAACATACATAATTCATACATAATTCAACTAAATAAATATAAAATAACAAATGTTGTGCATCTATTATTTCCTTATAAAACGAAAGAAACTTTTAGGACAATGTAATATTTATAATTATGCAATATAATAGAAAAAATCTTATAACTTTTTTGTGTTACAACCGTTCGCGGAGAGACGCCGTCAGCGAGAGGCGTAAATTCTCACTACGATTCGCATAATCAACGCCGCGAATTAGTCGTTCCCCTGTTTCGGTTAGGACAACAGGGGTGATTCAATGAATTAACACTGTGCTAACAAGGTTAATATAAATGTATATTTGCAACAACTATGACAACTATCAACAATAACCAAATAATGGTTTCACAATGAATGCAGTTAATATCACGATGAATTCGATAAACTGACCGATTATCAAATGCGACTTCTGTGATGCGACCTTTCGGACGAGACTGTTAATCGAGACTTTTCAGATGCGACTGTTAGTTAAGACTGCTTAGTTAAGACTGATCGCCCTTCGATCCTTTCTTTTGTCTTCTGGAAGACGATCCCCACCACGCTCGGATCACGCCACCGATCGCGTTACGATCATTTATACCGCCCTTTTTGTGTAGGTACAACAACGGACCGAAGGCGAATCGATGTTTCTTAGAACTCGCTGCTTGACGACAACTATGCGCTTATCGCTACATTGTGTATATCTCGCCGGTCTTATGAGGTGATCGGTCCGCCACTTTGTAGTGCCGCGCGCGACGGTTAGGAATACGATCTACCGAAAGCCTCGTGGCGTATGGCCTGGTCTAGATAGAGAGTCGGCCGACGTAACATTTTGTGTTTATGTTTTGCATAGTTTAATTGCCGAAAGAATGATCAGAAATTGTATAACGTGTCCAAGGTGCAATAAATAAATTGAATTAATGCAAAACAAATCACTCATAATCCACTGTACTAATATTCATTTCATATAAACACATGGAAGGAGACCATTAACAGGTACGGATAAATTTACTTAAAATATATCGCATTAGATGCTATTCTTTAATGAAAAATTCATCGCAACAAAAACTACTGATGACAGCAATTCAAATATTTTCAAAAATAGTTGTGGTTTGAATTAACTTTTATCGTGTAGTAGATATTAATTAATGAATTTAAAATAGATTGTCACATTATCTTTTTGAATGCAATATTGTTTTACTGTGGATAATAATAAATTATATCTTATAGATACTGTTCGATCGTTCGCCAGGAAGCGCGCCGATGGGAGTCGTAAATTCCCGTTACGATTAGACAATCGACGCCACGAAATGATCGATCCCCTATTTTGTTTAGGATAATAGAGTGTGGTTGAATTGATTATAACACTGAGAATAACAGGTTATAATGTACACTTTATTCCAACAACTTTATCGACATAAGACAGTTACGCTCGGTGCGTATAAATATAAGTTAAACAGATGACTGATCTAAAGATGGACAATCAGTCAAGAGGTGTTGACTGATCTAAGGATGACAACTAATGAAGAGATATTGACTGATCTGAGAACGATGAACCAATGAACAAGATGAAGTTCGGTGACAATGACCATACCCAAATCCACATGGCCCAACACTAAGTTTTCCCCATTACGTAGACCACTCAGGATCCTCTCCTTGCCCCTCAACTCCAACAAACTCAACATATAAAAACTGCAAGCATTCGACCACGAGACCAATCTTGGGTACAGTCTTGGCCGCGATTTGAACAACTATTTTAATACTTTGTAACTTCGCTACTTCATTCTAACATTGTACTTGATCACTTTTGTGAATAAAAGCATATAAAAATATAAAAGAACAGTCAAGTTAAGCTATTGCTCAGCTCTTCTTTTTCTATCACGAATTTTACGTAACATTGTCGCAGAGGAGAACTATCGCTGGGTGTTGGTCGCCCCACCGCCGGTTGCTTGCGGGTGGAAATGAACATTGAACATGGGAAAAACTCGACCTCCCCACATTTTACAATAATTGGGCAATAATCATAAGGAACCTCTTGACTTGAAGGTGTTTTATACCAGTTAACGCCCTTAACGGTAAAATCAAAAGCTTAGGTTTATGACAGTTCCTTATGATTATTACGGTCCGACTAATTATATTTGCGCAGCGATGAATTCTGATTGATGTAAAGAGTCAGCGGACAGAACAGTTACTACTACTAAATATACCTGATACCAGGAAAGTTGAAGACATGCAGTAAAAAAAAGTTTACATGCAGTAAAATTCGGTTGTTGACAATTTCATAAATGAAGATTATTTATTGAACAATGGCTCTGCGGAGGCATAGAACGAGAAAGTGGATGTTTATTTGTAATATCAGTAAGAAATCATCATCCATATCGATATCACTAATCCGCTGTTAAATTGCACCTGAAAATACAATATATATCATATTGATTTATAGCGTACTTATAATACTTTGCGGAAAAACAATTATTTATATTTTTTTCATTATTTAATTTGTACTTTACAATTTGTCCAGCTGGACATTTGGTAAATTGTTCTAGCTTTATTGCTAAATAATAAAAGGTGGATGGCTACCCCCAGTGGGATACCACCTTCGAGTTTGACTATTTTATTTCTTCAGTGAAGTCAGTGAGGTGTTTCTTTTTAATCTTCTTTCTATCAGAGTTTTATTCGCTTCAGCGGGCAGCTGGTTTGGATGTGTTGCTGCACTTTCCTTGTATTTTTCTGCGTACCTGCCGATTTCTTCTTTGACCGTTGGTATTTTTATGTCTTTGCGTATATCCTCGTTTCTGACATACCATGGGGCGTTGAGTATTCTTCTCAGTATCTTCGATTGTAGCGACTCTAGTTTATTTATGTGGCTCATTGCTGCTGTCTCCCATAGCGGCATTCCGTACGTCCAAATTGGTATTTTTATCGTTTTGTAGATTTTTAGCTTATTTTCTATGCTGAGTTTAGAGTTTCGACTAGTTAGCCTGTACATCTGTCTTCTTTTTATTCGTATTTTGTCTATAATTGATGTAGTATGTTGTTTCCATGTAAGTTGTGTACTAAGTGGAGTCCTAGGACTTTGAACTTGTCTTTGTTTGTGTTATGTGCGTGCCATTCAATTGGATATTTGGTGGTTTCCGTTTTCTTAGTGTAATATGATTGCATTTACTCGAGTTTGCTTTTATTTGTTCTTCTTGTAGCCATTTTTCTATTTTTTGGCACTAATTTGCACCTAATCTTTCTCTTACCTTACATATGCCAGTACATAATCCCAGTACAGTGAATCACTCTCGGAACTTTGTAAATCCTAATGGAGCTCAT
The DNA here is from genome assembly GCA_905332935.1 of Bombus hortorum. NCBI lineage: Eukaryota > Metazoa > Arthropoda > Insecta > Hymenoptera > Apidae > Bombus > Bombus hortorum. Next base: position 4,112,533 of record HG995205.1, on the reverse strand, counting down.
ACTCAAAACATTGAGCGTTTATGACATGATATACGATTATGACATCAAATACCTCATTTTGGTACTTGTGAAATTAATTACCTGTACTATTTAGCCGAGTTTACTTCTAAGGACAATATAATTATCCAGGTTGCATTGATAAGTTTTATTGCTCATCTTTATTTATCGTATCAAAATAATAACTACAAATAATAGCTACAAAATAATACGTGAATTTACTATGAACACTAATTTGTGAAATTGTTAATTATGGCAAATATTTATGAATTACATAACTCAATGTTGAATTAAATTCAGAATAGGGTAGCTTGATTTTTTCCAAGGTTAGATCAAGTTAGGCTGGATTAGATTATTTCAAGAGAGGTATGTGTTGAAGTATTGAACAAATTTTTCATTCAATAACAAGTAAATATTACGGGATATATCGACTTTATCACAAAATCGACACCCTTTCGTGCTTTATATTTAATAATTAATAACTTTGTAAATAATAACGAGCGAGGACTAAAACCTCTTGCGAATTACTTAGAAAAGCGTCCTTGAACATATATCAAATCACCGGTTTTCCCCAAAATAAATATTTACCACATAAATTATGTTTTATTATATGAAAACAGTTATTCAAATAGATAATTCAGATATTCAAAAAATTCGGATACCACGTGTCATGGTTAATTCAAATAAACAAAATTCTACCGTATTTATCGAGCGACCTTTACAAAATAATTATGGTTGAAATAATATATAAATCTACATTTCTTAATGCATAGTAAGAAAAACAAGAAACCTTTCCTGTTTATGATCTATAATATTCTACGCATAATGAGAATAAAGATGAATATTTCTTCGAAAGTAATGATCTCGCTGAAGACAGTTACAGTTACAACATTATAAGACAATGATTTGAAAATGATTAAATCCTCATACTGTCTACTCTTTGCAGCGATTATGTATTTATTTAGTAACTGTTACTTTTATTAGAAGCGATACATCAAAGTGAACTGAAAAATTTTTATTACGCTCGTAACATAAAATCATATCAAAGGATCGATAAAAATTAATATTATCTTTTATTTCATTTACATTTGTTATTTATTATCAAATGTGTTGTAAAGATTATTGCAACATATTATATGGAAACTTCAAGTATTTATAGTACTTAATGTTACGTCCCGTGCCCTTCTGCGTAAAACAGACTCCAACCCTCGAGCAAGATGGACGTCAGTGTCTAAACACCTTTATTGCATACCCTCAATATCCCTAAGGATCCATCATAAATTTAGCATTTTGTACAGTTAAGATACCATCCAAGTATGTTTTAAGTTGAAGTTTAAGTTGAAATCTGGTTTTTCTCACGTTTGGTGCCTCTCCTGAGCGACCTTATTTCGGAAGCGGCTAGCAACCCTTTTTCTTACCCAATTAGCAGCGATGACCGTTGCCCTCACTTTCCTAACGAAAATTGTCATCAACGAATCCGCTTATCCCGTGCCCTTAGACATACCCATCGCTAGTTTACCTCCGCGGGGTCATCGTCCGAACTTCACTTGCTTTGCGTTTTTTCATCAGTTACCATCTTCACTTGTAATGCGTAGGACGTTCAGACAATGTCTTAACTTATTATCTATCAGTCGACGTCTTAACTGTTATCTCCAAAACTTATATTTTATGAGAAGAAGTTGTTGGAATAAAAAGTGTATTGTTAACCTGCTAACTCAGTGCTGTAATCAATTAACCACCCCTACTATCTTGATTGAAATAGGGGAGCGGCTGAATCGTGGCGTCGATTATCAAATCGTAACGGGAATTTACGATTTTCGTTGGCGCCCTTCGTCGCGATCGAGTCTCCCCACGAATCGGTCGAACACTTATGGTCCTTCGAGCCGGATTCATGTGCACTATAATCGTCAAGTGAAACAGTGACACAGCAGTGAATCACATAGTGCCACGTGACTCCACCGTTATCATCAACGCAGCAACTTCCAACAACCAGAGGGTCAACTTCGGGAAAGAAACATCTTCCGCTGCATAGTAACGAGCAACAACTTATAACAGGAACAACTTCAATATCGCAAGTACAAGGTGAGCTCGTTGAATTTATCGAAATCCACCATGGCCGCTAGTCAAGAAGAGCTTATTATATATTATTTATATAAAATTTGTATAAATCTCTAAACTTTTATACAACTTATTCATCAAATTAATTTTTATTTATTTATGCAATTAATAAGAACATTTGCATATTTTTTGTAAAATTACAAAATACCTTTATTAGGACAGGGGCACAATTACGTATACTTATTTTCGTTAATTAGTTATACATATTAAAGGTTGGCTATTTTATTAACCGTTCAGAAATCACAGTAATCAATTCTGCAAATTAAGTGACGATGTTGCAAACACTATTTTTTAATTTACATTAGAATCGAGTATCATTCATGTCAACTTCTTGCAGCACATGAATTTTGTTTTCTAAAAATGGTAAATCCTAATGGTAAATCGTATTTGATTATGAGACCACATATGCATTTTTGCACCTACTGAACACTTAAAAAATGTCATTTATTAACGTTATACGTCCTTGATTGCTTGCACAATTCCGTAAATTTATCTGCTTTTAGAAGACATTTTTCTAATGCAGCCACTAAATAACTTAAAAATAAAAAATTAACTGATATATTTTCTTCATGTATTCCTCAGTTACGAGCAAATTATATGAATGTGATGACCAATGACATATTATTTAGCGTGTCAATGTAATAACAGTGCGATAAGGAAGAAAAATGTGTAATAAGAGACCCAGAGAAAAATTATATCGTGATTTTAACATGTGCTTATACTAAAACGTTATCATGTTTTACTCGAACAAAAAATGGCAAGTTTGCAAAAAAGCGTGTTTTCCAATAGCAGAAACACGTGCTGCACAATGTATCTGCTGACGATGTAACATGAAATGATCTCAAGCTTTGATTACGCGCATGAATTATAAAACGTGACTCTGTCTACATGCTAAAATACGTAGAACACGTTTCTATACGGGCTGTTCAGCTTGTCCTTTACAAGACGATCGAATTGCTCTCTTAGACTACTGTAATTAGATCGCCCAATGCTACTTTGCAAGCTGCTTTGCTTCTAAATTTGCTGGTGAACGAAGCCATGATTTAAAACAATTTAATCAGCGTTATGATATCCAGTGCCCAATAACCTATATATATGTCGGAGATGTAGAGACATGGAGCATTTCATTTGGAATACTTGGGCTCCAGGTGACGCAACTGGTCGCTGAACGTAGCCACGGTCTCGGGATGAACGTTTAACTTGCCAGAAGAAGTTCCGATATTGAGGGACACGCTGTATTAACGGACAAGCCCCGGCCAGGAGCAATGTCGGCTCTATGCAGAACTGCCTAGCAACGGCGCCTGGAATTTTGTTGATATTTCTAATCAATATGTAATTGACAAATGAGATCCAGGCAGTCTTTTATTGAGAGCTTCTTGACGAGTTTACGGATATCGGGGAGTCAGTCTAGAAGAAACCAAGCGATACAGCTAACGTAATCTGCGATACAGAGAAAATACAAACTATTGTACAAAGAGTTTCCCGTTGACCGTGGATTCGTTTGAACCCAAGAATATTGTTAAAAGCGTTCGTTAAACTGTTTAATGTTAAATCTTGTAAAGTTATATCTATTCGTGTTAAACAATTTAAATGTAATATAATTTAGTTAAGTTAAACAATGGTAAATCCAAATGAGGAATTAATACGCGCTCACAACTCAAAAGACGATTCAACACAAAACTCTAATAATAATTCGACATATATAATATTATATAATGTATATATATGTATAATATTGTATAATATAATATATATATAAATATATATGTAGCGGCACAGAAGTCATAGGTCGAAGCAAGCCCCAGGTTGTTATTGTTATTGTTAACACAAAACTCCAATAATAATTCGACATATATATATGTCGGGTAGACATCATGATTAAGGGCGTGTAACGGACCTCCGTTTGGTTGAGATATTGTTATTACGCAATGAAGAAGGCCTTCGCTAGTACGAATATGAGGATTGCAGAATTTGACAGGTAGCTAATGACAATGATCTTAGGTTCAGTAACGAATCCGTGGTCAACGGGATAACTGATGTACTTTGTCCCAAAGTCTAAATCGGACTCCTTATTCAAACGTGAGGTATGCACCGATCGTAAGACGTGATACTCGCGATGAGGTCGCACGAGAGTGTCCATCTCCGTCGCGGTGATGCTGCAGAGGAGAACTATATGGGGTGTGTCTCAGGGCACGAGATCATCGGATTCGTCGAAGACAACCCTTGTTTGGAAAGTGAGGGAAATGGACGTTACTGTTAATTGGTTAATTTCAATGTTGGTGTTTAGAGAAAGATGCTAGCCGCCCTGGAGAGAGAGAGTTGCTAGCGGGAAGCGTCGTTCGTGGAAGAAGCAGATTTCCTTTATCTTCCCGCAGTAGGTGACAGATTTAGCGACTGTTAGGATAAAGGCTGTTTATCCGTTTGAAGGACCTTAGGTAACTAGATCCTATGATTTATAGCGGGTTTTCTAGTTATCTGAATATGTACTGTGTGGATGCGTTGGCATCTGGCAATCATCTTGCCCAAAGAATAGAGTCTGTGTGTGACGAGCTACGGGACAGAGACAGTTGGAATGTTTACTGTCGAGTGCCGCCACAACTATTTCTTTTTAAGGAGAGCTATACGATTACTCCATAGCTCTGCTAGGCAAAAACGTTCATCCCGTGACCGCGGCTACGTTGGGCTACTAGTTGTCGCCTCGAGCCCAAGCTCATTATCGCAAATCTCAGACAATTATAGTCGGGTTAATTCGTAAGAGTTAAAGTATTGGGGGGTTTCCGAGGAATTCCGACGCACGCCGTTTTTTTGTTTTATATTATTTTGTCAAATTACGTACGATCCATTTTGTTCTGTTGAGATAATTGTTGAGATAATTTGATAAAAACCGCGACATTTCACAGACTTGGTTTCACGTTTGTATGAAGGTGTACTGTTGTAAAAAACACGTTTGCGAAAGAAAGCTTTCCAGACAACCTAATACTAATTTTCAACCACGCTTAGAAAGAAATAACAAAAGTATGAAACAGAATTTTAACGCAACGTGCTAAATTATCCAATAATGGTTGGAGCAATAATTGAAACGTCGATACTGTTTGAATAATTTCAACTTCATCGTGTATCTTTATTTACAATTCAAAAGTGAAGCGTAAAACGTAACATGAATATTTATCGACCGTGAATATACTGCATTTGCATGTTAAACGTATTAAAAATTGTAGCAATAAGTAAAGTTATTAAATTAATTAAATTATTCTGCGTGCATTTGATGGAAGGTCCCTTCACTTCAACTTCATTTTGTTATTTATTGTGAACATGTATGGTTTTACTAACAACTGTGTTATATTTCAAACTGAGTAGGTGTTAAAATACGTTGGGATTAAGTATCGCTGCTTAAGGTCATTACCACGTAATGACAAAATCCGCAATCACTTAATTGGCAACCCAATACATAAGTAGGAGGCTAGAGTCGAGATAGCCTGGACAATTATATAAATAGGAAAGCGGACACCTTACCGATTTCAATGAGTTTGAACTATATTGTCAATGCCAACATTTTGAACAATTTTCACCTATAAATATAGCCGCCACTCGATTTCTATTTACGAGATATTCATAAAAAACTTTAATTAAATTTAGTTTCCTTACGCTTCATCCGGGTATGTAGGTGGCCGTATTTTTATATAAACTAAAGTAGCCCAACCTAAATTTAACACATCAATGCTAATTATTTTTAATATAATTAAAAAAAAGAAGCGAAGAAGGAAGAGGATGCGGGATAAATTCGGTTAAATTTCGAATTTTTGTTGCCACTTCAACTACGTTTGTTCTACACTCTTCCAAAGAAATAATGATTTATCTTGCAAGGTTCCAGAAATAATCCCCAAATAAGTGCATTTTTTTATTTTATATACAATAGCATGTAATAAATTATTTTTTGAAACACATATTTACATCTCTTAAACAAACCAGAGCAAAAATTTACAGACCGGAATGCGAATACAAAGGTGATTTTACTGTCGCGTTGTCATCGACGAGTGGAAATTTAGGAAATAAAAGAAGACAGATGTACTGGCTAACTAGTCGAAACTCTAAACTCAGCATAGAAAATAAACTAAAAGTCTACAAAACGATAATAAAACCAATTTGGACGTACGGAATACCACTATAGGGGACAGCAGCAATGAGCCACATAAATAAACTAGAGTCGCTACAATCGAAGATACTGAGAACAATAGTGAACAAAGACCTAAAAATACCAACAGTCAAAGAAGAAATCGGCAGATACGCAAAATATACAAGGAAAAAACGGCAACATATCCAAAGCAGCGGGCTGCTAAAGCGAGCAAAACTCTCGTAGAAAGAAGACTAAAAAGACAACAGCCCACTGACCTCACTAAAGAAATAAGATAGTCAAACTCGAAGATGGTATCTCGTTGGTGGTAGCCATCCACATGCTATTAATTAAGTTAGAAAAATTTACCAAATGTCCAGCTGGGCAAATTGTAAAGTAGAAATTAAATAATAAAAAAAAATTTAAGAAATGGGGGACCAACTGCATCTAGTCGAACAACTAACAAGGGACTCTAAGGAACCAGGAAGAGATGACAAGCTGGGAAACGTAATAAGCAGAAGACAAGATAGAAAGATTGTTGAGTAACTCGAGAAGCTGAAAAAGAAAAGAAAAGAAAAAGTCAGGGTATAAACGGACAGAAGAGAGCTTCAATAAGCAAGAAAGCGCGCAGTAAGTAGGATAATTATTAATCATAGTAAGAGTGTGAATGGAAGAAAAAGAGAAAGAATGAATGATTGGAAGTGCGTGGATAAAGTAGCTTTGTAAATATATGTTTGTAGCTATTTGTAAACCAAATCCAATTCTTGGTTGTAAGGCCGAAGAAACATATATATTATATAAATAAAAAAAAAAAAAATAAATCAATAGAGTGGCCCAGATTAAAATCCGGCCGCCGCGTCTGCGCCGCGAAACGCCGCCAGTAACACTAGCATGACTTAATTTTTATTTCATGTGATTTTGTAAGTGTATCGTAAATTCGATTGCTCTTTATTATTATTTATATTTATATACTGCTATGGGCATACTTTCGTCTATAACTCAAAAGCTAAGGCCCTGTGTGATTATCATTAGATTGCCTGTTTGGAATACGTATATGTATTTGTTGACTCTAATTATTAATATGTAGTATACTACATTATACTACTAATATTATATTGGTCTTATTTACTAACATTATATTTATTCATATTTATGTTAGTATTACTAACATTATAATTACAGTATTAATTATTATACGTAATATACGACGAAGAGAGAGAAAGACTTAGCGCAGCATTTCATATATCAATAAATTTATTGAAAATTATTTTCCATTAGTATCGCCATCTCTATAATAGCAATGTCCAATATAATAGCAATAATCCATTCATTTTTCTTCTTTACTTAGATAATATTAAAAATGGTTATCCCTCCCGCCATTGAGTTAAGCTTAGTTGGACTATATAAAAATGCAGAATGAAGTATAATCGTAACACAAATTGTATCGAAGCTTTTTGCGAATATCTCGGAAGTTAAAGTCGAGCTGCAGTAACATCTATAGGAAAAAGTTATTCAGAATGTTGACCTTGACAATATATTTCAAGTTCATTAAAATTAGTGAGGTACGCTCTTTTCTATATAATTCTACATAATATAATTTATATACAATTCCAAATAATATAATTTTTATACAATTTTCTATATAATTCCATATTATATCAATCATACCATAACTCGCATGACTATTAGTCAATCTTTAAAATTGGATGTCGTTCCATATAGCGAACGAAGCCATATTTCATTCTCGAATTTGAGAAAATTCAGAGGAGACTCTGGCTTCTTATTTTTATTGAAGAATACTTCAAACATTTGACTCGACAAACAGTTGTGTAACATAGTAAAACTGTAATTATATAAGTATCCTAAAAGTTTTCATATTATGATATAAGTAATATAACAATATAACAATAAAACAACTTAGGTTTGGACATACTTAAATAATCCAATTGAATCTTCAGAAATAGTCCGGTTTTATTTAAAACTATAAATAGTCAAATCTCTTCTTCTGTAATAATACAACTTATTTATTTGTACATTTCTTCAAAAAATTTATTAACGAATACATGTTACAGCGCAACAAGACAATTGTGAAGTCTTTGAATCTTTAGAAATAGTTTAAGAAAACGACACCTGTTTATAGCTAATTATACATTCGGTTAAGAATAATCGCATAATTTAATTCTCAAGTTATTCAGTCGAGATACAAATCCCAATCTGTAGATCAGGTAATCGATGTTTCTTTTTGACAACAATAACGACACGATTTTGCCGCTCGAATTGTATAGATTCTAATAATTAAAGTTACGAGGCCTGCATTAACATTTCCAGCAACTCCTTGATTTCGCATCAGCTTCGTTCGCACGTCTCAACATCCAAAAGATACCTTTCCATTTCATGGCTCCTCGATTTCGCGTCGGATTCGACCATGAAATTTCAACCTCCTGCGGCTCCCTGACCTCGCGTCAGATTCATCCGCACGTGTCTCCATCCTAGAGGGTCGTTGATCTCTCATCATGTTCGCCCTCGTAAACAATAGCCCTAGCGGCTCCCTAAACTCGTATCAGGCTCGTCCGCATATCTGCAACCGCACATACATCGCAACCGTATTCCAGAAAATACCCTCGCTGTTCTCTCCTGCTACTCGACGCCCCCAATAGTAATAAATAACATACGTGGGACAACAAGAGTAAGGGTTGATAGAAAAGAGATAGGTATACAAAAATAACTTCAATACTTTAACCAATTAAAAGGGGTGAACAAATATGGTAAGGTAGAGGGTGCGAGAAAACCATTAAGGAGCCTAGCAACGGAAAGTGGGAAATCTCCAAGGAGACAGAAGTGAAGAAGACAATTAAAGAGAGAAGAGAAAAGGTGTGGGAAGCATTTGCCTCGAATGAATCATCAAACAAAAGGGATAGATCTGTGGGATAAAATAAATAGTAGAATTACAAGTAGATGAGAAGGTCTGTTGAGAATCGTGGATCTTAATTGCCGGAATAACAGTAAAGGAACGCTAAGGTTACATTAGAATTCATATTAAAATAGTTTTCGATTTATTTAATAAACGATTTGCGGGATCTTCGTCGATATACATTTGCACGCGTCTCAGCACTCTCTTTGTCTCACCATCTTATATACGAGACTGTCAACGGAACAGTTACATTCATCTGTTTTTCGAGACGCCGTGCACGCTCATTCAGGACTATGAAAAATGTACGTCTTCCTTCTAATTAGAATACTTACTGTGATATACAATGCTACATTAGCTTTATTGTTGTAAAAATCAGTGTATGAAATACAAGGAAAGATAATGCAGTACTTTTCTGTTTCCATACTTTTTTCGTTTCCCTATATAGTGGTATTATACAAGCATTTGATTGTTTACTATACAGAGTGTTCAGCGAAATCGCGTATGCAATTTCCAATAACCTAACAAAAAAATGTTTCAAGCAAATATTAATCTGTTTTGAATCAGCTACAAATAGTTAATATCGCAATATTTAAAATTGCAAAAAAATGCTTTTAGCTTCATGATAGGATAATGCAACTGCGGCATTATCGTCATTTGTAATAGGAGGATGTACGTAATTAGATTTTCCGTCTGGAAATTTTCCACGTACACGTAGAATGCGCTTAATCTTAATGAAAAATGACGATCCGGATATCGTCCTTTATAAAAATGCATTGCTTTGTATGAATTTCTTTTGCATTCACTATACGTAAGCATTAATTTTTTCGGAATTTGGAAAATGCCTTTTATGAGTTGTTACTCGTGCTAAATACTTTCAAAATGCATTTAGTGATAATATTATTGAGGTTTTTATATATCTCGGAATAGAAACAGCAAACATGTGGATGAATGTATTATAGAAATTCTTTATTCAGAAATGTGAGAAATCAGGATTTCCAGTAGTCTCTATCCTATGTGATAATCTATTGATAGATGGATTCATTACAGTGAATTAAACAAAAAACGATGATTATTTAACGTGATCTTAATGCAGTATTGTGATATGACAACTGTCGATAACGACTCTTGACTCTTGACTCTCCGATGGCTAACCGAACATCAACGGCTGCGGTGCCGAAATTATTGATGGCCATTATATAGGCCTATTGAAGTTTTCCGACCCTTTCGGCTTGTCGGCATTTGCGCTTTATCGTCCACATTGTCTGTACGTCGGCGATCTTTCCGCGGTACTATAATAGAAACGAAAGAAGCGGCTGTAAAGAGAATGGTTGTGCCAAAAACTAAACACTAGAGAAGATGTAGAGTTTTCCCAGAAGTGAGACCCACTTCAACAAATATAAACATGTATGGTAACAAGAGATCAAATGTGACATGTTACTAGGAAGTATCAATGGATTGTCGTAATATTTTCTTTTCGTTTAAACGAGAAAATTTATTACATTTCAGATCCACTTTCAAAATAAGTCATTGTTGGAAGACAACTCTGTATGTACTGTCTCGATCCTGTTGTTACGTAAAATAAAAAAAAAAAAAAAAAAAAAAAAAACAAAGATGAAAATAAAAAACGAGAAAATTTATTTGCTGTTTCGTTCACTCGCGGAGAGACGCGTTCGCGAGGAAGCACGTCAACGGGAGTCGTAAATTCCCGTTACGATTTGACTACCGACGCCGCGAAATGATCGATTCTATTCGATTAGGATAATAGGGGTGGTTAAATGAATTAACACTGTGTTAACATTTGTAACAATGAAGTAGGTACTAACAGATAGTTTAACGATAAATGCGCCCGATGCATTAGATATGTTCTGACAAATTCGCGATGCTTCCTATTCGCCTCCTCGAAAAGGACTAACTTGAACGTTAATTGTTTGGCGACGAATACGATTGAAGTAGGACAGAAATGTAACCCGATTTTATGATGTATGTAGTTTGAATCTGCAGATGAGACTGATCGCCCTTCGATCCTTTCTTTTGTCTCCTGGAAGACGACCCCCATCAAGCTCGGATCACGCCACCGTTCGCGCTACGATCATGTACGCCCCTTTTTTTGTGTTGTAAAATACCGGACCGAAATCGAAGCTTCTAGAGCTCGACGCCCGACGAAAAATATGCGCTCGCCGCGACATTGTAGGTATTTCGCCGGTCTTATGAGATGATCGGTCCGCGACATTGTAGTATCGCGCGCAACGGTTGAGAATACGATCCATTGAAAGTCTCGTGGCGTATGGCTTGGTCTAGGTAGAGAGCCGGCCGACGTAACATGATGAGATATATTAAAACTTAGATGTCTAATAGAGAAATACAACACTCCAGAAAATATTGTGATCCTGTTAAAGGGGAAATAAGAAAAGGCTTCCACTGGCATTGGTACTGAGCTCTTTCCTATATGACATTTACATTAGTGAAATTACTAATAATATTAACACTTAGCCAACCGAATAGAAGATTTCCCCTGTGTGAAAAACATCGCTACGTGACCGAACGGGGAGATCTCCTTTTTGACTTTAGCAACGCGTTTTCTTTTTTCTTTCTTTGTTGTTGTTATTGTTACGCCACGAGGCTCGTTATAGGCCGTGTTCCTAACTCAGTGTCGCGGACGGATCGTCCTCTAGGACTGACGTAATATACACAATGTAGCGGCAAGGACATATTTGTCATCAAACATCGAGTCCTAGAAAGGTCGATTGCGATTCGCTATTTTGTCTACAAAAAGAAGATGGCCTATGTGATCATAGGCGCAAACGATGGCGTGACCTGAGCGTAGTGGGGGTCGTCTCCCAGCGAAACAAAGGAATAATCGACAGGCGAAAAGTCTCAACTGAACAGTCTCATACAAGAAATCGCAGCTAACAGTCTCATTTTTAAGAAATCGCATCTGAAGGTCTCTGAGTTTATTCATTGAGATATTAACCGCATTCATTACTAAACTATTTATTTGTTTATTGTTCATATTTTCATAATTCTTGATAATATACAATTATATTAACCCTGTTAATACAGTGTTAATTCATTGAATCAACTCTATTGTCCTAACCGAAACAGGGGAACGACTAATTCGCGGCGTCGATTATCGGAATCGTAGCGAGAATTTACGCCTCTCGCTGACGCATTTCCTTACGATCGCGACTCTCCGCAGACGGTCGTAACAGTTATTATCAGTTATTGTTTACCTGGAATTGTTCCCAATTAAATGCGCCACTTTTTCTGCTTTTATAAAGTATAGTATATAATGAAATACACCAATTTAGTGGTGTTAAAATTAATTAAAAAGTTACACTATTAGTTATGACTAAATAAAGTTACAATCGAACGATACCACGCTGTAAAAAGATATTAAAATGCATTATGAATTTTTAGTTTCACGTTCAAGTCGTGTTATTTATCTTCAGTTATCTTTAATGTTTTCTTTTAATATATACTTTTAATTTGATGTTTTGTATAAACAATATGTGAAATTGTTAAATAAAATCATTACCGTAAGATATAATTGACCACTTAAATAATTTTTAGACTTCTTTGATTTTTAAGTAGTGAATATTAGTCCTTGATACTTGGAAAAATGCGCGGTGGACAGCGTATAGGTAGGCTTGTCCGAGAGCGATGGAAACTTAGAGCTCGCTAGGCGCGCGCGATTGCCTAAGTGCTAATAGAGAAATAAAGGTCTTACAGTATGCTGATGACATCGTACTATACACAGCTAGCCATATACAAATGGAAAACAGAAGGAACATAAAAATTGCCATAAAAACAGAGTACCTTAATATTAGGTTGTCAGAAAAGTTTCTTTCGTTTTATAACGAAATAATAGACGCACAATGTTTTTTGTTTCATATTAGTTTATTGAATTATGCACGATCATAATAATAGAAACAAAACGAAATGGATCATACCTAATTCAATAAAATAATATAAAACAGAAATTGTTTTCCATCTATTATCACCTTATGAAACGAAAGAAACTTTTTGGACAAGCTAATAAGATTGAATTGGATATTGCAGAGGAAAAAACGTGCTAATTGATTTTTCCAGGAAACTTAGAAACAGATAGAACGAGAAATTAGAAGCTCCTTGGTATAATTATAGGCAAAAAGCCGCAGTTTGAAGAACAAATGAAGCCGGTAGTTTGCAAAGCTAAAAAAAAGACTAAAAATGCTGAGATACATTGCTCATTGCAAGAAGGGAGCGAATTCGTATACCATCGCCATCCTGTAGAAAAGTATTGTAAGGTCTGTGTCTCAAGATAACCGTTTTATACTTATACAATTATATAATTATACTAATACAATTGTTTTATACTTAACAAACTCGTTTATACAGCGAATTATCATTTATACAACTATTCTATGATACTTTTAGGACTCCTTGTCCTCGAAATATCACCGAAGATCACTTGTCTTTTTTCCATTCCGCCGCGGCTCCCGTTGGCTTTGGCATTTCACACGGTGGCTACTAAATACTCGAGTTCCACGCTATGACTATCACACACTCGCAACAATATTATACTGCAGCAGCAAAAATTGCTGCTGAGTACAAGAAAATACACAACTCAGGGCTGAAAAAAATTTTTTTTTATTATTATTTAGTTTGTACTTTACAATTTGTCCAGCTGAACATTCGATAAATATTTCTAGCTAGGGCTGAAAATTGCGCAGGGTTATATACCTCTCAAATCTACTACTATTATGACTACTGAAGCAGAAATAAGGGATTTTTACAGCAGAATCATATTAAATAATAAAAAAATTCTTAGTTCTAGATGGTTGGAAAAGTCGCCCGGCGCCACTCACCCAATTTAACGTCGGATTTCTTCAACCGAACCGTCCCAGCATTGTACGCAGCTGCGTTTGAAGCACTCTTAAACCCGAATCAAATGGACGACATTTATATCATCTGTCTGGGCCAATCGCATAGTGGCACTAGTTGCGATAAACGCACCCGTCGCTGGTATTGATACACATACAACTTGTAATAAACATGTGAAAATTCCGCTAACGGAAATGTAGGGCTAATAAAAACCCCTTTTATTCGTGTATCTTAAGGCTCGGTGCAGATGAGCGATATTTTATCGTAGAATATCGTTCCGGTGCCGTAGGAAAAGCAGGGAAATAAATAAAAGAAGGATACATATGTATGTATTTTCTTGTCCTTCCAACCCATTGCCGTTGCGGCCATTTGTTGCAAATTCAATCGGTTGCATCGGACCTAAATCCTGAGGTTAAAATCTTCTGTTACAAATTGTTAATTAGACCTATTTATAACCTGTGCTAATCCCATATGTTATAACATCTCTGCCAGTGCGATGGAAAACGCAAGGCTAGGCATCTTGAAAATAAGCGCATTAGGAGAGGCAGGAATTCTTTTAGAACGGCCTCCTCTTTCTATAAGAAATATAATAGCAGCAAACATATATATTTTAAGAGCTTCATAATAGAACTAATCTCGTTAGAAATGATTTATTTTCGTTGAAACTGATCCAGAATTATTGGACTAAAATCTGAGAAGTTCCAAATAATGATTTAATTCAGGGAATTATTTACCTTTACCCCTTGTATTTTGAGAGGACTATGAAAAATGTACGTCTTCCTTCTAATTAGAATACTTACTGTGATATACAATGCCACATTAAGAATCAAATACTTTCGAATGAACTAGAAACTCGGTGGAGCCGCCAGCTACGCTCGTTAAGGCCCCGAACTGATCCCACCCCTTCCCAAAATCCCACAGCCCCCTCCCCTCCCCCCCGAAACCAAAAGCAGACGGCCGAACTACCCTGTTTTTACAACCAGGTTATCAAGACAGAGATGGGAAGAAAAGAAACAACATAGTATGTAGCGGCACAGGAGTCATTGGCCGAAGCAAGCCTCAGGTTGTTATTGTTATGGTCCTCGAACCCGGACAATGCCACGGCACGCAAAAGTAACGTTCGAATATGTCCGGGCAATAAAGATAGTGTCACCTTGTAGGCTAACTGACGAATTCGAATTTACCCATGATACTCCCCTCCCCGACCAGTATAAAACAGACAAACGCGATCAAACGACATCATTTGTTATCGAGTATCATTAACCGACTGCCAATCAACTAATTATTAGAGATCCTATTTCATGGCTTATAGTGTCTTAGCAAATTGACTAGTGCGAACGTCTGTGCGTATATTTGCTGTACAATTAAATTATTAAATTTTTAAATACATTCGACGACTCAACATCAAGCGTCTCGTCTACTTATAAACATCCTCTTATATCACGAGCTCCTACAAGTATATAAGCACAGCTCTACGGCGACTTAAATCCAATTCTAAATTGTAACACTAAAAAAAAATGTAATTCCGACACACACAATATTGTAATATGAATATTTTTTTTTTATTTTTTTTTTATTTATTGTTTGTGTACATTTTACAATTTGTCCATTAGGACATTTGGTAAAATATTATAATTTAATATTTGATAAAATATAGCATGTGGATGGTTACCCCCAGCGGGACTCCATCTTATATGGATATGACGTACCGTCACGTATCGGTACTTTTGCCTAAACCACTCCACAACCGAAATTCATTGTTTATTGTGAATGACATTCACATGTAATACACTTCTTCTTCAATAAATGTTATAAAAAAAAAAGCCCCGAACTGAAGATGACGCGTCGCGAGTTCGAATCCTTGCCCTGGAGATATATTTGCAAAGGATGGGAAACTCAAAATCTCTCTTAAAAGTTATTATACAACAGGCAAGCAGCCTCCCTTTTGTGTGTGTGCGTATGTGTGTATTACTTTCTGCGAGTGCTTCGTATAGAGGCCCTTTTAGCCGGTAACAATCCGGCACTACCTTCTGCAGCCCTGTGCCTTCGCCCGCCGCCCACAGGGCGATAAGGTGTTTATGAAGATTTCTTCCACGTAAAAAAAAGAAAAAAAAAAAAAAAAGAAAAAAGAAATTTTTTGTAGTATGAAAGAAGAGACGTTTAGCACTCCCTTAGGCAAGGATGGAACACATATATAAATGGTAAGGCACTGTCGCCCTTCGGCGGCACTTGCCAGTTTTTTTGGAGGGACCGTGGAGGGCTCCCGCTGTCCTTCCGGATGACGCAGGTGCTCGCAGGACATGGAGTATTCGGGGAATACTTGCAGAAAATCGGAAGAGAGGCGACGAACACCTGTCACCACTGCGGAGAGTGCAAGGACACGGCTCAGCACACGCTGGAGTTTTGTGGGAGGGCCCTCGTGTCGTATTCTGCGACTAGCGATTGGCGAGAGATTGGACCCCACGTCAGTTGTGAAAACGATGCTGAGGGCGCAACATGAGTTCCTCGCAGTTTGCTCCTACTGCGAAGGAATAATGCTCGTAAAGGAGCGAAGAGAGCGGGAGAGGATGAGAACATCCCACCCTTGCAAGGTTCCGCCCTGCGCCGCCCTAGGTGCTCATAGGGACCAACACGCCGAGGAGGACCTGGAATCTCCCCAGACTTGCACGACGGCCCAGGGAATAGCGTTGAGGCGTGGTTCCTCTCAATGCCCAAACTAAACCTGAACAAGGACCCCTCAGAATGGAAGAAGACGCAGAAGTGCTTCGGCAGCAATTCGAAAGAGATCCCGGGGTACTCCTGTTAAGCGTTAGGCAGGCCACCGTGGGATTTTAGTCGCCTCCCAAAAGAATGACGGGGTGTCCATGAGAATTTCCCCACGTATATAAACAAAAAAAGTTACTTGTAATGATTAGAAACTTAAGACTTATCCTTTTCTAGCTTTCTTATTCCAGTAAGTATTAGTCGAGTCAGAGCGTTTCATGATAGTTTATTTATTGTTACGGATGCGGAATTTCCGTGCAGACCATTCACAGGTCGCAACGTCCCCTCCTATGCCAATAGTGCTGACTTGCAGAAGGAGAATTACCAATCACATTAAATCGATCACCATCCTTCTAAATTCGGAAATATTTAGATAACTACTCCGCGTGTCTTATCTCCGCTAACATGTCTTGTCCAATGTGTCACCAAACCTTTCCCTTGAACGAATCGGCGCTGTTCATTGAGACATACTTTCAAAGTTACTTTTCGAACTTACATTCAAACTGAAATATTAAGAACATCTTATATACAGGCCACTGTAAGTACAGTAGCATAAAATGCTTAAAGTAACTCTAACAATTTTTTCTTACTGGCGAAAAATCTTTATCAACCTTTTCTTGTGGCAAATGATCTTTACTGCTACATCCTTTTGAGCATTGGATTTCGAACAATATATTTAGTGCGAATCTAGATGTTTGATCCATTGACAGATAAATAGATAAAAATATTTTATATATAATACAGAATTATTAAGTAAATTTACACTATTAATTACCAAATTCCAGACTTGAACAATATGATCATAGACAAAACTTGGATACATACTGGTGGTTAGGAAGTGGCATTCTGGATCAACTTCAGTAAACATATTTCTTTAAATGATGAAATTTAAAATGTTATACGAGTAGCGATAATATCGTAAACAGTTTAAAATGTAATTAGACATAATGTTATTTATAAGCTTGTAAAAATTTTCTATCTGTAAATTGATTAGTTAATTATTCTGTTGTATTTTATTTATATTATCATATATTACTTTATTTCTTTTTATTTTATTTTATGTTTTTTTATTTCATTTATTTATTTTACCTCATCAACATAATTTTCATATGCCCTAAGAAAGCATAAAATAATCAATGCAAATATTGTAATTAAATATAAGAAAGTATAATCTGTGAGTACCCTAATTTTAAAGCCATTGGATTGCATTCATTATAACTAATATTTTATTGAACTGCGGCATTTCAATTAATATCACACGGTTATGTTATTATATTAAAACTGTTTTGCGAATAAACGCTAAGAAAGGTACACATTATACGGTTGTTTATCGAAATCATTACAAAGTCACCCGACGCAACACTTAAAAAACGCTTGTTGAAAAATAGAAGCATTGCTGTCAATGATATTAGCATAGTCGTCTGTGCTATACGTATCAACACAAGCGTCAGACGCGTATATTAGCTGGTATTGCTATGCGAGTGGTGCAGACAGGCGATGAATGTTACCCATACAATTCGGATTTAAGACTCGGACTCCGGATTTCAGACGTAACCGCGTAAGGCGCGGCAGTGCAGCTAAGGAAATTCCTTCTTTAGACAATAGGGCCTTGTCTAGCACTCTTTCCAGGAAAAGCGTGCTCAGATTGCAAAGCACCTCACAACAAAAAAGACCAGTAAAGTAAGTTAAATATAAAGGGGCATTCCAAGCGTTGAGTGAGAATTATTTTCAATCAAAAATGAATTTTTAATCAATATTCAAACGTGTTACTTTGTATATCAATTGTATAAATAACAAGAAAAGATTAATAAATCCATTTAAACTTTACACGCTGCACGAAAATACAGAACACATTTATTCGCAATATATTCTAATAAAATTTCATTCGCTTGAAAAGAAACAAACATTTTTAAAACATAATCGAAATTGATTGCAATATACTTGTGTCTACAGTTTATCAGACATGTAACTACATAGTTTAAGGCGGAGTCAATATTTGAAAATTGTTGAAAATCAGTTAGAATTTCAAAATTAAAAGACAGACGTGTGTTTATGATTTCCAACACCACAAAATATTGATTTTTTAATGCGATCAAAATTTTATAGAAATATGTTAAGTCTTACACATTAAAGCTCAAAAGGAGCAACTCGATTACAAAAATAATTTCTGAATTCTATTTTCATGAAAATGAGCAATTCACGTAAATTATATGATATTTCACTGAAAAGAAATTCCTAACTTCGACGTCAAAAAATGATCGGTTTGATGTGGAATGACCCTTATTGGAAAACAGAAGCGTGTTTCTTCATTGTTTCACAGTATATGCAAATGGGTCTGAGCCATACATCAGAGGCTATCATCTGATGCTTATACTGTCTTTCCTATTGTTACTTAGTATTCTATCTGGCACTTCGAGACTGAAAAAACCGAGGTTTTACATTTTCTTCCTGTGATCCCTGCTTTTCTTTATTCGATTTAATTTAGTCAGCTTTTCGTAACAGCCTATACCTACAATTATAGCTAAGCATACAGGTAAATAATACATAGATAATAACAATGGATAACGAAAAATAAATAATAAATAAATAGATAATAATGTATTAATTAATTCAGATAGAACATTTTAATTTTATAAAAGAAGCGAAATGGGGCATTTTTATCTAGAAACGACTTGAAATTTATATTTAATTAATATTTTTAAATATACGTACAACTTATATGTAAATAGAAACATAGTAAGGAGAAAGTAAAGAATAGAAGTGAAAGCTAGAAAAATTTGTTAAGAAATTAGTGGTCTCGTAACAACATATATACGTGGTTTTACAATAAAATGTCCTATGTATATTTAAAAGTAAGACTATGTAATTTACGATACTCCGTAATAGAACATTATAATTTGGTAAAGACATTTAATAAACAATTAGAATAAATAAAGGCTGTTTCTAGTCCCTTTAAGCTACATAGGATTTTCTAACTTTGTTTAAAAGATAAAAAATATGGAGAACTTTGAATATTTTAACCAGGAGCCAAAAATAACAATTGTTCCCAAAATTCTTACGAGAAGTTATTTAAAAAAAAGTTAACTCTCCTTGGCAATAAAAAAACCTACTAAATTATAAAAGATGTTTTGAAAAAATTAAGTGATTAAAAAATATTAATTTTTGAGTGTTCTGATTACGAATAATCATTACAAATGATCTATGATCTCTACGTTTACCGATGACTATTATCAACGATGAACATTGTTTTTCGTTATCCATAACCATTACCGTAATGGAACCATTTTTAATTATTGATAATCATTATCGGTGACGGAATTTTTATGGAAAAAAGTTTGAGTTTCGATAATAATTATTTGTGATCAAAACAATTTAAAATAATTGTAAGATGCTGACGTTTATACTATAACTTTGTAAATTTGGGTTACAGCTGTCATAGTCCCTGATTTCAACATATTTTTAAAAATGAAAAAATGCTATACAGAACATTTTAATTAATTGTAAGAAGCACAGTAAAAGAAATTTGATCTTAAAGTTCGCTTTTCTTTCTTCCTTAGAGGGAATCCAAGAATGCGCTAACTGTGTGGAAATACCTGGAGCCCTTTCCGACGCACCTCGAATCGCGTTAGTCACAGCCAATGAAAGGAAGCAAGAGGGTGGCAGTTAGGGTCGAAGAAAAATCGGAAAGCACTGAGATTACTACGGAAATGGATGGAATTAAAAAGATAAGAAAATCGGAAATTGTCCCAAGGATACGTCTGTTAGTTTCTAATTGAGGGTACTTTCCCAACTGTTTCGCAAAAGGCAATGTTGGTAATAACTGCTAGTAGCAAATGGATATTCGTGAGATTATAGAAATTAGGTAATAATGGTTGTAAGTTGAATTTATAAGATTTACTGATCGTTTTGGAGCGTTTACGGAACATTTTAGAGCACTGGATAATAACATTTAATCATAATACAGATCTGAAGAAAATCATGTTGAATTTCTGATAAATGGTGTCTAAATATGTAGATTTGAAGAAAATTGTAGTGAATTTCTGAAGGACACCTAGTATAAATTTATTGCATAGAATATCGTGTAATTAATAATGCAATTGGTAAACGGATCTAATTAGATGATATTGATTGTAAAGATTTTGTAAGTTTCACTGAATATTTTACAGGAGAGAGCATGAATGATAAGAATTAAGATCTATGTGTAGGTAATGCAATTTCTACTTGCACTGACACAGAAAAAAAGTAGACAATATAAGATAATATTTTTTCGTTTGAGGCTTCATTTTCCAAGACAATTAGATTTGAACTTTATACTTTATGTAAAGTATAACATTTAAGTTAAGGTTAATAATTCAATTATTACTATAGAAATCAGAATTATAGTGATCTTTATTTATTGTGATTGAAATAGAGAATTATAACTATTTAATTAGAACTTAATGTAACAATGTGATACTAAATTGATAGTTCACAACTCAACTTACAACGTGCAACTAACAGCTCACAACTTACGAGCAACGATTGACCCGCAACTACTCGCAACTTCCACTAGTCACAACTCAGTCATAACTCCAACTACAACTATTGACTACTGATCATTGACCCTTCTCTCCACCAACACTTCCTTTTTAAAGCAGAGTTTTCGATATTACTACAACGTACACGTGTTTTACAACTGTTGACTCAAGATGGTCACGTACACCTTTCTTAACACGTTGAATGCCACGCCAGTTTTACAAGGTTTGGTCGTGGCGCCACGATGAATTTTTTATTACACGATACATATAATGTAGAAGTGTTACCTACAAGAGATATGTTACGGTGTATAATCATCAATTTCAATTATCAATTATCAATTATCTCATTGTTACGACCGTTCGCGGAGAGACGCGTCAGCGAGAGGCGTAAATTCTCGCTACGATTCGGATAATCGACGCCGCGAATTAGTCGTTAGGACAACAGAGATAGTTCAATGAATTAACACTGTGTTAACAGGGTTAATATAAATATATATTTGCAACAACTATGACAACTATAACAATAACCGAATAATGGTTTAACAAGGAATGCAGTTAATATCCCGATGAATTCGATAAACTGAACGATTATCAAATACGACTTCTGTGATATGCGACCTTTCCGACGAGACTGTTAATTGAGACTTTTCAGATGCGACTGTTAATTAAGACTGCTTAGTTAAGACTCCTCGAATGAGACTGACGTTTGGCGACGAATACAATTGAAGTATGACGGAAATGTAAACCGACCTTTTGATGGCTTGCGATGTATGTAGTTTGAATCTGCAGATGAGACTGATTAGTTAAGCCTGATCGCCTGTCGATCATTTCTTTGTCTTCTGGAAGATTCCCCACCGCGCTCGGATCACGCCACCGATCGCGTTACGATCATGTATACCACCTTTTTTGGGTAGGTAAAATAAGGGACGGAAGGCGAATCGATGTTTCTTAGAACTCGCTGCTTGACGACAACTATGCGCTTATCGCTACATTGTGTATATCTCGCCGGTCTTATGAGGTGATCGGTCCGCGACTTTGTAGTGCCGCGCGCGACGGTTAGGATTACGATCTATCGAAAGCCTTGTGGCGTACGGCCTGGTATAGATAGAGAGTCGGCCGACGTATCACTCATATTGTTTCTTCGCGTTGTTAAATAATTGTTCTATGTTGTTACGTCCTACCATAAACCACAATACCCGCAATGATCCTAAAGAACCGTCACAATATTTAGCATTTTTTACTTTACAACGAAGGCCCTTAATTGCCATCAAACATCTTTCAAGACGAAACGTTTCTGAAGCTTATTGCTCATTCAAGTAAAACGCGGAAAAATCGGGATTTTTCCACGTTCAACAGCCACTGGTGGGGGGCGCACATAATAGATGTATATTTCATGTATAAGTAAAACTATTTTTATATGTTTTATACTGCATTAATTTCGTCACACTATCGTAGTAACGATAGTAATAATAAAAAATTTATAACTATTTACATTTGTTGAAATTATGTGTTTCTACTAATCTTGGTGCGCCGGTCACCGGTGACGCTCATGGCATTCAACGCGTTAATAACCCAATGCCCTAAAGGGTCAAGGGCATACGGCTCATCGGAATTTCCTCAAGTGTTTTTCCAGGATACTAAATTACTTTAATAATTAGTTTCGATTATTTATCAGTTTGATCTTATTCATAATTATTTCTATCTTATTTAAAAAGAAAGAAAAGCTATAATATAAGATTATTAAAAAATAAGCTGTATAATTTCACGATATATTCTGCATCAAACAACTACAGGTTTTTAAATTAATATTCTATTTTTTTTTATTTTTACTTTATTTTTTAAATTTCTAAATTAATATATTAAATTTGACTAATATACATATGATAATACGGATTCTTATAAGTCGAAAACAATTGTATGGCGTATGCAAATGAATATACATGCTTTTAAAGTCGCAATGCTGAAAGAAGCTATAATCGAAGTTTTCGAGAAATTTTTTAAGAGAAGAATAGAACACCAAGTCGATGAACGTAAAAATGAAAGAAACTAAAAAATGCTTTGCTCGATTGATAAAATTCAAAATGTAGATGCACAAATGATTAGTATAATATGAAGTTGCAAATATCGATCAGCTTTTCATTTCCTATTTAATTGAAAATTTAATTAAAGATTACATTCATTTAAAATGTTTTCTAGCAGCAAAAGATTTAGTTACGAATAATATCTTTTCTGTTCCAATGTAGATAAATTTATTATAAAAAGGAGAAAGTAGAAAATGTACAGGAAGTCCCCTTACAACTGTAATTAAAAAAATATTCACAAGAAACAATTTGAAAAGAAAAGAGATAGTAAATTCTTCAAAGACTATATCTAATCTTTTGCCCAAGCATAAGGGAAAAATCAATAAAGATAAAGACATTAATTTACTATAAAAGCAGTGCATACACACGCACAGTGAATAGAATACTTTTCTATTTTGTTTATCGCATTTTGTATAGCAGCTAACCACTAATTAATATATATATAATGACATGATGGAACAGTCCGTTTTTTTTAAACGCATATAACTTTCTTCGTTTCTTAAAATTCATAAAAAGTGTTCAATATCTCAGCCTATCGGAGAATACAGATAGAAAAGTTATTATCAAGCCATTTTATAAGCGACGCTCATTTATTTAAATATCGTTCATCTCCGTAAATGCATATATACATGTAGGTACTTTGCTGTAAATTATCATCATGCAATGACCTAATATTTAATGAAACAGAAATATGCAAGTTTCTTGTCCCTCGAAATCTAACAGTTCTCATAAAGCGGAAATAACTTCGAATCAGAAAAGAAAACGTACTCTCGAAATGACAAGGCACGTAACGTTCGACAAGCATAAAATAAGCAGCGCTTTGAACCACATTATCAAGTGTTCGACACATGGAAGTGATATCACGGCAAATAAACATCGGTAATTCTTCGTAAAACTAATCTATCTGTCGTATTGTATCCATGAAACAAGCAAAACGATTTCTCGCGCTCCGCAGAGTTCAAACATCATTGGACGGAACGCGAACACGAATTTACACTGGCGCGAGCCCGACATGAATTAAGCAAATAAGTGTGGAATGTACGCACTCTTAGCAAAATTCACTGGATGTTAACCTATCAACATCTGGGACGCAGCTCCAGTCGATGGATGATCTTTCACCGCAATGTTTCGTGTATATCCAAATTCAGTAACAGATATAACATAAGAGTTAACAACCACCAAAACCCACTAGTTACCCAATTACTTGACACGACGGATCAGATCCGCAGACTGAAAAAACAACACTCTTTAAATTTAAGCAGTAGATTCAACCAGAATCAAACACACTATAAACTCTTATAATCCAAGTTACAGTACCACGCCAAAATAATTTACTTATAATTCTCAATGAGAATTGATTGTAAAAAGTCTACCACAAAAAAAAAAAAAATGTTTCGTGTGAATCACAAACATTCCGGCCAAGCGAACGTGTAACGAACAAATATTACGCTCGACGATGTATGCGCGCGGCATTGATAAACTATAACTGGCAAGTAGATTGGAGAAAAAAGCGCGTTTAAAACAAATGTACGAACCTTGTTCCGATAAGTGCTGGGCAGGCAAGCCCACTGCGCGTAGCTCATATGAACCATCGCTCAAGAATTTCTTGTTATCTCGTGAAATCTCTCTTCGTTGAACCTATCCCTTGAACTTGCACTCACATTAACACACCATCATTCACTGTTCAGTCAAATTAGAGTTAATCGACACTGGAGTTATAGAGCAAAAGGTGAAACGAAAAATAGTTTAAACATGAGATTCAGGAAGAATTGAACCATACATAAAAAAACTAGTTTAATAATAATAAAGTGAAAAATAAAAATAGTTTAGAACTAATGGGAAATTACAATAAACCGTAAACTGCAGGACAGTTGCGCGTCAATTTTCTATTTAACTGTCAGAGTGTGATTTTAACGCTTACTCTGCATGACTTTCTCCGCGAGAATGCCGATTTCCGTGAAATGAAAATATATTGCGATAACTGAATATTACTCGATTAAATCCTCGTATCGCGGTATTTATCGCGAGAAACGAACGCGCGAATAATCAGTTTGAAGTGACGCCGCCTTGCAACACGATAATGAATTAACCAGGATGAATAGGATATCGTCGATTATAAACACACTATTCAGATACGATTGACATTCAGTCGCGAAATTGTGATAGAAAATTATGTTGACGAGTATTTTGAGAGATTTTCCTGATCACACGAGTGAGAAAACACGTGCACGTTTCAAAGCGTTGCTATTGCTACTCAGCGCGCGAAGGATACGCTCGGTGATTGCACTGGAGAGTCAGCAACTGCTGCCACTGGCCCAACTCAGGGAACCTCGACAACTGCTCGTTACGCGCAGTCGAAGCATACGGGACCCTCAGGCCCGTACAAACAAGACAACGAAAATTTCGAGACACGCAGATCGAAATTTCGATCGTTCCAGTTTTTCTAGCATTTAGGTATGTTTTTCACCGTTTGATACGTCTGAAAGATTTTTGAAACATATCGTACGAGATTTTTTTATCGAAGGAAAATAATGATTATTATTTATAATATTAGAAAACAAATATTTATGCAAATTCATATTTTTATAATCAGAGAAATAAATAAGAAGAGAATTGCTCACCTCGTCAAATCTTAGAACGAATACTATGTTTCGAATATTTTATATATTTTTGCATACTATGTGTATTCTGTGCATTTTGCCTTTTCCTTATAAATGAAACAAAATAAATTACAGTCAATTTGGATTGTATCAATACACTGTATTAATGCATGCTTTTTTGCAAATAACTTCAATAAAAATATTGTTTCTCTTCATAAAGCTTTATCATGTTTTCGAACCTTCTTTGTGATTAATTTATGTAATTGAATCTTCATTGACTTGTAATTTATTTTTAAATGTAATCCAATACGCTTTTTCTGTTCTCGTGTTTTGATGTTATATAGTGGTGTGAATAGTTATAAATACAACGCCACTTTTTGATTTTTCATAATATTAAAAGAAAAATTGACAAAATCGGTTATATAATAACATTTTAGAAGATATAACAAACAAAAATTGCATTCTTTTGAAGTCTGCAAAAAATTAAATTTTCTCCTGAAATTATATCTTGTTCTGTGAAATTATATTCTGTGAAAAGATATAAACTCAATGTTAATTTTGTTATGTTTTCGTTCAATATTTAGTGGATTTCCCTTTTTTTTAATTACTCCTATTAATCTATTAAATATACACTATCCACTAACTTATTTGAAATTTCATTCTGAATATCCGTCCACGCAGATTTTATTCTTTCTTTAAATTCAACGATGTTTTCTGTAATTATTTATACAGTGTTAAAATAACAAATGACTTTTAAATGCTTAAAATTAGATTGCCTTCCACACGCAGAGTGATGAGTATGGTATTTCAGAAAATTTGGAATAAAACATGTATGTGACAGTGTAAACATATTTTAAGGTAGTATATCACGATACTTCATCACAGATAGTTGATAATTTTACATAAATTAGATGAAGATAAGTATCTCAAGATCATTGTATTTATTAAAACTTATTTTGATTTTCTCCGATTTTTATTTACATTACCGTTTAATAAATCTAATAAACCGTACTATATTATATTTGAATATTTTTCGATATTTTCATAAAGCAAAATGTAAATTAATACGAAATAAATGAGAAGTAGAATTTTTATGTCTTAAATTTCCGGCTCAATACGCGATCTGTATTTTCATTATTTCAAATATGTGATTCATTTGTATAATTTATGTAAATTCAACATTTTCATTTCTTTAATAATCTGTTACGCTGTTTTTCAAATCTCGAAAAATTTTTCTATTAAATTTATTTTTATAACGTTATTTAACCCTTCAGAGATATTCTCAACAATGTTTCAAAATGTTTCAACTGATTTCACGTAGTGAATTCATATGATCCTCCTTACATTGGAAGAAATTACATTATTTTATTTATTTTAATTGTCCCGCGCATATGTACACTAACTTAATTACTAATTTCTTTAAACATGACACTTCGAAATAAAGAACAGGACACACGTTTGGTATATGTAAATATTACTCGAATAATATCATATGTTTGAAAAAACTATAACACTCGGAACAAAATATTATAATACTTGTAAAACATAGAGCTCCATTTTCTTTTTAAACTTTTAAACTAAATTAGAAATCTTTAATGATAAAACAACCTCAGAACGCTTCAAGTAAAATTTTGATGTAACATTAGGAATAAAAATTGTAAAATGAAAGATCACTCATATTATATACGTTCTTACACATTTTCCTCAAATATAACATAAATAACTTTTTGATACGATGATAATAACGTCAAAGGCGTAGAAATATTAATCTCCCCATAGCGTAATCGTATTTAAAATTACCAAGTAGAATGTTGCCCTTATCAAAAAGTAATCATAAAATTCCAATCGAAAACTAATGGTAGCTAAATTTTATTCTATCCATAAACAATTTTTTGCCCTTGTAAATCTGAAGATGTTTATACGAATCGCTTACATTCGCCGTGTAATATTTAGAAATGCCATTACCTAGATACAATATCGTGCACAGACAGATTATTTTCACGTACATAATACATATAGTCAGTCAAAAAACACTCTTTAAAACAGAGTAACTTTTTTAAAATTAAACCAAACGACTTGAGCGAGTTTTAACTAGACGATGCGCAAAAAAATGTTTAGAAAATTGAAATTGATAGGAATGCTGATGGAAGTACTAAAGATCACGTTATATAACTTTTTTACTGAGCCTATAATGAAAATTTAGAAAGTACGTTTTGTAAACATATGTCAATTACATGCTGAAAAATTCACCGAAACCGGTTGATGCGAAAACAAGCGACAGATATAAAAATTTGTTACACTCCTAGGCCGAAAGTTATGAAAAACTGAAAAATTCACTGTTTTTAACCGCTCGTAGTTCATAGTAACGTTAACTGATTTCTAGGAAATTTTCGGAATGTATCTAACTGACATAAACGTTCAAAATGTGTTGTTCAAATTTTCATTACAAGCGCAGATAAAACTTTTATTTTTATAAAAGTGAATTTTACTTTTTTCGTCGTCATACCTACCAATTTCTATTCTCTCAAAATTTTGTTTGCAAATCATCTAGTGAACTAATTTTTTTAACTTCTCAAAAAATTTTAGCCGTTTGATGGAATTTTAAGTTAGTTAATTAAGTTATATAAAATTATTGTTTTAGAGGGTGCACAGAGAAACTTTCGTCTTATAAACTTTAAGTATTTGTTTGATATCAATTGTTACACAATTTTTCTCTACAATTTCATGATTTTTAATCCACACCACATTTGTGACAAGTGAAAACCATACATAGTTATAAACTATAGATATAAATACCATCACATATAAATATCATAATTTACTCTGCTTAATATTATACATTATATGATACAAATGAAATGACAGATTTATAACGAAACAAGATAAAACATATTTAATTTGTATTAAACGTTAGCAGGAACCTCTTGTACAATCGAATTATAATTATTAATGGAATTTTATAAAGTCATAAGTTACAAATCATAAACATACTAGATAAATATCAACAAATACATTTAATAATCTGAGAATGATCACACTAAATATCCTAAAGAAAAATAGCTTTTCCTCTATTTCCTGATCGCAACTACGTGCAGATCTCAAAATTCTTACTAATTCAGATAAACCTTTGCTAGACTAATTACACAACGTTATACGTTCCAAAGTACCTTTTAGAGAAATGTGTTATATTGTTATCACATTGTTGCAATTTTTCTGACTCGTCAGGATCCCATTATAAATGGAACTACATATACCATTTTTTAAACTTGAATATATTACACTATGAGCTATAACGTTATTTGGTCTATTCTTGTAAAAAAGGTCTCCCTCCCTTCTCAATTTAATTCCTCTATCTATATGACATATATATATAAATATAAATAATAATATATATATAAATAATATATATATGTCATATATATATGACAAATAATATATATATATATAAATACTGTGTTTATATTTATAATTAGTATACTACATTATAAAATATAAATATCACAAGTAATTATAAACGCCATAACGAATTCATAATGCATTTACTATATAAAAAGAGTAGGAAAAAACTATATGAAAAGAGTAAGAAATTTGTAATAAAGTTATAAATCTATTCATCTTTGATACGTCGTTATGTGAATTGAATAGAAAATTTTTAAATAAGTTGCAGATAACAATATAAACAATCACTTATAATTTATTACAAATTTATGATAGATAAACTTTTTACTCGAACTTTTCCTATGTAGTCAAGTATTAGGTTGTCCGAATAGTTTCTTTCGTTTTATAAGGAAATAATAGACGTACAGTATTTTTCGTTTTATATTAGTTTATGGAATTATGCACGAACGTAATAATAGAAATAGATCGAAATGGATCATGCCTAATTCAATAAAATAATACAAAACGGAAATTGTTGTTCATCAATTATCACCTTAAACGAAAGAAACTTTTCGGACAACCTAATGTACTTTCGCCTTTGTATCTTCTTTAGAATATGCCGAACCACAGGGTGCCAGGACTACGTACGGACGGTCCTGAGCAACGGTCCGCTCTATAACGCTGCTAACTATCGAGAAGGCAAGGCATAGACGCGTGTTTTCTACGCTTCGCGTTATGCGGGCGTAACGATCGAACGAGCGTTTCGTTTTGAAAGGGGCGAAGTAGTAAAACGAAGCAAAGAAAGGGGCAGACGCATGCCGGCTTGCACATGAGTCACCGATTTACCGAATGATCAATGAACTAAGCATGGCCCCTCCTTGCACTCGGAATGCACACGAAACACGCACTGACAATGCATGGAGAAACCAAGAGAAAGAGAACCAAGAGACAGTGATTATTCGAGAGAATGGTGCAGTGCGAGACAGAGAAGAAAAGAGGCTCATCAAAATGCTATTAGCGACCATTTGCCCCTTTGCTCGTTGAAATTGAAAGCATATGTATCCTCCCTGCTGGCGATTGTTCTTGGAAACGCGTGTCCGTACATGTGCGACGTTGCTCTATTCATTATCAATAAAGGAGCAAGACAACACATTGAGCAAGCTGCCCAAGAGTGGCAGTGGATGAGGGAGATCAAACGGGTGGAGGGGTATGCGCATATTCGAGGCAGTAGTTGATTCGTGGAAAGAAATTTTGTTGGAAAATTCTCGAGTACACAGGGCGTCTGCGGGGAAAACTAAATGCGATAAATGGAAATGTAGCGGCACAAGAGCTAGAGAGGGCAACTCGAATCGTGTTGCTTTGCCTCGGAGTATCAATATCCTTAGGAAACACGTAATGTAATAATAAATAAACTCCGGGCAGAATAATGTCGCAACCGTGGAATAAAGAGGAATTTGAACTTTCCGGCTCAACCCGATCAGTATAAATAAACGGACGCGATCGCAAGCGGATCAGTATTTGCGATCTCATTTTGTGACTTGTACACTTGTCTGTGTATTAATTTATTTAATTATTTTGAATATACTCGACGGTTTCAACAGCGCGCAATTTCGTCTAATAAATCTCACGATCGATCATCCTCTACACAAGTCCTCTGCAGAAACGATATACAAGTATCGCTCAGAAAGTAATATCCGTTTATATTAGGTCATCCCATAAGTTCGTGCCATTTTTCGAGCGGTTATATATGTTAAGATTGTTTACATACCTTTCAGTTTCATGAAAAAATCTAATCCCCCTCTCGTTGTACAACTTCTTCCCATTTTTCTGCTAGGGCCATTATTCCGTCTCGATAAAAGTTCTCTTGTTTTTCTTTAAAATAATTTTCTAAGCTATTTTTGAGAATGTTAATATTTTCAAATTTTTTACCTACTAAAAAGTGTTGTATTGCTCTGAACAGGTGGTAATCAGATGGGGCAATGTCTGGGGAATATGGGGGATGTGGTAAAATTTCCCAATTAAATTCAGACAATTTTTTTGGTAACGCTTTTCGCGACACGCGGTCTAGCGTTGTCGCGATGGAAGATAACGTTGTTCCTATTCACTAAACCTGGTCGTTTTTCAGCTAGTGCTTCCTTTACTTTTTCTAACTGAGTGCAATATTTGTCTGAATTAATGGTATCACCACTAGATAAAAGTTCAAGATAGAGTATTCTAGGAAGGAGGACGCCCGGAGCGTTCCTCGTCTTCTAAACAGAAATTCACAGCTCTAAAACGTTGGAACCGCTTCCTACAGGTGCGAGATGAAAGCGCATTTTCTCCGTAAACAGCACACATGTTTTTCGTAGCAATTGTTACAGAACTTCCTTTCCGAAATTCATATAACGTGAGATGTCGAAAATGGATATGCATTTCACTCATGATTTTTTACTGTTAGAAGTCACTGTGTTCACTATATTACGATCTTATACAAACGAAAATTTGCTCTAGCCTGTTCTCGATCAGCTAAGCTCAAGTGCATTGGTCCCTGATCGCCGTATGTTTATAAATTGACACATGAAATGTATACACAAAAGTTGGCACGAACTTATGGGATGACCTAATATATAGAAGTCTTATGAAACGACGCAATGTGCTTATAGAAAGTCAGCTTCATTCATATATTAACGTAAAACATAACTACGTTTAAATAACTAATATTGTCAAAGTTTTATTTGTTTCAAATGCTGAAAACATTCACCCAAAAGAAGTTAGCAGATACGGTTGAATCATTCATAAGACAATGGATGCAGGAATTCAACGCGGGTAGAAAAACTGTATGATCACGTTCTCGCCGCCTGTTTCTCATTAACCGTTTTAGTGCCACGGGTTTTCAAGAACCCGTGTCGGATTGTTATTTGCGAGAAATGCCGATCGAAACGATCGCGCAGCTCTTTTTTTTCGTTTATGCAGGTGGTTTACAATTATTTGAAAAAAAAAAAAAAAAAATAATTATGAGATGAAACTCTGATATGACTCACGACGAGCTACACTTGGAACTGAGCGCGTTGTGAATTGACGATTGTGACCAAACATCGCGACACAGTTCACTTTATTTGAAAGAATTTTACAATCAATTCTCATTAAGAATTATAAGTAAACTATTCTGGCGTGGTACTATGTCGTGTTTAATAAGTGTTTGTCGTTCGTTTGATTCTAGTTGAATCTAATGCTTCAATCTAAAGGGTAATGTCTTCTTAGCCTGCGTCGTGTCAAGTAATGGGGTAACTAGTGGGTTTTGGTGGTTGTTAACTCTTATGTTATATCTATTACTGAACTTGGATATTTCTTCTTTAACTGTGGCTATCTTGAGGTCGCGATATATTGTTTCGTTGCTAACATACCAAGATGCATGCATCTATTAAGGATCTTAGAGTTTTCGATTGGAATCGTTGAAGAATTTCAATGTTGGAATTACTTGCTGTTCCCCATAGTTGGACCCCATAGGTCCAAACAGGTTTTAATATGGTTATATATTAAGTTTCGTTACAAGTGACATACAAATCGTGCTTTAACAAAAATTGAAATTCTTGGACGAATAACACTTTCTATGAAACGATGATTACGTAAACTCGTGACGAAAATGTATGTCTCACGTTGCGATAATTATACAAATACTTATCGTGGCGATTGTATTGAAAAACATCAAGTACGTATACTAAAGTTACAAAGAAATTTTTTTTAAATACGTTTGTATCGTTGCTATATGAAAGCGGGCATTTCATCACGATCATCGTACATAATGAAGCTGTAATTTCGACGGAAAATTAAGTTCGTCAATTAATCTAATCATAGCTAACGCTGCATGCATTCTGGACATACGTTGGCACCTTTTTGAAATCAATTTTTATCATCAGTTAATAGTCTAACGATGAATCGTAGAGTAGGCGTTTTTAGAATATAAATTAAAAATATGAATTTACAGAAAGACAATTTTTTAAAAATATATCATAAAGAAAGAACTACTTTCGCGCTGAAATCGTACAGCCCTGGATAAGACTCTAGGTAGATGTTAATTGTTGTGATCATCGAAATTTACACTTTAATGACTTACTCGACTGATTCTATGAGATCTTACCTACGTACTATAACTTTAAAAAGATTAAAAGATTATACACTTGTTTTTTATTCGTTTCAAGAAAATTAGATTCTACGTGTGTGTAATTGGAATAGAGCAATTGCTCTTTCTTTATTTTATTTATCTTCTTTATTTGGACATACTAAAGAAAGCATAAAACATAAGTGAACATAATAAGTAAACATAAATTTGTCCGATGTTTTAATGATCATTACCATTCCACCTAAGAAATCGGCGTGGAATCTACATATCGCTGTATTCTACGTTTGAAAATTTAAAAAGCATTGTACATAGAAACAAAAATTAACATTTGAAAATACTGAACCAGAGTGTCATAAACAACTTGTTGTTCACCCTCACTTAAGTAAAGTGAACAGAAAATATGTTGGAAATGAATAAACGTGTATGTAACATTTCTAATGCAAAGTAACTTGCCAAAGCTGGTGAAATTTTTACGTTTCGTAACGGATAATAGGGGTGGTTAAATGAATTAACACTGTGTTAACATTTGTAACAACGAAGTAGGTACTAACAGATAGTTTAACGATAAATGCGCCCGATGTATTAGATATGTTCTGACAAATTCGCGATGCTTTCTATCCGCCTCCTCGAAAAGAACTGACTTGAACGTTACAATCGTTTGGCGACGAATACAATTGAAGTATGACGGAAATGTAAACCGACTTTTTGATAGCTCTCGAAGTATGCAGTTTGAATCTGCAGATGAGACTGATCGCCCTTCGATCCTTCCTTTGTCTTCTGGAAGACGACCCCCACCACGCTCGGATCACGCCACCGATCGCGTTACGATCATGTATACCACCCTTTTTGTGTAGGTAAAATAACAGACCGAAGGCGAATCGATGTTTCTTAGAACTCGCTGCTTGACGACAAATATGCGCTTATCGCTACATTGTGTATATCTCGCCGGTCATGTAAGACGATCTGTCTGCGATGCTGTAGTACCGAGGGCGACGGTTAGGAACACGGTCAATAGTAAGCCACGGGGCGTAACATCAATAATTATCGAATTTGGATACAGTTGCAAGGTCAGAAAGTTTCAATGCAGAGTAAAATAAACGCGCCGCGATTGGATTCGGTAAATCCGAGAGCCTTGCTAATTATCTTCATCGGCGGAGTGGCAGTTAATGATCTCGCGTTTACTGCAACGTTACGTTCGGCAATCTCATTACAAACTAAATTAACTGGACGATATCTTACAAACTTATTTCTCCGCAATTTCCTCGTCTCGCGCGTGTCTCGTTCGATGTCGAACGTCACAGTAAAAACGTGTTTAATGTATTTCCATATCCATATATCTCACCGGTCTTATGAGGTGATCGGTCCGCGACTTTGTAGGTTAGGAATACGATCTATCGAAAGCCTCGTGGCGTATGGCCTGGTCTAGATAGAGAGTCGGCCGACGTAACACCAGATAAATATGAATGTTGTCAGACTTTCGAAAAGCTCGTCGCCTTCAAAAAATCGAGGAAAATAATAGGAGAAAGTAAGAAGCAGTCATGGCTGGACTTCGTATCTTCAACTTCAAATAAAAGTCTTTGAAAAACGAATTGAAACCTATACAAGGAAATAGCTACAAGAATAACATCTGCCTCCTAACTAAACAAAGTAAGTCAACCACTGCTGATCCCGTGGAAATTGGAAACTTATAAAATCTTATAGCTTACAAGTCCATAAAGACTCGACGTATAAAAGTAAGGCCAATACCATATTATCACAATCTTTAGAAATAGAAAATCGAACCCAACAAGAATCTTGTATAATGTTACATAAATAAAAAATATCTTCTTATTTATTAATATTATATTTAACCATATATAATTAATATAAATATGTACATACATTTTTGTAAATTTAATTATTCTTCAATTGTATAAGGGGCCGCCTAGCGACGCTTAAGAATTTGGAGGACAGTATTCACTGATGATCTAGGTAGCTTAATCGAGAAACCACAAAATCGCACGGGAGCGACTTAAACATCGACACCTCTGGTCAGTACACGCAACTTAACCTCCAAAGAATTGAACAGCGTACGCCCATGGTAACTGTGCGAGAAAAATTGCTAGTCTCCGTGATAGGGATACCCTCTGCTACAAGAGAAAAATAAAAAAAAAAGAAAATATCGTGTACAAATGTGCAGGAAATCAACGAGTCTCGACCACCGTGCCGTACGAGAACCATAAAATGGCGGTGTGTTGCACACGAAGAAGTGGAAGCAAGACTGCGTTAAAAAGAAGCGCAACAACCAAGGAGCAGTAAAAGCAGCATCCAACAGCTTGACAGGAAATATTAGAATATTAGAATAAAGCTTTTAAAGAATTGGATAAAGACATCATCAACCTAAAATATCAGCTTAATATAAACGAGGGAGAAAAGATTCCTACCCTACCGACGGCGAAAAAATCAGAGAAACACCAACCACATTTATCAATCAATAAGAAAACAAAGGAAACCAACATATTCATTGAATCAAACGAAAATGAAAAACCTAACAATGATAGAACCGATAGAACTAAATAACCAGTTTAGCCATCTACGAAACGAAGAATCAAAAATATAAATTCAGCAAGCAAACGAAGAGAAAGCGGAAAAATAGAGAGAAGCTAACCTCCAATCACAACCGTTAAACACCACATTCAAAGAACAAATAAAAAAAATAAAACCGTCACCAATATGCAGCTAATAAATGAGTATTAAAGACATAACGCACAAACTGGACACATCTCGCGCCATAACCAACTTCACCTTCAAAAACATAGGGAATGGCAATACACAAATAAACACTCGATGTATCAACTCATGCAGTTATATCACAAATGTATATATTACACAAAGACCAAATCAAATACTACACGTTCACACCAAAAAACATAACACCAAAATCACTCACTACAAGAAATCCTGTCACATATAATCAACATGAAAATACCAAATTAAAAAATCACAAAAATAACAAAAGAAAAGTTCAATATCAATCCAGGGGCATCAGAATACTTCTTTATGCAACATTCAGTTCCAAGCATAGCCAACAACTGAACAAAAATCAAAATAATTGCATACCAAACAGTAACATGGGAACCATACATGGAAAGCAGATATTGCTGGTCCACAACTGCCAATGAGTGGGACATTCCAGCAAAAACTGTAAACTAAGATACATATGTATAAAATGTCTCGATCAACATTTACCTGAACAATGCAGTAGAACAGACATAGGCATCGAGCAAACTACAGAAAATGCACATTCTTAATATTTGCACGAGCGACAATAAACTCGGAAAACATAGTTGAGAAAGAGAAAAGGTTAGGCACAGTCCACAGGACATCCAAGTATGTAAAGCCACAGATCATAGCCCGCCATCAAACTAAACAAAACCCACTACCATGCAGCACAACCACACCGAAATTACGCTTGTAACACAATGAAGACCGAGATAACAAATATACACAATACATGTTCCGAAGTGCGAAGAAACAACACAACTGTAGAACACACACAACCAAGAACAAAGTACTTGCTCGAAGGCTTCGAAAACAAAATAATAGATTCCTTCTCGCGGCAACCTGAAAAAACAAACAGACACCAGGACCAATGGAAATCAATTTAGCAGTACGAAACCTAAACATTTTATAGAATGAAAAATCAGACACCTAAATCTAATATAGCCAACTTAAAATCAATAATAAGGAGCATAAGGAGATACAACCTAAAAAAGTTCCTAGACTAAAAGAAACCAGAAATACCCCTGCGAAACTAAACTAAACAGCACACTAGTGCAGACTACAGCATATTAAGATCGAACAGACCGAACGCCAAACAAAAAGGAGACATAGCAATCCTAATCGAGAAATACACACCATACATATAAATACACCCCACCGTAATAAAAAGAAACAAGATATTCGAAACCGTGATACTAAAGACCACACCGAAAACAACAACACTACATCATCAATGCCTATGGCGTGAACAACAATAAGGTTTAAATAGTAAAAAAGACGAAACTCAGTGTTCTAGGATCCAAAATTCAGCGAGACTAGTAACTATTATATCCTTGCAGCAGGAAGACACAGCAACGAATCTCAGAGGCGGTTTCACTCGCAGTTGCGGCAAAGAAAAATAAATACACTATAAATTAAAAATATGTATACCATACGAATTATCATTTCCAAGCGCCGGCTCCTTCCTGGACATTTGTACAGCAGACAACAGAATATATCTAGCACGGGCAATAAACGACAAGCTACAAGCCGCAAATTACAACAGCGATCACAAAGCAATAGAAATTATAGCAACAACAGCAGGGGACCTAGGAATCATGTGGCAGGAATTACCAAACACGATCAGGCTCCAATACAAGAAGGCTGACTGGACCAAATTCGAAAAACAATTAGAGGAACACTACCAAATCCACACTTCTAATCTAGGAAAAAGTAAACCTGACCAACGAACAAATCGCCAATTACCTAACAGACATTAACAACTTAATATATTCCGCCACACAGAAAACCGTAGGAAAAAAACACTATGGGAGATAACTTAAAAAAGTATATAAGCGGAATATAAATATAAATAGTATATAAATAGAAAAAGTAATCGTAGCTAATCCCATAACTCGACAAATCCAGACCACGCAGATACAACAGCTAAATACACATGCCCAGAGCATACTAAAAAGAGCCAAAAACAAATTCGTAAAGAATTCAGAAAGTCCGCCAATCAATACCAGGAAGAGAAGCGAAAGCTCATCAAATAGTCATCAATATTCACATATATACACACGGAATAAAAAGTAAAGAAACACAAGAAAGCTACAAAAAAAAAAAAAAAATATTTCGGATTTATACTCGAAGGATTAATTAAGCTCCCGTTGTATGGAGTAATGTGTAATAATATCAGTTAATGTATAATCAAATGACAAATTATATTTATCGCGTTGAATAGCTCTTTTAAGTTTTCACTTTCGTTACTGAAATAATACTAGCCTTGCAAGGCGGTTCTAATCATTTTAGAACACACCTGGTGAGCAACCTACTTGTTTTCTCAATAGGCATACCCAACCATGCATTTTAAAGGAAATATTTTATATAATAATAGTTAGAGTAATAAATATCTTATATAATTATATAATAATATTTTAGATACTGTGACTGTTTCTGACTGATTTCGAGTAATACTAAAAAACGAAGGAGCTAGGCGAAGGATATTGTAAATATCTTTTTTGAATGAAATCTCCGCTACTACCTTGTTACGTAACACGTTTTAGTAGTTTTAGAAAATTGGTAAGAAGGTAAAACAGTTCTGGAAAGATAGGACCATTTCGACAGTCAAAGACAATTAGGAGAATTCTATGAACATAAAGTTAGAGTTAATTATAGATTTAGTATAGGTTTAACTTATTCTGCT
Source organism: Bombus hortorum (assembly GCA_905332935.1). NCBI lineage: Eukaryota > Metazoa > Arthropoda > Insecta > Hymenoptera > Apidae > Bombus > Bombus hortorum. The sequence goes on along the minus strand of HG995205.1, from coordinate 4,073,649 downwards.
GTAAATTTTTTTAGCCTTTTCATTTTTAGTTTTTGAACGTTTTTATTTCCTTTATTTTTGTATTCTCTGTTACTTTCTTAATTTTTTATTTAGCTCCAACTCAAGTGATTTAGATGTGTAATTTGTGTAGTGCGTATTGTGTGTATCCTGCTCATACTGTATTTCGTTGACAAGAAAACAGAGACTATGTCGAATATTTACTAATAATACTAAATATAAAACGATTGCTATTTCCCTGTGTGATTTTCCTGTGGACATCCGCGGGTGGGACAATCGTGATGTGTAAACTTTGTACAAATATTGTTAACATATGCTTTTGTTTACTAATTATTTATGGAAGCAAAAGATTAGAGGAAACATTAATTCTCTTTACTCGGAAATTCTTTAGAAGGTTTTCAATATGTCGTTATGGATTTCAATCAGTAAGCAGGTTTAATGTTCAATCTACGAATTTTCGCGCAGAATGGTGTACGTTTCCAAATGTCATAGTCCTCTTCTCTTCGACTTGTACGGGATAAGCTGCTGCTCATGTTTCGTTCGATTTAAAAATCACTGTACATCCCTCTGCTCAAGGTGACCTACTTTCATCCGTGTAAAGGATTTGCTCTTGCACAAGGACATTTCAACCGATTTTTAATTGTGGGTAAGTAAAAATGAAGCTGCAAACGCAATTTTTTAATTCCTGATTTTTGTCTAATTTTGACTTCAAAAACCACCTCTTAGATCCTTTTACACCTGTAGCTGAATACCTTGTATGTAGAAAAAAGGCAAGCTATTGTGCTACTTATTATGCCAATAATTACGCAGCCCCAATGTGGTTCAACTTCAAAACAGCTGGTTGGAAAATAATCAAAAAGTTCGAAAGGGCTTGGCCCAGATATTGCATTCAGAAACACCGATCAGCGAAAACTCTCTTAAATACATAAGCAACAAAAAGATATATAAAGAAGCAGAGATACCAAGAATAAGCAACCACGCCATCGGAGTAACAAGAAAATACAATAATCTACAGTCTCACAGAAATAGACACCGCATACCTAAACGAATCCCTCACCATAGGCTACATAATAGCTGAAGAATCCACCAAACTGAATCCTATGAAACTGATACAAGACAGAGACAACATTCCAATCCTATACCACTGACCAAGAAGCCACGAAGGCAAAATAAACCAGACAAAGAAAGGAACCAAACCTTTCACACATTTCTACGTGACTACGTTCGAGGCGGCCACCAGCTGTGCACATAGAATTAAGCGTATCGTAATAATCCTAAAAAACTGTCATAAAACGAGGCTTTTTGATTTACCGTTAAGGCTGTCAATTGGCATAAAACATGTCAAGAGGTTCCTTATGGTTATTGCTCCATCAGGTAAAAATTGGGGGAACGTGGGTTTTCCCATGTTTCCCGGGATTCCACCCGCAAGCGACCACTAGGGGGGCGATCACCACCGAGTAAGAATTTTTCTTTGCAACAGCATCGTCACCGGACTATACTGGTTCATCGACTTTAGAACAGTCAACATCCCTTTACCCGGTTTACACGTGTCACTATCTTTTCTACAAAGTTGTTAGAAATATATAATATCTTTGAACTATTAATCAAGCATTTTACTCATTAAACTCTCTATTATCCTCTATTATCCTAATCGAAATAGGGGATCGATCAGTTCGTGGCGTCGATTGTCTAATCGTAACGGAAATTTACAGCTCCCGTTGACACGTTTCCTCGCGATCGCGTCTCTCCGTGGCTGATCGAAAAACACCCACAGTTATTTAAGTATTTCAGAGAAACGCCAACATGTAACAGAGAAGATTCTCACAGAACACACGAAGGATACTGATGGATCACAAAAGAGAACAAATAAATTCGACACATATGGAAGCGAGACAAAAGAAGTCAGGAGACAAAGTATGCAACAATAACCACAAGTCAGGGAAGAAGACGCAAGAAAAAAGCACATAATAATAAAAGCAAAATACATCACATGTTAGTGACATTATCCCAAGCGGTAGAAGAATAAGTTCGCTCGTCGTTTGTGCCGTCGTGCGTTTCCGCATGCAAATTTCAGATTGTAAGATATTTGATTCCCTTGTATAGAGTCTGTAGCGGATAATGTGTTTTTAATTGTTTATGATATTCTATTTTATCTTGATACATAGTTTGACCTTTATGCGAAGTTATCGTACATTTTGTAATTAATTAAAAATTATTATCACAATAAAAGTAACTTTTTTTTACATTTTAAATATGGTATTTGTTTATGTAAGGCTTGCTATTATTGTTTCTTTCTATTTCTTTATCTCCTCTTAATAACTAGATCTAGAACTGTAGAGCCGATCCTGTCTGACTTTTGCCCAGCTCACACCAAGTTAGACTGACCGCTCATGCTGATAGAGAAAAGGGTACGAATATGACCTGGGATAGAAATATCGATGTTTTGACCTTACACAATATTGATACTTTTAATAATAATTGTAAATAGCAACCGTTCTTGATAACCGTAATTTTTTTGTTTAACAAAAATTTTATCCTTTGGTGTTAATAGAAAGTTTCTACAAATGCTACTTAAAGTGAAGTTTACTTTGGTATATTTTATGATCTAAAAAAAAAAAAAGAGAAAGGTAAGTTATATAATGGTCATAGTTTCAATATATCCAAAAGTATTTGAAGTGTTTGTGTTTTGATTATAATACACAATAAGAGAAAGTGAAATGCAAATTGGTAGAAATAGGAGGTTCTTGATTGATAGATTTTATTATTATAATTATTATTGGTATAATTATTATAATTATTATTGGTAGTATTATTATTATAATTTATGATTAAATCATAAAATGACTAATTATACTATCAGATGCCACGAACGAAACTGAATAAAGAAAAGGAAGGTTTAAGAAAGAATTATTGTGGAAAAGATACGATACAAGCTATTAAAGCTGTCACATTAAAAAAGTTTGGCCACTTTAAAATAGCAAAAGTATTTAAACATGTCACAATCAACTATAATTCCGTATATGCTCCAAAGTTAATAAACATATTAGTACTAAGAATGTAGCTTGAAACAATTTTAGGAGACGACCTCGAAGCCCAATTACTCAATTACATCTTGAAAATGAAATAAAAATTCCATGGAATGACTAATAACGATATCAAATTAATAGACCATTAACTATCGGTTAGAAATGATATCAAGTATCCTTCTCAGAATAGCACGGTAGGAAGAGACTGGATAGACTGTTTTTTGACCCGTCATTAAGACAAGATTTCACTGAAGATATTAAACAGACCCTTCAGCTGCCAGAATTATCAGCTTCAGTAGATAAAATGTAAATGCTCTTTTGATACTATTGATTAAGAGTATGACAAATATTGTTATACTCCTGATTGAATTTACAACGTTAATGAGACAATGCTTACCGTTGCACAGTCAAAAATATCAAAAGTTGTTGGCCTAAAGAGAAAAAGGCAAACAAACAGCAGCAGAACCTGGTGCGAGGACGCCGTGCGGCCGCACCGCGCCGTTCGCGCCGTGCTTCCCAATTGGGAAGCCTGGAGAGACCAAGGCGGGATCCCGCTGACCTTCAGGATGACGCAGCTGCTCACGGGACACGGAGTCTTCGGCGAGTATCTGCTAAGGATCCGGCGGGAGGTGACCTCCATCTGTCACCACTGCAAAGAAGAGGAGGACACGGCGCAACACACGCTGGAATCTTGCCCAGCGTGGGCAGAACCGCGCCGCGTCCTACGGCTCGACATCGGCGAGAGATTAGCCCCAGAAGCGATCGTCAAGGCCATGCTCAGGGGCCATCAGGAGTTCAACGCCGTCCGCACCTACTGCGAGCAAGTGATGCTGGCGAAGGAGCGAGCGGAGAGAGATCGGAAGAGAACGCGCGATCCTGCGAGATCATCGCGCCAAAGAAACTCAATACGCCACAGGGACGCGGCACTGTCGCCGCCCTAGCAGCGTCAAACTAGGAACGAGGCGTTAGGGGGTGTGGTCCCCCCCTAGCGACCCAACATAGACCGGGATGCCTCCCCAATAAACAGCTGGGAGAAGACGACGAGGAGCGACTCTCCTGGTAGCAATTGTAAAAAAGAGCCCGAGGACGCTTCCACCAATCGTCGGGACGACCACCGTGGAGTTTTAGTCGGTAGGAGTCCGACACTACTCTGCTGTTGCGTGCAACAGCGAGTGTCCATGAGGATTTCTCCACGTACGAAAAAAAAAAAAAAAAAAAAGCAGAACCTGGTGCATTGGTACTGATTGTGTACTGCTGATTACATGAACGCAACAGGAAATTTTGTGCCACTTATAATCACTTTTCCGAGGAAAAATGAAAATAGGCTACTTATGAGGAGGGCACCATATATTACCACCTAATGACAAAATCCGCAATCGCTTAGTTGCCAACCCAATAAATCGATCGGTACATATTATCCATCTGACTGGATTCAAGCACCACTCTTTACAAAGTGGTTCCCACACTTCACTAATTTTATTAAACCTCTAGAAGAATCTTTTATCCTGTTGATATTGACATTACAGCCACATCCATAACGTAAGTATAATTGAATTGGCGGAAAAGAATTTTGTATCAATCGTATACCTTCCGTCACATTCTACACAGAAACTTCAGTTTCTTAATAAAACTTTCATAAGAGCCAAGGAGAACTTGAAGAGGTGCGATTATTTCTGTGACAAAAACAAAAATCATTAAGACCTATTTGAAAAGACGCACATAAAACTACAAAGAGCTGAAATAGCAATAAGTTGAACTCGTGCGACTGGAATTTATCCACTGAACGAAGAATCTTTTCCAAAAGCAAATTTTACTATGTTAACTTGGAATGCAGCTTCTTTAACTGACGAAGGGAGGCAATTTTGCATCTGAAAATAATAAATAGAATATTAAACTATCCTAACTCCATCAACAACTGTAGCTGATATGATGCCACAGAGTTCTTCTTCAGACACTTCCAATATTCAGATTCTTGCAGACACCAGCCCAAATTGGTTATCCGAATTGGCAAGTCCTGATCAGATATCGCCAATCCCATTTATTAAACCCAGGGCTATGAATGGATACCGTAAAGCAGGAAGTTCTGCATTATTAACGATATCATCGTATAAAGATAATTGTCTTCGCGACAAGAACCTGCACTTCTTAGTAAAAGAAACAGGAAATCAATAACGACACCAATTAAAGTAGATGGTTTGGCTAATACCCAACCAGACAACTCAAATAGTCAATCAGAATCAAATGATGCAATGTGCATATTTTAAAACAAGATATTCTCTGAAGCGAATCGCAAAAGCGAATTGTGAATTCAGTGCCTATCATGCCACACATGGAGCCATAATTGTGCGGATCCAGAATATGTAGACTGTGTATCCAACTATTGCAAAACAAATTAAATTCCGTTAATTGTGGTTGTCTTACAATTATCGTAGTATCGTGGACGAGGGGCCTGGGGGTGTCGTGTGGATTGTAAACAAGCGGTTGCTGAGCATGTGCGTAGTGGGGCTAAAGGAAGAGATAGAAGGCTAAGACAAAAGGCAAGGGGTTGCTAGGGGACGATAAACGAATGAGTTGAGAAGTCAGAGAGTGCGGATTGCGTTGTTGACATAGTGTTGTTAGCGTTGTTGAGAGAGAGTTGAATCTTGTGTTGACGAGAGTTGTTAATTAATTATCTAGTTGTTTTTAATTACTATACGTCTGTTGCAATTAGTTCATGTTACATAACCATTGTTTTCTGTTTAATTTATTATTCATCTGTTTCATCCATTTACTATTAATAAACTAATTATAATAGTTTACGATACTACATTATATTTAAAGTTTTGTTATGTTCGCGTCATTATTAATGCTCTAACTCAGTTTTATAATTTTATTTCCTTCCAAGTAACACCGTCTCGTGTTTTACTACTCGAATTTGTATCAGTCCAAATGTGTCTTCATTTAGAAAAAGTAAAAATATCTAAATTTCTACGTTCGATTTTTCTATTTACGATTATACTGTGACTCTGTACATAGAAAAATAAAATGGGTATCCTACATTTGTATCCTCTCTTCTAAGGCTATGCGTGATATCTGAATCGAGTTTCCCGAAAGTTTAGGGAGTTCGAGCGATACTTTTATCACTTCCTGTGGAATATCTTTTCAAATATCTACGACAATCCTTCGCAGGTAGTCAAATAAGCGTCACCCGAATACGGGTGACGCGGCCCGATCAGAAACTTTGCTGTCACCCGGACATGGGCGACACGGCAGTCAACGTGTTAGTTCTGTGTTAAGTCTGAGTGACAGAGAATAGTCACAGTTGTAAAGATGACCAAAGCTGTAGGCAACCGCCTAGTGACGCTTAAGAGTTTGAAAGAAAGCTGAGTAGCTCAATTTGAAGGGCAATGTTAAACCAAATCAGTATTAGCTGTCATTATTGTATGGTCCATAGATTTATATAAAACAAGCTTAAATTACACCTAAATAACTATATATATGTCGGAGATGAAAGGACATCGGGGCCTTTCTTTTGGAATGTTTGGGAAAGTCCCCAATACTTTAATTCGGACTTTTTATTATAGCCGCACTTAAACAATAAAACGAGAAATAGCTGTTTATGAGTTAAATCAATTGTGATTGCCCGGGATTTATGACAGTGGGCTTGGGCTCCAAGTGACATAATGGGTCACTGAACGTAGCCACGGTCACGGGAGGGACGTGTACCTAACAAAGATATAAAATAATTAAATATCTTTCCTTAAAAACAAGGATTGAACTGAGGGATACAGAGAGGAGTATATAAGGCAGTTCCTCTTGGACTGAGGATTCAGTTAGGGAAGTTCTACTTGTACTGTGAACAAGTACGTTGAGTGACAGCCGAAATCGTGGATCAAGAAGTTGAGTTCGACTTTAGATTGTGGAAGAAATCGCATTCGTCATCCCGTTGATCGTGTATTCGTTACCGAACCCATCGTCACTAGTTTCGCGAGTGCTCAACCGCCGCGGTTAATCGTCGAGATTGTAACACCTCCATCGCAGCAATAAACTACACCTGTGTTGTACCTCATCAATGGCCAATTCTCGTGAAGATTCATTTGACGCCCACAATCCTAATCCCAGCGTTTATCCGACATATATATTAGGTTATACTTGATCTTAAGTTATACGTAAGTTTCTAAAGTATATAACTCAACATCATCATCAATACTAATATAAACTTTTCCATTTCCTAGCTCAGAACATACTAAAGGCTGACTACATAGTTTCCGTGCCATACTGCATAACTAAATATCATAGTTTTTTTTTTTTTTTGCGTAAAATAAGCTTAGTATAAGTATCACAAGTAGCAATAAGTGTGTAGCGGTACATGAGTCAGAGGACGATGCGAATCGTGAGCGACTCATGTTGCTATTTGCCTCGGGACATTGACACCGCCTTGACGCGCGAAACGCAACGATAAATAAATTCCGGGCAAAACAACCGTCGATCAAAGAGAAATTTGAATTTTCCGACTCTCCCTCGACCAGTATAAATAAGCGGACGCGATCGCGAGTTATCATACGAGTTATTGAGTTATCACAAGCGATCATACAGTATTTATGACAGTATTTATATTTATTAACTTATTTAATTTATTCTCTCGTTCACATTTTATTAATCCTCCACACCATCCCCACCACAAGTGCATTAGAAATACACATAGATAGCATTAGACTGTGCATACGTCATTCCTGGAGAATATTGTCTAATCTATAAGGTTTTGTTGTTTGTTAACCTTTTATTATACCTTCCTTGTAAATAATATTACATCTTGTTTTCACATGACAAACGTTCGCTCTAAAAAATCGTGGTTTTCTATTCTCAAATCTACCGTCTCCTCTTTGTAATGTGGTTCCCACTCCTAGTGTCCTCACTGCTGTTGAAATTATTCAAATAATTAGTTCATAGGATTGCTCACTATCATCCATTTCGTACTCAATAATATTCTTCTTCTAATTTCTTTGTGTATTGTTATGTACAGCCCGGGAAGATCTTTGAGCCGAAAACACCTCATACCGCGGTATCAGCATCGACGCATTTCTAACTTGGTTTCAAAGCGTCGCGTTAAGTAATATTCTGCAGAGCTAACAAAACCCCACCTCTATTTTCATTTTAATACTATCTCATGTTTTCTCTTAATGGCTACCAAGCTTATCTCATTCTGCCCATTATCACTTACAAAGGACGTCGCTCAAGTGTGGTACACCGATTTTGATAAAACTTTACAGACATAATATGGCTAAAAGTATTCGACACATATCTGTTTTATGGGTCATCGCCCACATTTAGGAAATGAAAACAGTCGTCAAAGTTGACGTTGAAATGATATACTTTGGAATATTTCGGCAACTATTCGAGATAGAGAAATATGATTCTCATACCAGATTTTAAAAAATTCCATGTTTTAAGTAATACATTAAAAATTGTTACTACTTCGCTAATATTTTTTTATTTATTTATTTTTGCTAATATTTCTTGTATTATTACTTGTATTTTAATATTTATTAATTTTCACATAGTTTCTTTCATAGACTACACACCTGAACTCAAAATACAAATAAAACAGAATTTTGATTTTTTGCAAATTAACAAATATAATTTGTATCCTTTATTATATTTTGTTACACTGTCTTGAATATTATATGTGTGATAATTGTTGTTGCGGAAAGCAATAAAAATATATTACAACTATAAGATATAGTACACCTAATTCATAAAGCATAATTTAAATGAAAAAGATTACAAAATATAAAATCAAACACACACACCTGAACTCAAAATACGAATAAAAATATAATTTGTATTCTTTATTATATTTTGTTACACTGTCTTGAATATTATATGTGTGATAATTGTTGTTGCGGAAAGCAATAAAGATATATTACAACTATAAGATATAGTACACCTAATTCATAAACCATAATTTAAATGAAAAAGATTCCAAAATATAAAATCAAACAATGATATTTAAAACGTGCATACGAAATATTTTTTCCAATATTTTAATTTTTTCAAAGTATCATAGTATTTCGAAAAAGGGCACACATGATTCAGTTCATCTTTGTAACTATTACAATTTAATTACTTCAGATTTCCATGTAACATCAATTCTCGAATTCAAAAAATCTTGAAACAGAATTGTTATAGTTCCTTTTAAAATAATTTATGGATTATTTATATGTAATATATTATTAATGATGATAATAAAATAACTAAATTTATTTCTCACCTTCTCCCAAATTTAATCTCATATAAATACAAACTTTTGATTATTCATAACAGGCACTAATGTGGTTTTGTTATCTTTATTGAAGATTGAAGACTGATAAAAAGCTCGTTAATCTTACTTTTGGTAATTGACTTGCCATTAATTGACACGCCCCATTAAAATTCACGTACTCACAGTTAATATATAAATACTTATGAGCAATATTATGCACTCTAATTAAACATTTAATAATATTCATTGTGTCTATAGTACATTTTAAAACAAGATACTGATAAATATTTTTGTAAGAGAGGTGCATAGCATATTTTTTATAAACGTCGTCTAGGGTTGTTTACGTCTCTGAATATCATAGTCTCCTTCTTGTACGACTTGTACGAGGTAAGCTGCCGCCCATGTATCGTTCGGATTGAGGATCACTGTGCGGCCCGTTGCTTACGCTAACCTCCTTTCGCTCGTGTAAGGGGGTTTGCTTGCGTGCAGGGATATTTTGGCCGATTTTTAATCCTCAATAACTAGAAACCAAAGCCAAAAACTCAATTTTTTTATTCTTGATTTTCGTCTTATTTCAGCTTCAAAAATCACTCCTTAAATTTCCTGACACTTGTAGCCGAACGCCCCAGCAAAACAAAAAAAAAAAAAAAAAAAAAAAAAAAAAAAAAGACAAGAAAAGGAGCAGTAATAGTCACATAATATAGAGTAATAATTAAATATAATGTAATTACGAAAATACTGTAACTAAAAACATAATTTAAATGGTGCGTAAAGCTCTAATTGTATAAAAATTTCTTGAAACAATGAATATTGTTGCTAAATGAATATTGTTGCTAAATGAATATCGTTGCTAAATGAATATCGTTGCTAAATGAATATCGTTGCTAAATGAATATCGTTGCTAAATGAATATTGTTGCTAAATGAATATTGTTGCTAAATGAATATTGTTGCTAAATGAATATTTTTTTAAAATGAATATTGTTGCTGAATTTGCTACAGAAAAAGTGAATCATATCTGTGAATGTATTAGATAGGTTTAACTGGATTACTTAAATTATATTTAGATCTTAATGTATCCTAATGAAATAGTTTTCTAATTTATAAAATATTTCTTCTAAAAGATTTTGAAAGAACGTAATAAATAAGTTGCAATAATTGAGGAAATGAGATTCGATTATTTATAATTTTCATATTAAGCATATTTTAGCAATGATTGGTATCATTGAGGTTATCAAAAAAATGCTTTAACTAAAGTTGTTTGGTTCATCATTCATTCAGGGGAACGTCATGCGCAAATTATTTTTTGCGGGTAGAGTAGTGGGGAAGATTTTAAGGTGCATTTTACTTTTTTAATGGAACCATACATTTTTTATGACACTAATCGATCCATCTCGGCATTCCTTGTAAAAAGGTATTAACCTACTTATGTTAAAAAAAACTATTAATTTAGCAGATATTTTAATTTTAATTTGTTAAATTTAACGTGCGAAAGGTAAGGTAAGATGCGAAGCCGTATTATGTTTACGTTGTCCTTGTCTTTAACAATTTAGTTAAATTTGACAAATTAAAGTTTACGATGGCGAAATGCAATTTGTTTTTATGAGAAGAAAGGCGATTTAAAGAGAGAATTTTGAACATAAATAAGAAAGTAACAAGTTTGGTATCTATACAATATCCATACAAATATAAAAACAAATAAATGAAATAGACTGCGTCTCTATTACGTTTAATAAACTATATTGTTATATTAGTATACATATAAAACGATTTTTTCCTAATGGAAATAATTATTTTAAATTAATTATTAGAATAAATATTATATAATATAACTATATATATTACATAATTTATATAATTATTATATAATGTATGATAATATATGCAAATAATTTTTACATCTTTCTTTCTTAAATTTACTGATTGCAAAGGGACAAAAAACATTATTCTAGGAGAAAACTCAGTAAAAATATTAAACCCCTTAAGTACAATGTACTGTATCGATTCGCAGAATTTTACAAAATTCCAGACCAACGTAGCACAGATTTCCCAACGTTTTACGAAGTTTTATGCTATTCAACTATGCTAATATTGCTTAATATTATTATGCTGGTGAATAGAGGAACAGTGTTTAATTTTTTGTCACACCTCAACGCAAGAAAAACAGTAAACAAAATATCTAATGTGCTGAAATCTTTCCTTCTTTATATTATTCTTACATATCTTCCTCTTTATGGTCTTCTTGTTATTTATATAATCCTAAGATTCGTTATACATTTCCTTTATATGTATTTTTATTAAATTAAAATCACTGAATTTAATAAAAATCCTGTATTTTATCAACTTTTTCACTAATTTTTAAAAACTATATTACAATTGATAATAACAAAAATCTCTGGTATATATAAGTTTCTCTATTTTCTTCTATTTAAATAATGTATTATAATTTAAATAGGAAAAACATAATGATCCTATTTTTATTGTCTTCCTACCTTTATGCAAAAAAGTATTTTGTATGAAAGAGTTGAAAAAAGATGTTGACATTCAATATCATTCAATACTTTTCAAGAGCTTAAGAAAGACAAATAAAAAGACAATATTGATAATATGGAAGTAGTTGACATATTGAATTTTAAAATCACGGCATACTGAATTTAAAAATTACACACGTCGTATCATTTTTCATAGTTTATTATAAAGATCTAAAAATTTGAATTTAAATAAAATTCCTACCATTATATCAATTTTCAAAAACCAGGGCCATCATTTGATCATACAGAATATTTGCAAAATCGCTTCGTCACATTTTTACACGCAGTACAGTATATTGCGTTTAGTTTATCGTAGAAAATTGTAGATACGGCAATTTTTACGTCGACTCGTCGTGGAGATAGAAGCAGAGAGAGAGAGACAGACAGACAGAGAGAAGTGTCCCTATCAATATTCACCGCGAGACCTTGGGAAACACGGTGGAACGTTCTTTGGTCGTGTCCAGAGGTAAAAGTAATCGATCGCGACGCCTGCAGACTCGCGCAGCAGAACTGCAGACCTGCATGCCGGGCTGCATAAGAGTAGGCGTGACTCAAGCAGCTTAAATCCAAACTACGTCAATATATGCTGTAATCATGGGGAAAAGTGTTTAAGCGGTTCAGAAATCGAGTTCGTTAATCGAAGTTACAGCAGAATTTTTATTTGTAGAAAGACTACGGTTAATTTAACATTTTTCAAGCTGTAATTATCGCTTTCGAATACTGATATCAAGTTGTTCGTCGTGAAATTACTAGTCTTTTTAATAAATCTATACCATTTCTTAAACAGATGAATATTAATGGCATTTGCTAAAAATTTTGGAAGACACTTGAAATGAAGTTTTCTTTAAAATGGCAATTGGGAAATAAAAATATCCTGTTTTTTTAACACTTTCAACACTGTAACTGATGTAGCCAAAGATTGATATTTTTCTTAAATAACAATTGATAAATAAGCCAATTCTTTTGGTAATTTAACACCCTCTGGACTGTAATTAATTCGAACTTTGATATCAATTTGATTGTTGTAATATACAATTATTACTCCTTTCACATATCTGTAGCATCTTTAAAGAAAATAGTGTTAATAGAATTTATTGAAAGAAATTAGGAGTAAAATTTTCTCTTAACAATTAAGAATTAATTGAACTCTTTTTACACTGTTGTTAATATTTTTTGAAAGTGATATCAGTTTAATTGTAGTGAAATATAAATACTAGATTAACGTTTTCTAGAAAGATTAGTATTACACAATAATATTTTTAAAATTGATTCCAAATGAAATTCAAGCAATAATATTAGGTAACAATAATGTAATAATAATATCATTGTTATTACCATTCATAATAATAATACAGAAATAAATAGTATAAATATATCAATAAATTTATTGATTTCGTTTTTTCTTTCGTCACTTTTATTGAAGTTATCTAACAGCTGTTACGTAAACGAAAACTTCGCTTTTGAGTAGATTATATAAATCTTTTACCATTAAATTAACAAAATCTTTCACGATTTATTCAATACTGATATATGTACATGAACGTTTAAATTTTTAATGAAATTATTGGTTTATTCGAATTATTAAACTGAAAATTTGGTTTGACTTTTATCGATTATTAAGTTTAAATCAATTTTAATAGAAAATTACGATGAAATGAAAGTCACGTGTAATTGAACAATTTAAGTGTAAGAATCACGATAGTGATTGCGATAGTGCAAGTAATTTATCATCAAAATCACTTCTTTCTTTAATACTCGATCTTTTGAAATTTTATCCTACTTGTAAGGCAGTAAAATTTCCTAAAGTATTATTCAGCAGAAACTATTAATAATTTGTTTTCATTAATTTTTTAGTTCACTGATTATTTTTCTTAAAATGTTAGATGCACAATATAGATGTAAAAAAAAAAAATAATTAATTATTCTATACACATGTTTCAAAGGCCGCAACATAATACAAACGTTTTGTTTACAATTTCATAAATAATGATATAATAGATCAAATTACAAAGAAGATTTATCTTCATTTCAAGTTGTATACATTAAACGTCTCTTTTTTTCACTCGTTTTGTCACGCTTGACATAAATTATATTTCATAACCAACCATGTCATAAGCTTTTAACAAGTATCATAATTCAAGTAAATATTTCAATGAAAATATATTGAAAATATAAATAGTATATATAAAATGTGATATAAACAAAAATATATAAGAAGAAAAATATAATGCTAGTTAAAATCACTGATATATACTGGAATTGAAAATATTACAATAAAATTCTGCAAAGTGTAAAAAACAAAATGTAAAGATTTTAACAAGTATCATATTTCAAGTAAATATTTCAATGAAAATATATTGAAAATATAAATAGTATATATAAAATGTGATATAAACAAAAATATATAAGAAGAAAAATACAATGCAAGTTAAAATCACTGATATATACTGGAATTGAAAATATTCCAAAAAGTTCTGCAAAGTGTAAAAAACAAAGAGTAATGATTTTAACAAGTATTATATTTCAAGTAAATATTTCAATCGAAATATATTGAAAATATAAATAGTATATATAAAATGTGATATAAACAAAAATATATAAGAAGAAAAATACAATGCAAGTTAAAATCACTGATATATACTGGAATTGAAAATATTCCAAAAAGTTCTGCAAAGTGTAAAAAACAAAGAGTAATGATTTTAACAAGTATTATATTTCAAGTAAATATTTCAATCGAAATATATTGAAAATATAAATAGTATATATAAAATGTGATATAAACAAAAATATATAAGAAGAAAAATACAATGCTAGTTAAAATCACTGATATATACTAGAATTGAAGATATTACAATAAAATTCTGCAAAGTGTAAAAAACAAAGAGTAAAGATTTTAACAAGTATCATAATTCAAGTAAATATTTTAATGAAAATATATTGAAAATATAAATAGTATATATAAAATGTGATATAAACAAAAATATATAAGAAGAAAAATATAATGCTAGTTAAAATCACTGATATATGCCGTAATTTAAAACATTACAATAAAATTCTGCAAAGTGTAAAAAACAAAGAGTAAAGATTTTAACAAGCATCATAATTCAAGTAAATATTTCAATGAAAATATATTGAAAATATAAATAGTATATATAAAATGTGATATAAACAAAAATATATAAGAAGAAAAATACAATGCTAGTTAAAATCACTGATATATACTGGAATTGAAGATATTACAATAAAATTCTGCAAAGTGTAAAAAACATAGTGTTGTAAATAATCAAAATTTCAGAGAAAGAACACGCCAAACCATATTATCCATTTTTTTAAAAGATGCAACTTCAAATTTTTATATATCGTTATATTATCAATCAAATCATCTTACAAGTATCTTTGGCAACTAACACTTAGTTGTCAACCCAATATATCAAAATCCATATTTTATTCATAAAGTGACATTAAAATCAGGAAATCAACAAAAATGTACTTACCATATTTTTCCTGTAATCTTGAAATTGTTCAGAATATAAGTTATAAATTATACGAGCTACTTTACAATCTATGTATTTATAAATATCTCATCATTTTTATCTTCAATTAAGTCACTTTGCTCTTCCTCTATTCCAAAAGCTAATTTCCAATTATAATAGAAAATCGAACGCCTAGCGAAACAACTTCTCGCTTCTTCTAATTAGGTCGAACCCTTAATTCGTCTACCGAGCATCTCAAATAACAAGTTGCAGCAATTTCCAAACCCCTGATGATCGCATCCGCAGCGACTAGCTTCAACTGGTTAACTGAAGTTACCTGATAGCGCAGCGCAACTTTCATTGTAAATGCTTGCCAGATTAAATTACCATACAAAGATTAATTTCTCGAAACACGTGAATCGCCGTAGCCGTTGCGACGTGCGGCAGAGAAATTTCACTTCTATTTCGGATTTGTGGCAGACCCTTAGCCCAGACGTATTCAACGCATAGAGGGCGGCCAAAGCAATCGGTTCGCGTGTTTCGAATTCCGTACGAGATGTTCCGATGCAAACACTCGCACCTCGTCAACGTCTAATTTTAACGATCGCGGAATTCGAAATTCCGTTTAAATGTGCATGTGCTATGAGAGAAGAAAAGCAGAAAAAGCGCCTTCGCTTTTTATTTAACTGTTCGAAAATCTGAGAAAATAACGAAGAATTCAGAGTAAACTGTTAGAAAGCAATCATCCTTCAAGCTTCGTGATTTTTTGCATTTGATATGAACATTATTATTCTATAGGAACCTTCAAATTTTTATACAGAAAAAATAAATAACATACGGTAGAAATATGACTTTTGTTGATTCGTTAAGAAGAAATATTTTAATATGAAAAAATTAAAAATGGGAATAACCTGATACATTCCAAACTACAAGCCTTTTGAAAGTGGATGATAAATTCACAATATTTTGTGAGACCTAAATAATTTTAATTTAGTTGTTTTATTACATTAATTTCTCTTATCCTCTCTCTCTCTCTCTGTTAATGTTATTTATATTTTTTAAATGTTCAAGAAGGTGAAAAAATACGAGATTTAATCCCAAAATAAAATAAAAAGATAATTTTGTTGTAGAATTAGTTGCCAACGTGTTACACTTTTAAAATAATTTTGCGTACAAAATAGGAAATGTGACTTTACTTGTACCTTTCAAATATTCAGAATTGCGTTACCTATGATGATATTCAAGATGTAACATTTATGATATTATATTTGACAGTTTAGCCCAGATTTGTCTTGTTATTATAAAATTAATCAATGTGGTATTGACGCTAAAGACTGATTCAAACGAACAACTATGCTATTCATTAGCAAAAATTTAGTATGACTTTCCTTGTTGTATCTATATTTTTTTCATTTACAATAATTTACATACCATAATTTTCTGCTAATTATTGTTACATATTTAATTGAAATTAATACCAGAAATATCACATATACAATGATCATTTTTCTACTCCAATAAATTTGTAACTAAAGAATTTTCTAAAACAACAGAAATTCAAATCGATTTTTTCTTTAATTTCTTAGATTCCATAGAACAAACTTTTGACTAATAATGTCTATGTGTGTAGGTAACACGTATACAATTAGTAATTAAAAATTAAAAAGTACAATTTTTGTAGTATCCATAAAATTCTTTTAAATAACGAAGCTATTTTGATACATTGAATTATCATGAACGTAAAATTATCCTTAAAACAATGTTTTCAAAAGTGACATCAGAAATATTATAAAATTTACTGAATTAATTTTTTGAAAGTTATTTTAAGCTTATAAATGATTAAATAATTTTAAGTACTTTTTTGTCGATACTCAATTTGAGTTTTATTACAGGAATCATTAAATAAAATATGTGTAATTATAATGTCAAATGACCGTCAAATTAGTGTTGAATGTACTTTTTTTTAAGTACATGTAGTCCCTTAATAGCAAATACTAAAAATTGATAACTTATACCAATAATTGCTATATTTGCACAAAATTACATTTTTTCAATTTGGCATGCATTTGACATAAGAGAAATACGACGGAATACAAAGAACATTTGATATAATAATAATTTGAAAATTAAAGGATGGTATTTCGTAAACAATAGATTTTAGTGTCATGTATCTATCGTAATAAATCATTTGCATAAATATTTCTCACTTAGAAGTAATAGGAAAGCAGAGACGAAACCATACGAATCGAATATAATTTAATTTTGGACAGAACGTTTAAATTGTACGATGTTTTTCATATACACAATTATTAATTTGTATTTATTCTGCGAGAATTAAATTAAACAAAACGTTTATAAATTGACGAAAAACTTTAATTTATTGATTTGCATTTCCATAATCTTTTTGTGTTTTCAATTGTTTAAGATTAATAGTATGTAATAGAGTCTGCTTGAAGTATTTAAAATTTATAACGAAGAAACACAAATCTAATGGAGCCATAAGTTTTGAATTGTATAAAACTTCCGTTTCTTTCGAAACTATCAGTAAAAATACACATTAGTTAGACTTTCTACCTTTCTTATGCGTTGTTATCATTTCCGATTTATAATTAACTGTTCATAATCAATAAAGATATTTTTTCTCACAGGCTGACAACAAACTCGATATTGAAAAGACTAACTACATATATTTTTTTTATATTCTAACCAATTAAAAATACATTTATTAGAAATGAATCATTCGATGTCAGTCACGTTTTAAAATGCAATAAAAATCTCAACGTTCTTTCATAGAGTCAAGAAACTGATTGTACCGTGTAGACTATCCTTCACAACCGTAACAGTGTTAAGCAACGCGAGCTGCATAATAAGGGCGACAATCTACGTTTCTGATTGGGGTCACACAAACCGCTATTAAATAAGCAACGCGAGTCAACGATGACTAGATCAACGCAGTCAGTATTCGTTGCCTATGTTTCAAAAGATACGATTATAACCAGCATAGAGTTATATAATAAACCCGACAAATTCGGAATTAAATTTTGGTTGGCATCTGATATTCGAACAAAGTATGTTGTAAATGGATTTAGGAAAAAGCGAAAAGGACCTGCCTGAAACGGTCTAATTTTATAATAAAACAAAATTTGGGATAGATATAGCAGACCAGATGGCAAAAAGATATAGCGTGAAGTCGGAATCAAGAAGATGGCCTCTGATATTCAAACAAAGTAAATGGATTTCCTTATTTAGGAAAAAGCGAAAAAGACCTGCCTGAAACGGTCTAATTTTATAATAAAACAAAATTTGGAGTGGATATAGCAGACCAAATGGCAAAAAGATATAGCGTGAAGTCGGGATCAAGAAGATGGCCACTTCAAGTATTTTTTAATATTTTAGATTTAGTTGGCATAATTGCCTGGATTTTATAGAAGAAAACCACAGGTGAGCAGATATCCAGAAAAGAGTTTACGTTTCAATTAGCAGATGAACTTGTCGATGACAATGAAAAGTCACGGATAGAACATGGAGCACTTGAGATCCGAAGTACGTCAAAGAACTCACCTTATTCTCGCAAATGGTGTCAGATAGGGTACTGTAATAATAACAAGACCACCACCATTTGCAATCTTTGTAAAAAAATACGTATGCGGAAAATTCAAGTAGAAGAAAATTTACGTTTGTAAGAAATGTGACGAATGATAAATTTTGTACCTAATAATTTAAGTTATATTTATTTTATTTATTCTATTACGTTTATTACGCTTATTATTATATTATTATATTATACTTCTTATATTTACCAATGGAATTTATTTTATTTATTCTATTACGTTTATTACGCTTATTATTATATTATTATATTATACTTCTTATATTTACCAATGGAAGTTTATTTTAACATTCTTGTTACCAAAGCTTTTCGTACTGAATATTCTTCATTATTGTACTTATTGTTATTATTAAAGTTGTTATCATATAGTTTTTATAATCTCAGAACATGGAGCTCCTTTTGTAAGATAATAATAGATCAATAAATATAAAAATATTCAACTATTAGGTATTTTTTTAAAGACCAGTCATTTCGACTGGCTTTGGTAGAGATAGCTACGTCTCAAATGCCGGTAGTTCTAGTGTTAAAAAAACGGCAAAAACTATTAGAGACAACCTTCGATCTCTTCAGGTGATTGCGATAAATATAGCGCACACGCGTTCCTTGGAACTCATTTGTTTTAAACGAAGCGATTTATTGTAGCTTCTGTGTAAATTGTCTGTTTCTGAGATTCTGATAGCTAAACATTTCGATCTAAATTTTCTAAATTGGTTAAATCAGTAAAACGCGTATACAGGGAGTCACCTAACAGTAGAAATGAACTAAAATATTTTCGATAATATTATACAATTATATCGGAGTGTTTTTAATGATATTAGTTTTTTTGTAGGTAGAAGCGCAAATGTCATGTAAAAATCAATTTTGTTCTTTTAAATGCAAAGTATTATTAATCTACAGATGTCGAAAAGCTATTAAATTAATAGATATTTTAATTTTTAACAAGGAAATAATCTTGTCTTTCATACGATAAATTTTACAAAATAGAAGTTAAAATATCTGCTTAACAGTTTTTTGGCATAAGTAGGTCACAATATTTTTTCATAGAGCATCTCGAGATTCATCGATTTATACATTAAAAGATATATGTTTCCATGTAGAAAAATAAATTTGATATTTAAATGTTCATTTTATATTGTTATTTTAATATTATTAGTGCCCGGCTCGGAACTATTCAACTTATGTTTCACACTTATGTTTTCGACATAATTAACACTATTGAAGATACATACCAGCTACCATTCGTAGGTGACTTCTCATGTATGTGAGAAAAACATACCATCATTGCGTAAGCCCTACTTTTAGTAGCTCTACGTTTTAAATACTTCATATATACTTTTATATATATATTACATATATTTACATTTACATGTATGTACATTGTGAGGAAAAAGTTTTCCATGCAATTTGCCGATTTAATTTAACCTTGAAGATTACTGGAATGTTAGTTTTATACTTCTTTCAATTTAACTTTTAAAAGTGCACGTTTTATGTTATTATCAGATTGCTAATTTTTATGTAAATTTCACCTATTAATTATTACTGCCTACTATTCACCTAGTAAAGACTATGACGAGTACTCTGCTTTGAAAATATTATGTATTTTTACATCGAATTTCGTATAAATGCATCACAATCCAAAGTCTACTCATTAAGCGCGAGAAATTTGTAATTATGATATAAAATTGCTTTTATGTAGATAAAGAAAAAAAAGAATCGAGAAATTTAAAAAAGACACACGCAAAAATTGCATTTTAACACTTTCAAGTTTAAGAAAAAGTTATACATAGTGTAACACTTTTTCTTTTATTGTATAATCTCGGATTATCGAGATAATATTTGTATTTTTATTAGAAATATTATTTTTTTAATGTCCTCTTTATGCCAGAGAAAACGATTAAGACCAAGAATTATTTTTGCAATATGAAACTACACCGAAAAAGTTAATGAATGGATTTAATGGCATTAGTTAAAATGCTATGAAGTAGTAACTATTTCATGAATAATGTATTTACGTGTGATAATAATTATTCCAGGAACACTTTAATGATCTATAGGTGTTCTGAATTCTGACCGACTTATACGTATTCTCGGATCTATTTCAGTTGAATTACGATGCCGTCATCGCCGAACATAAAAGCAATATGTAACCGTAACCTGTGAAATATAAAACTAGATATAATGTGCACACTACCTTTCAAGCCAATCAACATAATAACAAGAATTACATCGAATAACATTTTTACTATAAAAATGCTATACTTAATGTGTTGAAAAAATATTTGGCAGGCACTCGACCTTCTTATAAACAGTTAGATATAGGTACACGTATATTTTTCATTTCTAGCATTGTTTGTCATAGTTTCATTATTAATTTGAAAAGGAATTTTTATTGTTGTTATTGAAACAGATGTACATCCTTAAATTATCAAACAGATGATCAACTAATTTATGGAAGACACTAGTAGTACAAATACTTTCCAAAACAATCTGTAACACTGATAGTATGTGTTTACTTATCTATTTAATTATATATAATCTTCTTTATTATATATTCAATAAATTATTGTATTCTTATTAAAGCAAACTGATATTTCCCGGTTCATTGCAGTAATTGAAAATGTTTACCATAGTTTTCCAAATACACTTCCTCCATTATCTAAAGGAAATATTGTAATCATCTACGCTAAAGGAAAATGTAAGAACTCCTGCTTTGATTTTAATAAACTTTTAACCGAAAAATTAATTGCATGAACTTTTATTAAATATTTCTAATTAAGCTACGTCCCTGTATATAACGGAATTATACAACAATTATCCAATAACTATACAACAACGATTATAAACTTTGCAATATATGAAAGAATTTTAATCATTTGAAAAGATGTTTTAAATGTCTATTAAATCATTCATACGAGTATAAAAATTAATGTAAAAATTAACCTACGATGTAGAGATACATTATTTATTAAAATGTTTAACATAATTAACTTTCATCCGATAAAAAATTATGTTCAAAGTATCGTCTTGCAAACAGAATAAGAAATAAGAATTTATGTCGCCAATTTCTCAATGTCGCGCTACGTCGACAATCGAGGTGTGTCGACGCATCCGACGTATCGTGATTTCGTGACGCGTAACTTGTTCTTACTTCCGGTGTCGCCTAAGCAGAATTAAGGTCGATTTATACACAACCGTGCCGCGTCCGTTCCGTGACCGGGCGTTTATGCGTTAATATTTATGGACGATCGGGGACAGTCCGGAACGTACTCGAGATAAATGTGCCACTCGGTTGGAAATCAAACATTATAAAAGAACATACAACAAAATGCAATTTTTAATTGTAGACTTACAGTTAGCTATAATAGTGATACTTCTGGATGAAGAAAAGGAAGAAAAAATAGAGCAACAAAGAAAGAGAAAACGATTTAATTTACATAATGTTGTGGGCTAAACCTAGAAGAAGGAAAATTTCGTCTTCGAAAGCAATTAATACGCCACGAATAGAAATTTCATGAATATTTCTGTGTATTCTGTAATTATTAATATTAAGAAAAGGAAGAAAAAATAGAGCAACAAAGAAAGAGAAAACGATTTAATTTACATAATGTTGTGGGCTAAACCGAGAAGAAGGAAAATTTCGTCTTCGAAAGCAATTGATACGCCACGAATAGAAATTTCATGAATATTTCTGTGTATTCTGTAATTATTAATATTAAGAAAAGGAAGAAAAAATAGAGCAACAAAGAAAGAGAAAACGATTTAATTTACATAATGTTGTGGGCTAAACCGAGAAGAAAGAAAATTTCGTCTTCGAAAGCAATTAATACGCCACGAATAGAAATTTCATGAATATTTCTGTGTATTCTGTAATTATTAATCCATAATTTTTTATCGCTGACGAAATGATTAATTTACCTTTTACCAGAATCAACGTTGTATATAGTTATATGGGTTGGCAACTAAGTGACTGCGGGTTTCGTCATTAGGTGGTATTGACAAAATCCGCAATCACTTAGTTGCCAACCGAATATGTGTGTATATTTATTTATTATCGCACCTTAATATCATTAATTGTTAAGCGAGTAATCGGAAACGAATATTATTGTTGATATTCTCAAGCTAACACATATTCGTGATTTTTGTTCTATTGCAAACAAGCTTGCCAGTTGGAACAGTGCCTCACACTGAAATAGTACAAAGAATAGAGAATAATTCATCTTATTAACTAATAGATGCTTTATGTATGGTATATTGATTTGCTCAACTTTATTTGAATAATGAAGAATATCCCGAATTTGTCAGCACAACATGTTCATTATCAAATAAAATATCGTTATCAAGTAATAGAAAACAGCATATCGAAATAAAACTTTCAGTAATCGTAGATAGTAAATTTTGTAAATATTTATCAGAGAAAAGTGAAACGAATTGTTTAGATTAAACTGTAAACCGAAGAATGTCTCAATAAGCTGTTTTGGAAATTTATTATTTAACTTTTTCATGCATCCCAAACGGGAACATGAAAAAGAAACATTGCATTTTGTCATTAGGTGGTAATGACAAAATCCGCGATCACTTAGTTGCCAGAAAACTGATTGTATTCGTATGAGATTAATTTGAAATGTAGCTTTAGTTCCAATTCAACTACTTTACCTGCATCTAGAGCAGAGTTAGAAATTCTATAATATTAGATCGTCCGGAAAATGTCTTTCTTTCGCAAACGTGTTTTTTACGACAATGCACCTTCATACAAACGTGAAACTAAGTCTGTGAAATGTCGCGCTGTTTATCTCAACAGAACAAAATGGATCGTACGTAATTCGAAAAAATAATATAAAACAAACAACATCGTGCGTCTATTATTTCCTCATAAAACGAAAGAAACCTGTCGGACAACCTAATACATTTGTTATGTGAAAAATAACAAGGTTTGTATCTTCCATATCAGAATCCATCGATAAGAAACGTTTTTTTCTTATACGTAATACGCCATTATCAACGTCAGCAGCCGTGAAGAGACTATCCTTTTATTATGCAACGATGGAAAAGGTACCGAAGGCGCATAGACTCTCGGATGAAATATTTTTAATGAAAGTCATATTAAAAGCGTACTGTACTCCCAATCGCACACCAAGATCATAATTTATATTTATTTACTATGTAAATGTTCCTTCGTTGAATTATTCAACAAATGTGAATTTTATAAAAACTGTTCAATATCATTATAGCTACCATAATACATATCAAATTTCTGAGTTAATCATGCCTGCTGATTACATTTGCTTTGATTACTTCAGTTATTCATTAATCATGGTTGCTAGATTACGTAATAACCGTGATCATTAATTATGAACATGATTTTACGTTAGTCATAATCGTCAATCAACCAGATTACTTTTTGCCCAACTCTGATTTAAAAATATGGAGACCGAAGCTAATCCGGAGCATAGCTGGAACACGGAACGAACATAGTACGGTTTCATCGACCTTTAGCTAGACAGGAAACATATGCAAAATGAATAAACATATTCGTCATCGATTTTCCATTTCTGTATTTCGAGTAACTCACATTGATCCATATCGACATTTGTTGTAGATCTTGCTCTTATTCTTCTGTCTTTACAAACAGAGTAAATTTGACATAAAGATAATATGTATAATTAATATTTCGAAACAAATTTCTAATAAATTCAGTTACTTATTACTGTTATAAAATACTAATAAGATATAAAAATCATTATTGAGAATTTTGGATCTTAATTGCTGAAATAATGATCTAGGAACACTAAATTTACACTTAGAATTTATATTAGAATAGTTATATATTTATTTGATAAACGATTTCAAAGATATTCATCGATACACATTTGCACGCGTCTCACCTTCTTCCATACTTAACTGAACAGTTTACATTCCTTCGTTTTCGAGGCGCCGCGTACACACATACTTTTTCTACACACTCATATTCACATATATGCATAACTACTACGCGGTCAATCTAGTCTAGCACATAAAATTATACATATCTCTATAATCATAAATATGATTTGTATATGACTTGTAACATATATATTGTGTAACATATATTGGGTTGGCAACTAAGTAATTGCGGAATTTGTCATTAGGTGGTATGATAAAATCCGCAATCACTTAGTTACCAACCCAATAGTAACGAACAACGATAAAGACGTACACTAGGTATATGCATGAACTAGATTTTTTTATAAAATGCTGAGTAAATTTGTAAAACATACGATGCCTTATTTAATTCTTTGACAAAATAACTTGCCACTCTAAAGTATAAAACTAAATAATAAAAGATATTTGTATACTGAACTGTTCTTATAGAAACGTAAAGTTTCAATTGCTATAAAATCGGTGCAAGAAACAATTCTAGAACTGTCTCGGAAATAATAACGTTTTGTAAATAATTAATCTAGAAACAATGTGTATACGAACCAAAATAGAAATCTTTATAGAAACAGAAATTCCTTACAAGAATTATTCAGAATGGAAGTTCATAAATAACGTAAAAAGTAAAGTCCATGAGTGTTTTCGACCTCCACTTCTTATATTTTACAAAAAAGTTGAACAAACAATTGTACTTTTTTTAACGAATTTATATAAAAGTTTACAAAACAAGTCAATCTGTGCCAACACTTTCATTGATCACTATAAACGTATAACTAATCGTACTAAAGACATCTACCACGACATAAATATTATTGGGTTGGCAACTAAGTGATTGCTGATTTTGCCATTAGCTGGTAATCACAAAATTACTTAGTTGTCAACCCAATATTTATAAATAAATTTAAAGACTCTTAAATTTATAATTTATTAATTACAAGTTTTTCATCTGAAATTATATGTCGGGTTAAGATCAGGAATGGAGTTAGGGGCGTTGAATAAATCGTCGCTGGTACTATTCATTTTCGTCTCTCGCTCGATGTAACGTTTATTAGCGGATATGTATGTGGTACAAGTGGCGACGATAATTTAAACACTAACGACAATGGCCACAGGTTTCATAACGAATCCGCGGTCAACGGGATAACTCTTTGTTAAACGTAGAATATATTTTGAAGTACAAGGCAACGTTCGCTGTGACGCTCGGTATATACTGCTCTTAAGAAACGATGTGAAAACTCTGCAAGGTGATCGCAAGAATAAAAAACTGATGAAAACTTTCCTCTCCTTACGATCGCGATCGTTTTGTTGATTTTTGACCGGGGATACCAACAAGATCCCAGCCGCCGTTGCTAGGCAGACCCGCATAGCTGCAACATTGCTCCTGCCCGGGGTCTGATTGTTAACACAACGTGTGCCCCGTAATATTGGCACTTTTGAGGCAAAACCACACATGGCTTGATTTGTCCTCGAGCCCGTGTGCCGCTACAACCATATTTTTTTAAGGAGAACCATACAACTACTCCATACCTCTGTTAGGTAAAAACGCTTATCCCGTGACCGCGGCTACGTTCGGCGACTAGTTGTCGCCTCGAGCCCAAGCTCATTATCGCAAGTCTCGAACAATTACAATCGGGGCATTTATAAGGATCAAAGGGGAGTTTTCCAAAAAATTCCAAGAGGAAGGCCCGGTGCCCTTTCATCTCCGACATATATATTAATTTTTATATTTCCTAACGTCACAGGCAAGCATAATTCGTTTTACGAAATCTATAAGATAATAATCTATAAGTAAATCGAAGTAGGCTCTTGTGAAAAATTTCTCCGAAAATTCTAATTTCCTGTGACACATTGCCTATACAATAATTGCGCAATCCTGAGTATTTACCATTAAAGTACAGGTCAAAAGACGTATGACAGAACGTTTTATAAAAATGTTAACAATATACAGGCAGAATATATAGTCTTTGTTCCTGATACACCAGTGTCAGGTATCAATTGTTGCTTTCCGTTAAAATAAATATACCATTATTAGATGCTCTTTTTAACATGCCGATCCGTATCCTTATAATTTTTTAGAATCTTCAATCTGAAAATATCACTTCAAAATAGAAAACGAAGTGCAATTTAAAAAATACTATCGTGCTATAAGTGTGAAAATTGTGGCGTGGGTCTATGTCCCGTACCGTGCTTTAAAATATATCACACTCAATTGTATTATTAATTATTAAAGTAGATTATTAAAGTTAAAGTATATGCATCATATCTTTAAGAAAAATTATAATGTAATTATCAAAAACTTCATCCCAATGTGTTTGCATAGAGAACAGCATTATCCGTCACACATTGTAGTGCTGTATCGTTTACACGTAATTCGCGTCAAACTCTACCATACAGAGAAACTGCCCAAAATTCAACCGTACCGAAAAGGTTAAAAGATAATCACACGTTTGTGTACACATTAAAAAAGAAACTTAAATAACAAACAAAAAAATTAACGCATCATATAACTTTTGTTTCTAAATAAGAATTGCTAACATTGTATACATTAACTTTGTTTGCAATTTGGAGAGTTAATTGAAGCTTTTCACATAAACATAAAAACTTTCATATATATAATAATATTATATTTAATAAATCATTTTATATAATTTCTTTTATATAAATTTATGGATTCCATTTTATATCATGTTATTTTCTTGCCTAAAATTCTTTGTAAGTGGAAGGGTATGCTGTCCTTCCTTAACGTGAAAGTGATGTGATTACATTTGCCAGTAACCCTTTTTCCACTGATTTAACCAGTGTCCCAGCAATCGATGTGTTGCTGCAATAATGTTGATACAACCTTAGCTCGGTGGCTAGAATTGCAGTATCATCCGCGAATGTTAAAATAAAGTATTTTTAGAGCTGGCCAGTATATACTGGCTGTATGCATACAGAGTGTATAATATAGTTATGAAAGCATAACCTTGAGTATCGCCAGCACTGATAATATGTAAATCTGAAAGAGTGTCTGATACTCAGCAAAGAGTATTCTATTTTCAAAGTATAATTTAACAGACAGAAAAATCTCGATAGGGAAGTTTTGTTTAATTCTGTCAAGAAGTCTCCCACATCATACTTTGTCAAATACCTTTTCAACATCCAAAAATAGGATAGTGCAGTATTGTTTTAGCTCCAGTGTATTGATAATCTTGTTTGTTACCTTATGTACTTGTTCGTGACGTATTTACTCCTGAAGCCAAATTGAGGCGATGGAATTAAACTCCTTTCAGTGATTATCTTTCACACCCCATTTTAAAATACTTTTTTCAGTAACTTCATAACTTTTTATAGTTCCTTTGGACATTGTTGGGAGCAATGAAATAGGAATTACCCTATTAGTGGACACTTATGGTTTTCCTTAGATACACAAAAGAAATAATGTCTTGTTCTTGTTTATTTTGCATTAATTACAGATCAACTACAGTAGAAATCAAAGTAAGGAAATAAGATGAATAAAATTGTTATAATATTTAGATTAAATTAACATTAAACGTTGGTTATTGATTTTAAAGGAACATAGAATGGCACCTAATATCGGACAGCAGGACAGCTTCAAAATAATTTACAACGATCATAAATATAGTCACCGAAAACACTCAAAAACGTCGACAAAAACCTCGTGAAGCCATTCTATTATGATCATTGAATCCAATATTCGTCAATGATCCCTAAGCAAACTACGCAGGCAGTTTCTTCGTTTATATTTTCCGATTTCAGTGCACCGATTTTATATTCTTTGGTCTATTTATCTTTTTAAATCTACTTTCAAAATTCTTCTTCTATTCTTTAACACATTTTCCACTTTCTTTTTCTTAAAGAAATAATTTATAAAAATACGAACTTGGCTTTTTCTTGATTTCCTTTTCCTTGATTCATAGAATCTTTTCATCTTCAAATACATAACGTAGATTTTTTGAAAGAATGTTGCTAAAAAATGAATAACCAGAGAGCAGATATTCATGCAAATTCATAGTTTCCAAAATAATGCTTAAAGAATGGAACCAAAGCAAATATTTATTTGATTTACTAAATGTTATTATGATTGCTATCTTAAGTTATAATGTTGTTTCTGTTAAATAGTGTAATTTTATTGGATAACTATGATGCTTAAGAAAGAAAACATTCTTAGTTCTTTTTTAAAAATGTCTAAAAATTGAAATTTTTTTAAATCTGTTACTCTCTCAGCAACGCAACAAATGGATGCAATGTTTAACATGTGTGCAAGCATAGTTACAACGATGAATACTGCTTTACGTTTATAGGCGCAAATGGATTAAAGATCACGTCCTGTCCCTCTATTGGGCGGCACTCCTATATTTGATACGTTCCATTAGGAGATGAACTGATCGTTTCCTCGAGTAGGGAGCCTTAGGGTCTTTCTAATGAATTACTAGAAAATAAGCAAAATATGTGTAAAAATTTACGTATTAAAAAATTTTGTTTCTCTAGGTATTAAAAATTATTAAAATTCTTCATAACGTTAATACTAAAAATGGTTTCTGGAAGAATTTAGTGTATTTTTTAGCTGAATTATATATACATACAATAACTAAATATATGTTATATATATGCTATATAATATTATACAATACTATTAAATATAGTATATATATTACTAAGTATTATATATATGTCGGAGATGAAAGGACATCGGGGCCTTTCTTTTGGAATGTTTGGGAAAGTCTGCAATACTTTAGTCCAGACCTTTTATTACTGCCGTACTTAAAAAATAAAACTGAGAAATAGCTGTTTATGAGTTAAGTCAATCATGATTGCCCTAGAATTATGACAGTGGGCTTGGGCTCGAAGTGACATAACGGGTCACTGAACGTAGCCACTGTCACGGGAAGAACGTGTACCTAACAGAGGTATAAAATAATTAAATAACTTTCCTTCCTAACTTTCCTTAAAAACAAAGATTGACCTGAGGGATACAGAGAGGAGTATATAAAGGCAGTTCCACTTGGACTGAGGCTGAATCTGAGAAGACTAGTCCAGTGAACACGTACGTCGAGTTGCAAATCGCAGTCGTCATCCCGTTGACCGCGTATTCGTTATCGAACATAAATTCATCGTCATCGACATCTCGATTATTCAATCACCGCTATCACCTGTTAACCTTTGTAACACATTCGCTTCAATAAGTATCATCTGGTATACAACAACGATGGCCAACTCACAAGAAGATTCATTGCACGCCCCGACTTCCAACGTAACCCCGGCATATATATGTATGTACGAGATGAAAGGACACCGGGCCTTCCCTTTGGAATTGCTTGGAAAATCCCCAATACTTAAATCTTTATAAATTAACCCGATTATAATTGTCCGAGATTTGCGATAATGAGCTTGGGCTCAAGGCGACAATTAGTCGCCGAATCTAGCTGCGGTCACTGGATGAACGTCTTTATCTAATAAAGGTATAGAGTAATTATATAACTCTCTTTGAAAAGAAATAGTTGTAGCGGCACTCGACAGTAAACAATCCAATGGTTTCTACCGCGTGACTCGCCACACACAGACCCTATTCTTCGGGCAAGATGATTACCAGATGTCGATGCATCTCCACAGTACATGTTCAGCTAGGCTGAGGAGGACCCGCTATAAATCTTAGAATTTAGTTAATTAAGATCCTTCAAATGGACAAACAGTCTTTATCCTAACAGTCTCTAAATATATCACCTACTACGGGAAGATACTGAAGAAATCTGCTTTTCTCACGTACGACGCTTCTCGCTAGCAACTTTCTCTCAAGAAAGGCTAGCGTCTTTCTCTAACCACCAACATAGAAATTAACCAATTAGCAGCAACGTCCATTTCTCTCACTTTCTGAACGAGGGTTGTCCTCGACGAATCCGATGATCTCGTGCCCTGAGACACACCCCATTATAGTTTTTCTCTGCAGCATCATCGCGACGGAGACTCACTCTCTCGTGCGACCTCATCAACGAGTATCACGTCTTTACGATCGGTGCATACCTCACGTTTGAATAAGCAGTCCGATTTAGACTTTGGGACAAAGTACATGTGTTATCCCGTTGACCGCGGATTCGTTATTGAACCTAAGATCATTGTCACTAGCGTCTCGAGTACCTAGTTACCACGGCTACTTGTCAAATTCTGCAATAATCATATTCGTACTAGTAAATGCCTTCTCCATTGCGTAATAACAATGTCTAAACCAAATGGAGGTTCGCTACATATATCTATATATGTAATGTCGTAAATCTCGGGGTAATTCAGGTAATCGATTCTGAAGTCGAAAAATCGAGTTTATTGTGAAAATACTTAAATGAAATACAGGAGTAAACAACAATGAATACTAATCTATAACAATAAATAACAAGTTCTGTGTAATGTCTACCTGAAAATCGAGAACCGATTTTCAGCATCCTGAGTTACCGATCTTTCTCCGTCAATCTTCAATGTTTTAAACAATTCTTTCTTCTGGGATCTTGTCTATCTCTGATGTTGCTCTCTGTCCGTCTGTTTGGAAAACGCCTGTCTCTCAAAATGATTGTCCGTACAATAAAAGAAAGTCGCTCTGTACGTGAAACAAAGAAAGTCGCTCTGTACGTGAAACAAAGAAAGTCGTGCTGTCCGTAAACAGAGAGAGAGTCCCTATCACCCTTGAACTCTAGAGAGTTTACATATATATATATATATATATATATATATATATATATATATATATATATACATATATATGTGTGTATATATATATATATACACATAGCTTATAATAATTTAATCATTTATATATAATTAAATTATTATGAGCTATGAAGTCCCTTAGAAAAGAAACATGATTCCATAATATGTTTCAATTTAATGAATCAAATATCGCTTCAAACAGTCCTTATACCTACTTGAGCTACAATTGCTGAAATTAAAATTGAGCCAGAACATTCTCAATTTTGATTTAATAAACGGTAAAATCATTAAGGAACTTTCTTCTAAAGCAATAAGAGTACTTACTATGATATACAATGCCACATTAAGCTTCAAATACCTTCCAATTAACTATACAATCGGCGGGGCAGGCAGTTACGCTGGTTAAGGCTGAGAAGTGAGTAACGGAGCGTTCGCGAGTTCGATCCTCGCCCTGGAAGAAAATTTTTCAGAGGATGAAAAACCCAAAATCTCTCTTGAAAGTAATATACAACAGGCAAGCAGCACCACCCACTTGCGTGTGTGTAGTACTTTTCTGCGAGTGCTTGATGGAGATGCCTGGGATTGCATCTCGTGGTGCTTGAGAAGCACCACCCACTCAGGGCATTCGGATCACTCGGCACCTGCTGTTCCCGCTCGTGGAGGTTTTAGTCGGTAAAAATCCGGCACGCTCTGCTCCCTGTGCCTTCACTAGCCCACAGGGGGTACGGTGTCTATGAAGATTTCCTCCACGAAAATATAAAAAAAAAAAATTTTTTTTTTTTTTTTTTTTGTAATATAAAAGAGAAGACGTTTAGAACTCCCCTAGACAAGGATGGAAGAATACATATATAAATGGTAAGGCATTGTCGCCTTTCGGCGGCACTTACCAGATTTTTTGGAGGGACCGCGGAAGGCTTCCGCTATCCTTCCGGATGACGCAGGTTCTCTAGGGTATTCGGGGAATATCTGCAGAAAATCGGAAGATTGCCAGGACACTGCCCAGCACATGCTGGAGTTTTGTCCGGCGTGGGAGGCCTCCCGTCATATTCTGCGACTAGCGATTAGCGAGAGATTGAACCCCACGTCAATTATGAAGACGATGCTGCGGGCGCAACAAGAGTTCCTCGCAGTCTGCTCCTATTGCGAAGGAGTAATGCTCGTAAAGGAGCGAACAGAGCGGGAGAGGGTGAGGGTGGGAACATAATCATACAATCATAATCGAATACTAAAATACTGTCGATTGTATAAACAGTTTAAACAGCACAAAGCAGAACAACGTGGATAGAATAACCTGATAAATAACAATATCTTCATTATTATATTCTAATGCATCAGTTAATTGGTTAATTTCGTACAAATACGTTCTGAAGAACATACTGCGCTGTTTTACTTACTAACACATCACTCGCACCGAAAAATATAACAACATTTTTAATATTTTCCAAATACCAGAGTGATATAAAATATAGGTATCTCAAGCCAAGTATCTCGTCTCGTTAAAATTGGTTCAGATGGTAATAGAATGTTCTTTAACATTCTACGATAACATTCGATCCAAAGTGGTGCTATTATAAATACTTTTTTAATAGAAGGTACTACATTATTTATTCATGGGAAATGTAAACGTACTTCTCCTGCACCTCTATACAATTCATCAATTATACACGTTAGATGCATCATGTTTAGATAAAATATTTCAGATGTTTTCCAGCTTTCATCATACCTACATCTGTTATCAACAACAACACTGTTTCTCCGTTATCATCTGACCATAGTATTCGTATTGCCTAATTTACGCAGTTGCGTAACTTGTTTGTTTTAATTCCTTAAAAAAAGATATATCTTTTAAGGGAAACTGATTCTCAGAGATTTTTCCAATCATTAATTTGGCTATGTTTCGATCTATTTTATCTGTTGTTTCATCAACAAAAATCCACACATTGTTTTCAGCAATATCTTCTCTAATATTGTAATATTTCCAATTTACAACAATCACCAAGGTAATTTTTACGTAACGTCGAATCATTTGGAATAGTTTGTAATACTTAGCCAAAAAATTTCGTCATATCTCGTTATCAGGGCTGCATCAAGATATATTAACAACTATACATATCCATATAAAAGTTGTTTTCATAAATATACCGATCTCCAATTTCGATAATTTCCCAACATGCGGTAACGGGCATCATTCTGAACTATTTCCTACACATGTTACTGGCCATCGGCCTTAATTTTCCACATACATATTTGCAAAAAACTGTCGGTGCTACTATAATGAATTCTGCTTATAGTTGTGCGTCTGTGATAGAGTGTGTATCAATAATGGTTTCGGGCCGCCGGCCGCTTATCTCCTCTATATAAATGAGGGTCGAGCGAGCCCATTAAAGACCCCGTGCACATCGAGCATATGCGAAGTCGTAAGAAACGTCGGTTACAACTTATAATTCAGTTAAAGGTAGATATCAACGATATATTGAATTTGGGTTTGAATTAGTTTTTCAAACTCGGCTGAAGCGCCTGCAACGCTTCCGTAAAATAATAACGAATTATATCGTTGTCTGTTACCTAAACCTATGGCCATATTTTTAAAAATTAACCCAAAACCGATACATCGATGATGTTCACTTTTAAGTGAGTTATAACAAACATTTCTTGCAGCCTCGCATGTGCACGTTGTGTATGAGTCCCTTAAACACGCCGACCCTCGTTTATAAACAGAAGATAAGCGTTCGGCGGCCAGTACCAATATTGATGCCTACGTTGTCACACATGCACAACTATCAACAGAATTCACTGTGTTGATACCAACAGTTGTTTGCGAAGATGTATCTCGGAAACTAAGTTCGAACGTCATCAACATGTATAGGACAACGTTGCTCGCAATGACGCCTCTCATCACATATTAAAAAATCATCAAAATCGCGGAGCTTGAGTTCGACCTACACATTTATTATTGTTGAATTGTGAAAATTCTCCCGTATTATTTTATGCCTGAACATTGCTTCTATGTCCATGAGAATACATATTTCAGTGTTGTATCAACTACGATTTCTTCTCACAACGAATTTTGTCATATTTTCACACTAAACAATATTTCCGCAACTCGTGAAACATTGTTCTGTTATTGAGTCGATCTAATTTTTCTACGTCTCCTGTTCTTTACTTGAAATATCTCGTATATTTCATTTCAGTGGTATTATATCTTACTGGCGACAGCAAATCACGATATCTGATTTAATTGAATCTACAGGATGGTCGAAAGATTAGTCCGCACGATTTTTCAGGCACTTCCAATAGTCGGAATAGTCCAATAGCTTCCCATCAACTACAAATGCAATGTTAAGAACTTAAACAAAATTTTACTTCAATGAGAAATCAAAATCACGTTTTAAATGGATTAATACACTTTTGTATACGGCGTTCAATGAATTTATAAATTCTTTGCAAAAAAGTATTGGGTCAAAAAATGATTAGTTTAAAAGATATTTTAACTGCAATTTTGTGCAACTTATATGAAAGTTTTCTGTTCTTATGTTTCCCTTATCTTTCATGAGATAAATTTTATAACATTAAAGCTAAAATATTTGTTAAAGTAATGGTTTTCGGACCCAACTACTATAATATCCTTTTGTAGAAAATTAAAAGTGCATTGTTCCATCTATACAAAAATATAGGTGACCTGGACTTTTCATCGAAGGAAAACTTTTTTTGAAATTGATAATATTACAATTTGTAGTAGATGGGAAGCTGATAAACTTTTATTCCAAATATATTTTGATATAAAAAATCACGGGTACACTGACTTTTAGATTATCATAGCTTATATTCTATTATATTAGCTTCTACAAATTAGTTATAACGTGTATTATAACTTATATAATATATTATATGTATGGTATACACAAATGTATGGATTAATGATTCATTAATATATTAATGTTATTAATATTATATTAATGTTATTATTATTATTAATATTATATGGAATAATGATTCATTAAAAGAACAACACGCACACAGAAAGAGAGGGAGAGTATATGTATGTATGTATATGTGTATGTTGTTATCCTTTTAATGAGTCATTATTAATCATACATTTGTATATACGATCACTTAATTAGAAAACTTGGGAAGATGATACATGAATTGAAAGACGTTAGCATCAGTTTTATGAACTTATCATAAATATAAAAAATTATCATAAATGTATATGATGTATGTAACATATTTCTCCAAATAGTTTTATAACAAAATATGAGGCAAATGTTGACAAAAGTGGACCCAAATCTAATGACCTTAACTTTGGCATATGTTGTCAAAGACTCACTCGCTCGTAAAAATCTAATCCACTCGAATAACAAATCCACACATAGGCAAAGCGGGCGAGCGAGGGATTTTTAAGAAAGATGTTTCTTGACCGAAAGTATTGCCATTTCTCTCATATGTGCAATTGGTATTGGGTTGGACTAGACTTTTACGAGCAAGCAAATGGGGCAATGCGTGCGATGTTACTTTAAAATAACAACTGCGAGATAAACGTGACTATCGCGTCAGCTACGTCCGTGTTCGTAGATACACATTGGAAATTTATGTATAGGCAGACTGCAATGTACTTAGTAGTGTATATTTCTATATTTTTGTAAATAACTGTTTGAGGAATATCTTTTTTTTTTATTTGGATGAATTTTACGATCAATTCTCATTGAGAATTATAAGCAAATTTTTCTGGCGTACTCTGTCGTGTTTTGATTCTGGTTGAATCTAGTGCTTAAATCTAAAGAGTAATGTCTTTTTAGCCTGCGGATCTGATCCGACGTGTCAAGAAATTGAGTAACTAGTGGATTTTGGTGGTTGTTAATACTGAATTTGGATATTTCTTTTTTGACTGTAGGTATCTTGAGATCGCGATGTATTGTTTCGTTGGTAACATACCAAGGTGCATCTATTAGTTTGAGGAATATCGAGCGACGACTAAAACCTCCTGAAGGTAGCATATATCAAGGTCAAGATCATTGAGCCTGGGGCTCTCCTTTTGTCAATATATTTACTAACCGTTTGAGTCCCAAGCAACGCGATCGCGCTGCTTAGATTTTGTGTCGAAATTTTTGTATTTCGCATTTTGGATTCTTGTATTTTGTATTTCATTGTTATCTTCTCAATAATTTTTATTGAACAAAACTTAAAATATTTATAAACTAATAGTACGCATATATAATAATATAGATGTATTTCATAAAAATAACAAATATGACGAGCGCTTTTGTTTTTTCAAAGACCCCTAGGACTCAAACGGGTAAATACGCTAAACATATGCAAAATATGCAACATAAAAAATACATTTCCGTAATAATCTAGCGACAAAACAAATTTTACGTACTTATATCCTATTGAAATATGCATTTGGATAAACATCCGCATAAACGTTACAATTGCTAAACCAGTGTTTTCCAGAAATTATAAAACTCAACTTATGATATCAGCTGTACTACTAATCAACTATTATAATACTTGAAACAACTCTAAACAACCAATTAAAAAGAGTAACTATCTTCACTATTACAGATTTTATATTCTACGATATTGATCTCGCACAACATGACGTTTGAATACTATGTATAAATGTATTCATAGCTGGTGAATTCATTGAAAAATAAACGTCTGATCAACCATGCATCCGCTGATCTTGATACGGACACATGTTCTCCTTCACTACTTATACATTCTTCTAATCCCTGGGTATAACGATATCTAATTATAATGAAACCTATATGTATCAACAAGTGCAAAAATTAATCATTTTTCGATGCATTAATCGTTATAATAATGATATAAGGTAGAAGAATTTTCTATTTGTTGAAAATGATTTATTATAAATATTTATATTGTACATTATGCATAGATATATATACACACACATATATATATGTCGGGTTAAGTTCAGGAATGGAGTTAGGGGCGTTGAATAAATCGTCGCTGGTACTATTCATTTTCATCTCTCGCTCGATGTAACGTTTATTAACGGATATGTATGTGGTACAAGTGGCGACGATAATTTAAACACTAACGACAATGGCCACAGGTTCCATAACGAATCCGCGGTCAACGGGATAACTCTTTGTTAAACGTAGAATATATTTTGAAGCACAAGGTAACGTTCGCTGTGACGCTCGGTATATACTGCTCTTAAGAAACAATGTGAAAACTCTGCAAGGTGATCGCAAGAATAAAAAACTGATGAAAACTTTCCTCTCCTTACGATCGCGATCGTTTTGTTGATTTTTGACCGGGGATACCAACAAGATCCCAGCCGCCGTTGCTAGGCAGACCCGCATAGCTGCAACATTGCTCCTGCCCGGGGTTTGATTGTTAACACAACGTGTGTCCCATAATATTGGCACTTTTGAGGCAAAACCACACATGGCTTGATTTGTCCTCGAGCCCGTGTGCCGCTACAACCATATTTTTTTAAGGAGAACTATACAACTACTCCATACCTCTGTTAGGTAAAAACGCTTATCCCGTGACCGCGGCTATGTTCGGCGACTAGTTGTCGCCTCGAACCCAAGCTCATTATCGCAAGTCTCGAACAATTATAATCGGGGTATTTATAAAGATCAAAGGGGAGTTTCCCAAGAATTCCAAGGGGAAGGCCCGGTGCCCTTTCATCTCCGATATATATATATATATATTTCCCCATTTCAGAAATTTTTTAACTAATTAAATATTTATTACTCACTGACATAATATATTATAAATATTAATACACATTCTTTTATAAAAATTAAGATTCCACCTGTTTTCCGTAAATAATCATTCAATAAAAATTCTCTTTTATATATAACCGATAATTAAATAATAAAAATATTCTAAACATCTCAACTTTTTCTAATATAAAATTCAACAGACGTATTCGGGGAACTAAAAATTGGGGCGAACTTATCAATTTCAATTACTTTGAAATATGTTGTCATATAAATATCACCACTAGGCTTTAATTTTCAGGTTATAAAGCAAATTATATTACCAATTCATTTTATAAATTTTTATTCTCCATACAATTCTTCAATGACAAGGAGTATATTTGTTACATGTTTGACCAAGTGAAGATTAGAATAAAGTTCAATATTCCATATATCAATCAATTCATCGAAAGTTGTTTCATCTTATTGTTGCCGGCCGTCTAATAGTGTTCGGGTACTATTCAAGGCCAATCTACATATATAGAATTGATTTTTGTTTTCTATTTAGACAATATTAAGAAATTATCTCTTTCGTAATCTGAGTTTAGATAGAATGAAGTGTAATCCTAAGCTAAATTTCATTGAAGTTTTATAGGAATATTTTGGAAAAAAAAACCCAGCGATGCAGCGGTTATAGTATAAGGAAGAAGTTCTTCAGAATGATGACCTTGGCAACATATTTTTAAGGTAATTGGGATAGGTGATAATAATTACCAACTGAACTGCCTAGAATTCTTAAACAATTAAAACATTTCACTGATTCTCCATTTTACATATAAATCGTTAAATAACAAAAATGGTAAAATGTAATGTTTAGATTGCTCTGTCTAGAATTTTGGAATAATTTAATTGGTTTTGCATTTTTATCGTCAAAATGAAATTTTCGTACTTTTCTATTATCTCTTCTGTAAATATGATTTCATTTTTGAATAGACTTGTACTTATTCAAAATATACTATTTAAAAATTACTCACACAATATAGATAATTAATCTAATTGGCTTTACAACAAATAATAATCTATATCACTAATGTTTTCACTTATTATTAGTATTTTCATTACATTTATTCTTTTTATTTCGTTAGTCTTATTGCTTACATAAGCAACTCCCAATTAGGTGATACACCATTGTACGTCTTTAAAAATAGCACAACAAATAGTCAAATACATAATCCCATTTCAACGTGATCTTGTTAAATTCGATTTGATAGACATTCTCGTTTTCTGCCTAGGAAGAATGGAATGCAATTGTTATCTTAGAAAAAAATAGATAATAGATTGTTCAAATATTATTTATTAATAAATCCAATGTGTCTCATCTTTAATGTGTTAAATTCATACAACTACATGCTACATCTTTTATGGAATAACTTGATAACAAAACTTTTACTACTAGTAAAAATAAAGGAGAAATAAATCAAAAACAAAAATTAGAAAAACTAACTTCCGCTACTCAAACTATTTCAAACAAACCTAAGAAACTATTTTACAATGAAATAAGTGAAACATTCTCTCTGATACGTTAGCATTGATTCATGACTCTTTCCCTAGATATAAATATTACTACCATTTTTAACTGAAAAAGAACAGATGAAGCAACATTTCAAGTATTTTTATATTGACATTAAGAAATTTCAGAAGTTTTTCGAAAAACGGAATAAACGCTTGCAAGAAGTTATTTTTTGGTATTATCTTATTACAGAACAATATTCAACCATGTCAAATAAGTGCGAGAAATTACTTTACAAAGCAATCAACGAAAACATTCTTCTGACGCGTGAATTTATGGCTCTTTTCCTGCATAATGTCAACAGGAGTGACTAATGTTACTAATAATAATGTGATTATGACATTTAGATGAGGTCAGTTGTCGTTTAAGAATGAGTCGTGCCAATTATGCTATCCGCTTCTCTCTACTTAATCACAGAACGTTCCAAGCTTCGTTTAATACTGTAATAACAGTAGGTTGCAGATATAAACATCCGTACGCCCTTGACATTGCCAGTAGCGACAACCGTGACACGTTAATGCGACTAGCTGTCAGGACAAGCCGCGCTCACCTTTTGCGTTGTTGCGTAACCGTACACGATGGACGGAGCTAATTGCGCAAGGACCTCGAGGCGCTCTTATACGGCGCGTGTCTGCGCACCGCATTACGTCATAAAGTGCACACGGTTATTTCACAACGTTCCTGTAACCTTGAAACGCGATGCCAATGCCGACTGTTAGCCGTTAACAGCGTATTCCGGCGCAAGAGTTCCGTGACAGGTATTAACAACGATTAGCATAATAATAATAGTCGAAGCTGTTCTCCGATATTTACAAAATTTCCTTAAGCTGTTACATTTAGATGTAGTAATTTGTAAAATAATTTTGATAATTATTTACACAATGCTTAAAATATGTTATGAATATCGTCATTCTGAACAACTTTACGCAATACATGTGTTTCGTTCACTCGCGGAGGGACACGTTCGCGAGGAAGCACGTCAACGGGAGTCGTAAATTCCCGTTACGATTTGACAATCGACGTCGCGAAATGATCGATCCCCTATTTCGATTATGATAATAGGAGTGGTTAAATGAATTAACGCTGCGTTAACAGGGTTAATATAGTCTGCATTTATAACAATGAAGTAGGTACTAAGAGATAGTTTAACGATAAATGCGTGTTCTGACAAATTCGCGATGCTTTCTATTCGCCTCCTCCAATAGGACTAACTGCCCTTGATCGTTTCCTTTGTCTTCTGGAAGACGACCCCCCACCAAGCTCGCATCACGCCACCGTTCGCGCTACAATCATGTACGCCCCTTTTTTTGTGTTGTAAAATACCGGACCGAAATCGAAGCTTCTAGAGCTCGACGAAAAATATGCGCTCGCTGCGATATTCTAGGTATTTCGCCGGTCTTATGAGGTGATCGGTCCGCGACATTGTAGTGCCGCGCGCGACGGTTAGGAATACGATCTATCGAAAGTCTCGTGGCGTATGGCCTGGTCTAAATTACAATTACTCGGCTCAAATTTTCAAGCTATATGCAAAAATATCTTTATCTCTATGTACTTTTAATACTATGTATTAATAGTACTTCTAACCACTTGTTAATTTGATTGCGAAATAAGCATCGTCCATTCGCGAGAATTTTTGCTGCTACGGAAGCACAAGCTCATATCTTCACGTGTTTTGAACATTGTCGAAAAGGTCTTCTCTTTAATAAACCTCATAAAAGGGATTCAGGCATTGCAATACAAGAGTTGAATTAATTTCCATTTTGTTAAACTGGCTTGTGTAAATGCAAATTCTGTGAGGTGTCTCATCGTATCTCAATTGCTTTCCTTGTTCTTTGTTCTTACATTCGACATATTCGCAGCAGAGCGATCCAAAATCAAGTAATAGTAATATTAATTTGTAGAAAGTGATCGTTATCGTAATAAATTTTGAAGTACGATATAGAAAAAAATATTTAATGCATTAAATATGAAAATTACCGAACGAAATAGAGAAAAGGTCTCGATATTTGTAAGAATATGAACAATTTCATTGTAATTCCCCAATAACTCCTCGCGAAAAAAAAAGAAAAATTGAATGCAATCGTAAATTAAGAAAAAATTACATGGTAATTACATTTCGGGTAAGCATAATCCAAGATAAGGTTATTTAAAAACTTCAGGAGCTCGTAGGAACATGAAAGCGCGAGACTGGCTTTCTCAATAATCGTCTTTCTTTTATTGTGACATCAAATTCGAAGTCCTTCGACGGCAACCAAACCGCTCTGTGTCTCGCCTAAAATTATACTTCTAGCTCATCGATGGCGAATGACATTTCATTGTAGCAGTAAGCGTATATGTTACACTGTTGCCATTCTCATATATTTTCACGAGCGTGGGTTTCGAGTTAAGTGCATAATTCTGTATTGTGACGATTCGTTCGCCTGAGAAGAATATTCTTGACAAGAATGTACTATCCTGAGCTAATTTCTCTATCATTCAACTGCAACAATTTATTCTCTGGATAAAATCACTTTTTGTTATTTCTTGCTGTAAAGGAATGTGATATGGGTGAATGTGATATTACTAAGTAAAATAAAAACCTTGAAACTGAAGATTTACTGACGCCATTATCTCTATTTATTTCTCTAGTAGATAAGTGTAGATTTACAGTAATCGCTGCCAAACCTTAATAGCATTATTAATGTTATTTATCACCGGACGTGTTCTTTTTTATTTTGATAGTTTGCAAGAGCCTCTAAGTATGTCTAGGTATTTTTTTTAGGTACAGTTGGCATTCACCTAGTACTAACGTTACATATATCCAACTGTACTCGAAACTCGTTCAAATGACTCTGCACAGTACCGAAAATTGACTAACCTCTGATCATTATCTTAAGGTTGCCATAATTTAGCATCAATAACGATCATTTATACCGAATGTAAACGTGGTTATGTTATGTTCCTTTCGCTAACAACCGCTTTGATACGACGCTTAATAGCAATACTGGATTAATACATTTGGAATTACATGTGGGATGGATTAATACATTTCTGAATTTTGTATATTCACCGTTACGTGAAGGTCATATTATAAGGTCATGTATAAGGTTTCAATTTCAGCTATTACGCGATGACGATAGAAATATGTAATCCCATTAAGGGAAACATGGATGAGATTGCAGTCTCAAAAAATATAACCTCGAGAAAATTTGTTGTTTACCATAACATTCTTCGAACTAAACAGTTTATTCCTTTGGCATTTTTGCATATCATTAAAAGTAACGAAGATGTTGCTTTGTAACAGAGTTAACTACATATCCATATCATAACATAATAATTATAATTACCGATTAACACTGAATTTTCGTATTAAAAAAAATAAAAGTGAAAAATGAAGAGCTGTATTATAAAGATTCGTACTTGAAACATTTAGCAAATCTTTTATTAAACAACTGATGAATAAATTGCTTTTTACTGATGCACATCGCTGTTCCACAACAAAATAATGAACAGCAATAGAATAACGTATTAATCTTGCAAATCGTTTGACAAGAAGATTGTGATTTATTAAAGAGTATTAAAATCTCCAGAAGCAGCATCAATAATCTATCAATGAATAAGCATTGGTGGATAGCTCCATACTCATGACAAGCACCATATACATTAAATAATCACATATGTATTTTGAATACATATTCAACTACATCACAGACTACAAAAATATAGAATATTTGAAAAATATAGATAAATAGAATGCTTTCAATTTTAAACTATGTATCAACTTTTTAAAAATAATTAAAATGATATTTTTGATCATGTGGAAGTTTTAACATATTTCTATTCATAAAGACATCATTTGTTGCAATTTATATAAGATAAATATAATCGCAAAAGTATGTCTTAAGACATTAGCAAGAAGATTAGTATTTCTTTTCTTTTTAAGGCGATTGTATATATTACTTTAGCGTACAGATATACATTGTTGAGGTTGACTGATAGAGGAACGAGTGGATGAATTTGTAATAGAAAAATGTATTGAAACAAGTATAAATACAGGTGTAGTGTATGAGGTCAAGATCAAATAAATTGTTATCATTATTTATTAATTTAATATATGATATTGAGATTGACTGATAGAGGAACAAGTAGATGAATTTGTAATAGAAAAATGTATTGAAACAAGTATAAGTATAAATACAGGTGTAGTGTATGAGGTCAAGGTCAAATAAATTGTTATCATTATTTATTAATTTAATATATGATATTGAGATTGACTGATAGAGGAACGAGTGGATGAATTTGTAATAGAAAAATATATTGAAATAAGCACAAGTATAAGTACAAATATAAATATAGATACAGGTATGGTATATGCTGATGCAGATCCTCACTCTTACAGTGTTATAATACAATAGGAAGAAGAGCGATAGGGCGCACGTTCGTATATTTATAGCAAAAGACATTACCAAAAAGTTAACTTTGTAGCTCTAGCTGAAGGCTACAAGAAACAGCAATAGAAATCTACTTATAGCTCCTTTGTTTCTAGATCTTGTGATCCAAAACAAAATTTATATTCAAGGGCGCAATAATATGGACCTCTCCTTATTTCGAATTTTCTGTTTCACTAAATTCTATTCTCTTCGTAACAGCGGTCTGCAGGTCACGATTATACAAAAGAGAAGGTGCAGAATTTTTCTTAAGGTAATTACTTCAACATTTATAATAATCGAATATTTGTAATAATGTGTATACGGTTTAGAGTATTTAGATGAAATAAATATTTATTTTTT
Source organism: Bombus hortorum (assembly GCA_905332935.1). Lineage (NCBI taxonomy): Eukaryota > Metazoa > Arthropoda > Insecta > Hymenoptera > Apidae > Bombus > Bombus hortorum. The sequence continues at coordinate 4,029,144 of HG995205.1, read as the reverse complement.
GTCCTTATATGTGTATCAGAAGATATGCAACGTAATGTCTGCATTTCTTCCAAGCTGATAAGCACAAAAGGTACTTTCTACACTTCCATATAAAGGTGTATATAAATGTTAGAAATATATATCTGTTATCCTCGGACATATTGTGAATACGGGCATCGATTAAACTCCTGCCTTTCTTCTTTTTACTGTGAATCACAAAAGATGGGGGAAGAGTATTATTCCGTACCAAGTACCAACGATATTCAACTTTGTGATAAATCGCGTGAATGAAAGGCATTCACTGTGTCCTTTGCCGTTCATCATTCTGATGCGAGCGGTTTCAGGACAAAGAACCAACAAGCTGGAGGAAGACAGAATTTAGATGGTCAAAGAGAACTGTAAGTAATTTTCATAATAGTCAGAGACTTTCATCAGGAAAAGGTAACGTTTGTTTACCAACAGAGATCATTTGTAACAGGCTGTTAAAAATTGCTGTATCTACACCGATTCTACACCGATTCTACACAGATTCTACACCGATTCTACACCGATTCTACACCGACCCTACACCGATTCTGCACCGATTCTACACCGATTCTACACCGATTCTACACCGATTCTACATCGATCGATCCGTTTAATTGAAGATCTGTTTAAAAAAGGTGCTGTTAAAATATTGACCTCGAATTTGAATTTCAAGATCAATTTTTTTTTATTGCACTCTTATACTCGTCTCGAGGAACACAAATCTCAAATGAGTCTTTATCTTGGAAAAGATCTTAAAATTCCATTGACTGTTACATTGACGTTATTTACAACATGTTTACATTTCGCAATGATATAGGAAGTAAATAGTGTAATATTGATGAGGAAACAAGAAATTGTATTATGAGAATACGTACGTGAGAAAACGTACTCTAAATAGAATGACGTACCTATTTCATAATTTTCAACTTGCAAAATTACTCATTGCATGGGAGAACTTTTGAAAAAATTGTTGAATGTCGTCGAAAAGGACACGGTTTGACGTTATTAGCATCATTGCATCTGGATACGTAGAGAATACGTAAACGTCAATTACATTTTTTTTAAATATAATACAATCACATTCCTGTGTTGGTCAATGCATTTCATAATTTCATCTGATCGCTTAATAGCAGTTTACGTCAAAAACCATTACTTCATATATCAGGAAATATTTTAATACATGATAAACACAGGGTGGAGCATTTAAATGGACACACCTAATAATTATATTAATAACGAAAATGGTTATACGAAAAGTTACAGAGAACAAAGTTATCTGAAGGGGCACATGCAATGGTAGGTAACATTTTTTTTTTTTAAATCATGTCTTTATAAGATTTCAAGCTCATTAACATTTTTTAAACGGAACTACATATTTTTTAACACATTAATCGATCCAGTTTGGCATTCTCTATTAAAAGGTATTAACCTATTTATGTCGAAATGCTATGTACTAATTTAATAGATATTTTAGCTTTAATTTTATCAAATTTAAATATATGAAAGAAACATAATGAAAAAAAGGAATACCACATTGCGCCTTTCCTTGTCCTTCATATATTACATTTGACAAAATTAAATTTAATATGTCCGCTAACCTAATGATTTTTCTACATAAATAGGTTAATACTTTCTATAAAAAATATCGTGATGGATCAATTGATTGTTAAAAAATATATGGTTTCATTAAAAGAACGATGATGATCTTGAAATCTTTTTAAAGACTAACTTCCAGAAGAAATATCACTTACCATTATATGTGTCCCTCTAAAAAGTATAACTTTCATCTCTAAAGGTTTTCCATACGGAAAATTAATAACGGAGATATATATTTAGATGCTCCTATTTAAATGCCTCAGAGGAAAGCATTAAATTTAGGAGATATTTTAATATATTATCACAATATTATACAAATGAAGTACAATATTATTGTGCTTTTGAAACGAAAATAATGAATATCTCCTGATTTGGTTTTTTGGCATGATCAACTTAATACTTCCCTATATGGAATAACGAGATACATCAATCGCGACGTAAATAAATGTGATTTTATTCTTGGAAACTGTAGTTGATCTACATATTTCTCCTACGTGCCCACCTGCAAGGAAACTAATAACAAATTGTGCCCTCTACGACGCCATTTAACTCTTGCTTGAAAGGTCTTTTCGTACAGTAACTAATTTTGTAATAGTTGAATTCGTTTTAGATGATCTATTTCACGTGCTAAGAAATAATTTCCCGTTTCTGCATTAATACGATACTGTTTACTCTTTCTTCGTTCTTTCTCTCTGACTGCAGAATGTAAACATATTGTAAATAACGTCAATGTAAACGCAAATGGAACATTAAGGTCGTTTTCTAACGGGACGGTTCATTTCGAGCAAACGAGACGTACATACCAATATTTTTCTAATTTATTTATAATTTCACGTAAATATCTCAGGAGCACATAAAAAATTAAACAAAGTCTAGATTTTAATAATTGTTTATGCTACAATTTTAGATCTATGATTCTTTTCTGCTACAGGAACTTATATCGAGTAACTTACAATACTTGAAAAACTATCAGATGCTCATTTTCTGGCGGGGCAGCCAGCTACGCTCGTTAAGGTCTCGAACTGAAAACGATGCGTCGTGAGTTCGAATCCTTTGACTCGGGATATATTTTCACCAAAGGAAGAAAACCCCCAAAAAATCTCTCTCTTAAAAGTAATATACAACAGGCAAGTCGAGCTTAATTGACTGTTGTGTGATACCTTTACTACGAGTGGATTGATTATTCAGCACCCAGAGTCTCAACGAATCATCATTAACTCGCACTGGTTTACCGTCCCGCCCGTGGAGGTTTTAGCCGGTAAGAATCCGGCACTACCTTCTGCCGCTCTGTGTCCCCCGGCCCACAGGACGGTGAGTAAGGTGTCTATGAAGATTTCCTCCACGTTAAAAAAAAAAAAAAAAAAATTTTTTTTATAGTATGAAAGGAGAGACGTTTAGCACTCCCCTAAACAAGGATGGAACACATATATAAAGTAAGGCACTGTCGCCTTTCGGCGGCACTCAGATTTATCAGATTTAAGGAGCGGGCAGAGAGGGAGAGAGAGAAAAAATACTCTTACCATTGTAGGATAACGCGGCAGAGGGTGACGGCGGTCAGGTGGCCCAGGGGCGCTCCACCGTTGCCCCCCTCGGGCCGCAACTACCAGGGAGGGTGGCACTAGAGGCAATGGCCTCCTCTAGCGCCAAATTAATCAGTTAGGAAACTTATAGGATCGGCTCAGTATCAAAAGAACGCGGAGAGTGCACCGGCAGTAATTCGTAAGAGGTCCAGGGGCACTCGTGTCACACGCGTAGGCAGGCCATCGTGGAGTTTTAGTCGGTAAGAGTCCGACACTGCCCTGCTGCTGCCGCAGCGGCGGAGTGTCCATGAGGATTTTTCCACGTACAAAAAAGAAGATTATCATTTTCTATTTACGATGTTGCAAAACTATTGTAACCCTCAACTAATTTATAATTGTATATCTTTGATTTATAAATCTTATAAATTTATATGCAATATATTTATGATACTTGAATAATGTCATATAAATATCTCAATATTTTAGTGTATAAAACTGTATAAAATGGATATTGAAATAAGTGAAAAATAAAATTGCGGGACTCAGATTACGGATTATTCTCGAGGTATGTATACCTTTTTTCTGATTATCGCATTTCTAGAATCTGCATACATATACAAAATTCTGTACATTACACATATATTATATATGCCACTAATTACCTATGATAATTATACTACAATAGCTCACTTAGATACAAAAAAGTGAAACAGGAGAATGATATTTTTCGACAAACGTTCTTTTCCCATTTGATATATTGCAAGTTACAAAAAAATAAATTTTTAAAGGAATTTTAACTTTCAAGAAAAGTGAACACAGAATTTTTATTATTTTTCATCTGATTACTTTTAGATAAATTTGTATCTTTTTAAGGCTTTTGTACTTTGAATAAATGCAAGGAATTCAATGAATACTTCTCGTGCAAAATAAAATAGGTGAAATTCTGTCTGCAAAAAAACTAGTTATCGTTTTTGGATAAAAGCAATGCTGCAAAATTACAAAATAACATTGAAAATTAAATTTTGATACAGAAATATAAGTTTGTAAATATTTTTTCCATTATTGATATAATTTGCCATTGAATTAAGCTACAAATATAATCTTTTCCTCATATTTGTGTTTGTTCCATAAATATTTTAAGAAACTCTTATATTTATCTTTATCGCTGTATATCTATTTAAATATACGTTTAATGAGATATTGGATAAATGTAGTTACTTTCAACATTGCAATGTGATGAAGAAACCCGCCATTCGGAAGGGGGGCGTTCAAAACCATTTTCTTAAGCTTTATCATTTTTTATTAGAAATAAAAAAATCGCTATCTTCGATATTATTTTATTCTACATGAAAAATGTAATTTGTCTAGTATTTTAGTAGTTTTTCATAAATATGACAATTGTATAAACGAAAACGAGATACGCCAGTATTTCAAATAAGTCCTCAATTACAAGATTGCAAAATATCTACATATTTATTTATGCACAGGTGAATGTTGCTGAAGAGAGAACAGGAATCACTAAACGAAACAAGTTGTACAAGGTCAAAAGAAATCGATAGTCATTCTTTGGATGATATGCTTACAGAATTCCTAAAACTCAAGGAAAGCTGCTTTTAACGATTCTTAGAATAATCTAGCATAAGGAAAGAAATACAACAAACCGTTCACAGTACGATTCTCGAATATATGCGAATTTGTCGCGTTCTGATGTGTCATTTTTTAAAACTTTCATTCTATTCGGTTTTTCTATGCATTTATTAATTTATGTAAAACTAATTAAAAGCTATTAGTTTATGTAAAACTAATATTGATTATATCCAACAATCGAGTGTCAACTATGTTGTGTGTATAAATTATGCACATATCTAATGTTTATATTACATAAATACCTAACTTTTATGAAATGTTTATAAAAATTTAAAAACATTTATATCATATGTTAATTAGATAGAACCTTTTAAAGTAAGAATTTAAATTAAATATATATTTTAGATTGAATATAATAAATGAAGTGAACTAACTGATGATACCTAGCAGAATAAAAATATATGTCTTCTAACTGGTTCATCTACCATTCAGGCACATTTGTTCATTTTAATCTTGATATACAATATGTATATGCATTACCGGCCAGAAAATGTTAAGTTACCTATTTGTTACATTTATTGCGAAAACTAACAAATGTCTCTTTATATAGTATTTTATATTAAATGTATAATACGAATAAAATAAGAGATTCATAGTATTGGCTTGGCAACTAGGTAATTGCGGATTTTGTCATTACCATGTAATAAAATAACTAGAAAATCAGGACAGTAAAAAGCATTCAATTTCTACTAAAACATGTGTCTTAACACTACTTGTAACCGATAAATATATTTTTTAACAATATTTTACTAAAATTCACCATAATTCATCTCAATACTTGGCGGAAGTACTAAGATCAAATTACAATAATCTACAATACATACTTATCAACCTAAACTATAAAATTATTCGTATTAACAATAAAAAAAGTATTTGCATTAAATATTAGCAACTATCTTAATAGTTATGTTTGGCAGAGTACGTGCTATTATTGAAAGTGCTACGAAATTTTTTACATGAAATTTGACTTGATAGAAGAAATTTAATGAAATATATAATAAATATAATAAATCTACATATTCTATTAAAATTCGTCTATAAAATCAAATAACTTTCCTGTGAAAAATGTATGCCTGTAGATTTAGTGAGAGAAGTAATAAAGTATATACATTTAAATCGAACGTATGTATTTGTATATTTTCAACAAGCTAATACGTTTAATGTATTTGAACCGCACATTGTAGACGTAATATATTACAAATTACAAAGACGTGCCTTAATGCGAAACAAAAATGTTAAGCAGCAGCTTAGTCAGGATTTGATGGTTTAATAGTTGGCATTCAGATAACTACCTGAAACTAGTATTCATTATTACCTTAACAGTAGTTCAACATCGTACAAAGCAACGTTATTTGGAACATTCATTTTCTTATAGTACCTTATAGTCACTTTCCTTTCCTCTTTGCTGCATTACCTGCCCTACCAGTATTTATGACCCATCTTCTTTTATTTCGCTGTTATCCTTCTCCTATCTATAGTCTCTTTCACTGATGTTTTTAGATTTTCCTATTCTTGTACTAAATACTTCTTCTTCCTCTTTCAATATTTTGACGTTTGTTGCAATTTTATACCTGTTTATGATTTCTAAGTTCCATTATACTTTCTCTTCTTCTATCTTTTTACCTTCTAATCTTATCACTATGATTAATGGATTAACTATTTCCTAAATAAAACACTAATTCTGTCAGTTGTGACCTGTTGTGACTGTCACCATTTCATCGATCACTGATGTTCCACTCTTCTCCGCTTTATAAGTTTCCTTCTTCTCTTATTTCTGCTTTCCAACTATTCCAACTTCTGCTTTATCTTTTTGTTATCTTTCCCATCTCTCTATTGCTATACATTGTCCAGATAATCCATATTTCTTCCTCTATGTTTATTTTTCTTCCTGCTAGTCTATTTCATTACACTCTCCTTTAACTCTCGTTACAGCTCCACTGCCTGTAGTTCCCTTCCTTTTCTTCCTTTTTATATAATAAACCGGATAAGTTAGCGTCCGATATGAGGTGTATGTTAAACGTGTTGGTTTATTTATTAGAGAGACGAGTGATGAATTCGTAATTGTCCGTTATATTAAATTTACAAACACGTACAAGTACAGGAGTAGCGTATGCAGATCGTAATCGTCGCTCGCTCGAAATTTGTATAGTGTATGCCAGTCTTAGATTTTCCGATAATTGTGAGCACTCGAAAGATTAATCACTTTAAACATAACATCTAGAGCTCAATTAAACAAAAATACACAAAACGTTTTATCTAATGAAATGATTTATTATACGTGTTAGTTTAATAAAGTACAGTGCATATTAAAACCATTTTAAATACAAGTACAGAGATAGTGTATGCCAGTCTTTTAGATTTTCCGATAATTGTGAGCACTCAAAAGATTAATCACTTTAAACATAACATCTAGAGGCCAGTTAAACAAAAATACGCAAAACGTTTTATCTTATGAGATGATTTATTATACGTGTTAATTTAATAAAATACAGTGTATATTAAAATCATTTTAAATACAAGTACAGAGATAGTGTATGCCAGTCTTTTAGATTTTCCGATAATTGTGAGCACTCGAAAGATTAATCACTTTAAACACAACATCTAGAGATCAATTAAACAAAAATACACAAAACGTTTTATCTAATGAAATGATTTATTGTACGTGTTAATTTAATAAAGTACAGTGTATATTAAAGTCATTTTAAATACAAGTACAGAGATAGTGTATGCCAGTCTTTTAGATTTTCCGATAATTGTGAGCACTCGAAAGATTAATCACTTTAAACATAACATCTAGAGGTCAATTAAACAAAAATACACAAAACGTTTTATCTTATGAGATGATTTATTGTACGTGTTAATTTAATAAAGTACAGTGTATATTAAAGTCATTTTAAATACAAGTACAGAGATAGTGTATGCCAGTCTTTTAGATTTTCCGATAATTGTGAGCACTCGAAAGATTAATCACTTTAAACATAACATCTAGAGCTCAATTAAACAAAAATACACAAAACGTTTTATCTAATGAAATGATTTATTATACGTGTTAATTTAATAAAGTACAGTGCATATTAAAACCATTTTAAATACAAGTACAGAGATAGTGTATGCCAGTCTTTTAGATTTTCCGATAATTGTGAGCACTCAAAAGATTAATCACTTTAAACACAACATCTAGAGGTCAATTAAACAAAAATACACAAAACGTTTTATCTAATGAAATGATTTATTATACGTGTTAATTTAATAATGTACAGTGCATATTAAAGTCATTTTAAATACAAGTACAGAGATAGTGTATGCCAGTCTTTTAGATTTTCCGATAATTGTGAGCACTCAAAAGATTAATCACTTTAAACATAACATTTAGAGGTCAATTAAACAAAAATATACAAAACGTTTTATCTAATGAAATGATTTATTATACGTGTTAATTTAATAATGTACAGTGCATATTAAAGTCATTTTAAATACAAGTACAGAGATAGTGTGTACACCAGTTGTAATCATCACTCGCTCAATGCTACTGTTCAACTCTACGCTCACTATTCGACTGTATGTCTCTCTAGAATATTGGCTTGGCAACTAAGTGATTGCGGATTTTGTCAATACCACCCAATGACAAAATCCGCAATCACTTAGTTGCCAAGCCAATAAATCCTCCTAGAGAACACGTTCGTCTACTTGTATCGACTAGTGTTATTATAAAACGTTCAAATGTAACTCCGGTTGACGATTACAAATAACGACGATAATATTTTGTCCGGAGTTCGTTCACCTTTGAACATAGCAAACCAAAACAACGTTGGTATTCCAAGGCACAATAATATGAGTCTCTGCCCATTCAAATCTTTCGTTGATTCATGTGCCGCTACAGATATAAATAGCAAATATATTGTAAACGGCTTTCCATATTTGCGAAAAGATGAAGGGACAGAATCTTCAGTTTCGCTTGGGAACGCGACTAAATTTTTAGCAAAAAGAATTACGGTTGTTGAGCTACGAAAATTGGCGAAACAGACAAAGAACGATATAACACGCTTCTCAACAAAATTATGTCGTTCAAATAATTGTACTTTGACAATTTACAAAACTAAACCATATAAAAAAAGTACTGATTTTTAGTTCAATGCATAGATACGTACAAATGGAAAAAAATGATGTACCGGAGACAATTACATTATACAATAGCATTATAAAAATACATAAATTATACAAATTGTATAATAGCAGCAAGTTCGGTGTAGATGTGACCTACCAAATGACCAGAAAATACATTGTCAAATCTGAATCTCGGAGATGATTTGTACAAGTACTTTTCAATACACTACATTTAGCCACGATAAATGCATGGATTTTACATAAAGAAACCACGGGAGACGGAATTTCGAGGCAAGAACTTTTCTTTCAATTGAGAGAAGAACTTGCCACCGAATATCAAAAAGAGCAACAGCTGGGCAAAGAAGATCCAGCGGAACCAGTCACAAATGTAAGTACAAGTTCACGTGAACGGGAAACATGCTAGATAAGATATTGCAAAAATAATAAGACTAACAAAATCTGTCTAAAATATAAAGAAATATAAAGAACGTGGAAAATGTGCTATCCAGAAGCCTATAACTTGTGTAAAAGAAAAAAAATGTATTTCTAAATAGAAGAAACTATATTCTCTCATTATCAAATTGGTTATTATCTTCGTTCTATATTAAGAAATATAAATTTTTCAAAGAACGATCACTTAATTTTTATTTTTAAACAAAAGGGTCTAACAGATGTATCAATCGTCGATTTTACGTCTCCGAAATTTTTATTCACCTTTTCCAAGGCTTCTATTATTAACACGAGAACTACCGAACTATAGTTAACACGACGCTATTTCTACCAAAACCAATGAAAATGACTGATCTTTAAAAAATACTTAATAATGATAGAATATTTTTATATTTATTGATTTATTACTTTCTTACAGAAGGAATTCCATGTTATGTAGTACATTTTTGGTATTATTAACCCATCTGGGACCATGATCCCTAAACGAGGGTCGACACATGTATAAAATTGTAGAACCAGTCGTTTTGATTGGTGTGGTATTTCTAGCGTTAGCATCTAGCGATCTAGCGATCGATCCTGAATTTTCCTGATAACTGATATCGTCATATCGAATGATACGCAGTAAAAAATTGAAAAGCGTGTGGCAAGTTGTACGAAACGAAAAAACTGGTTAATTGGAGTTCGATAAACAGATTGCAGGACCCTTTTACACTTTGACAAGTATCAGTCATTTTGACTGCTATTGGTATGAGTAGCCTTGATACAAAATTATTTTCAGTTTGAATACATAAAAAACAAAATAAAATTCATTATATTATTCTTCATTATATTATTATATTATTATTCCTAATTTCATTATATTTTATTTTATCGTTGCGAAAGTAATTACATCATTGCGGGGAAAAAATATAACATGAAGTAGGAATTTGAAAATAAATCTGTAAAACCAGTCAATTCGACTGGTGTGGTAGTTCTAGTGTTAATTGTTTCCTCCGCTCCTCTACGTGCTCCCTCTTTCTTTTCCCTCACTTCCTTCCATTTTTCTGCGCAACTCCTCTCCTTCTTTTTCCACTTATTCTATATGGATTTTATCCTCCGGGTCAAATTACTTATTTCATTCTTTACCTCCTTTGTTACTTTTCTCTTTCTTGTATGATCTCTGTCCTAAAACTTCCCATTCTGTTTATTATTATCTGCAGCGTTCCCCCCTTCGCCTATTCTTCTCTCTGAGACAATTTCTTTAATATCCCTCTTTCTCTTTCTTTCTCGCTCCTCTATTTCCTTGAAATCTTCCTCTACGTCTCCTTCAGTTACGGGTTTCCACATTTCAGTCAGTTTTCTATCGTTACAACTCTTTTTATCTTTGCTCACCTCTAACGAAGGTTCGTCCTCTTTCTTCTTTTTAAATTTTGGTCTATCTCCGATTTTGTCTTCTGTTATTCGTTCATTATTTTACTGATTTTACACCTCATATTGTTAACGTCTGTCCCTATATTTCTTTACCTTTAACTCGTCTATTTTTTACATTTAACCTTGACTCTTTATATAAATGTAATCTTACTTTCCTGTTTTACCTCATCTTACTTCTCTGTTATTTGATTAGCAATAGACTTAAGGTCCCAATACTTTTAAATATTATCTACTAGAACTTACTGTAATTCTTTACTTTTTAATATACGATAATAGTGTTATTACTATAACTATAATATCTATTATTTGATTATCAATAGACTTAAGGTCCCAATACTTTTAAATATTATCTACTAGAATTTACTGCAATTCTTTAATTTTTAGTATTTGACAATAGTGTTATTACTATAACTATAATATCTATTATTTGATTACCAATTGACTTAAGGTCCCAATACTTTTAAATATTATCTACTAGAATTTACTGCAATTCTTTAATTTTTAATATACGATAATAGTGTTATTACCATAACTATAATATCTATTATTTGTTTATCAATGGACTTAAGGTCCCAATACTTTTAAATATTATCTACTAGAATTTACTGTAATTCTTTAATTTTTAGTATTTGACAATAGTGTTATTACTATAACTATAATATCTATTATTTGACTATTAATAGACTTAAGGTCCAATACTTTTAAATATTATCTACTAGAATTTACTGTAATTCTTTAATTTTTAGTATTTGACAATAGTGTTATTACTATAACTATAATATCTATTATTTGATTATCAATAGACTTAAGATCCCAATACTTTTAAATATTATCTACTAGAATTTACTGCAATTCTTTAATTTTTAATATTTGACAATAGTGTTATTACTATAACAAACACCTACAACTCGGAAATAAAATACGATATGATACAGTGCTAATAAAATAATTCATTATAAATACTAAATAATTTTTTACAAAAAAATAATTTATAATATCGAATATAATATCGAATGTGAAATCAACTTCTGAAAAGAATCTCATAGTCAGAATTTCACCCTAAATATCCTTAATAATAAGATAAATGACAATTATAATTCTGCTCGCGTATCTATAACATTGTTAGACAATCTCTAATCTCATGACCTAAATCTCAAAACTTAATATCATGTAAAGATATTTAAATACGGTAGAACCTCGTTTATTACCCAATAGGTCGTTTCGATAATAAGTTAAATAACAAGTTTGTTGTAGGAAAATAAAATTATTTGCTAGGTTACAGATTACCCGTTTTAATTTTAATTTTTAATATTGCAATTGTATAAGCTTGTTTTCTAATAATTATTGTTTGTGTAAATTATAATACTATGCCAAAACTAGTACTTTTATATTTAATTTTACAAATATTAATTAAACTTATTAAAATGTTTATGTCGTTAAATTATTGCGATTTTACAAATATTAATTAAACTTATTAAAATGTTTATATCGTTAAATTATTGCGATGTTTTTAATGAATGAAATATTTTGAAATAGAAAGTAAAGTTTCGATCGTAAACGAAATATCAAATTTTTAATATTTAGTACATAAATTAATATCAGTAGTGTCTTAAGACGAGTTATCTCTAATGTAACAAGTACTTTGTTTCAATGTGACCCTCTTTTGACTTAGTATGTGCTGGAAATAATATAATACTGCGATGTAATAGTATGATATTGCATGCTCTTCGAGTATATTATTTAAACTATTGCGTTGACAACTAAGTGATTGCGGATAATAATTTATTTCTCAAGTAAGATTTTAAAATTTATTTGCAAACAAGTTTATTTTCAAATAAATTGAGCTGTTGCTTTATTTGCAATAATTATTTGATCTTTTTTCTTATATTTAATCCTCATGCGTCATATTTTATATCAGAGTATATAAATAAATGGATAAATTTATTTTCTTATTCGTTCTACAAAATATAAAGAAAAAATTTAATAAACTAAACAAAAGGTTAACACAAGCTACTGACATAAATTACTAGATTCGTAAACGACTTTAGAACGACCACGTGATACAAAGCTATCGCCCAGTATTACATCTTAACCAAACTTCGATAATTCTGACTATATGTGTAACGAACATGGCGCGGTTATGAAATCGATGCGTCTTATTTGTCCGTGCCAAGTATCAAATTACTGGCAACGTTCAAAACATCGATAGCTCGATATTTATAACAAGCTATATTCAAGTTGCATGCCAACATTTTGAAATACGTCACGAACTTCAAATTATCTAAATTTTAACACTTTACTGAAGTTTTATGTAATACACGTATAAAAATGTAGCGTAATTATAGAATTACGGATGAATCAAACTGCACTTATTATTTATACTTTATGGTCATCAGAGTTACGTATAATAACATATTAAAGCTGGCGTTTGTAATTGCTGAACTTCGCAGAAGAAGTTTGTTGTTTGACAAACTCTTCATCTTCAGACTTTTCAATTTTTGAATTACAAGTCAGATAAAAAAGGGTCTGCTAAACCAATAGAAAGACTTTCTATGTTAATACAATCAATGATATTTAAAGAGTAAAAGTATGTAGTAGTACATATAATAAATAATAATATGTATCACATATTTCTATGTTCTCTTAACAGGTAATTTAACGTTATAGTCTGATAATTGTATAAAATGATAAATATTGCTTATAATTATTAATTCATTATTAATTTATATGCTTCGGTAAAATGTACATATTGTTATTACAAATGGACTAAAGTGTCTGAATATTTACGTATAAACTACTTTTAATATCCATACATTGTTTTCAGTTCAATAATTTAAGTGTACAAAATTTAATGTCTATATACGTAGGTATATTTCATTTTATTCTCACTCTTATATTTTATATAACTATAGCTTTATTCATCTATTTACGGAGTACGCCATTTTCACACAAATCTCCAGAGGATACGCGAAACATTAAAGACTGAGAATCACAGTATTTTAAAATAAATTTGAAATAAAAATATAAAAATGTTTCATGCCCGCTTATATAAAGTATTTCAGTGGATATTTACATTCTCTTTATTGTTTATTATTTTAAACAGCTTTAGCTTTAATTAACCTTAATTTCATCACAACTTTTCTGATTCTCAAATCAGAACTAGCTTCAATTTCATCGCAACCTCTTTCGGATTTTCCAGACTTATAAAAATAGAAGAAGTCAAGAAATCTGCAGAAAAATTATTTTTTGTATACTCTAAAGAAAATTAATTTATCAAATTATCTTTCATAAAATCAAATTTCATTGTACTTAAAAAATGTTTGATAATTTACGAAACCAAAAGTGTCAAAAGTGTTAAATTAATAATTTAGTAGTAATTAAAAATGTATAGCTTCAGGTCGAATTAAGACGTAATACACAGAAATATTCCTATATGTATAATGCAATAATAATTTACTCGAATTGAAATAATAATAATGGATATATTAGGAATAACCTAACAATCATAATTAGTCTATTACGTAGGTGCACATCTACGTAGTACTGACAATTATGCCATTATATCTGACGAAAATGTCTCTAATCATATTAAACTCCAACTTTTAAAATATTTATTAAAGAAATTATTTCAATTGGAAGAAATAACTATATATTGTAATATATTAATTTTAGCATTGCTCAAAAAACGTAACATTAAATTAAATACCACAGTACTTTACAAACTTTACAGTTTATTCACACCGTGATATAACGCGACTGGATCTGAATAGTTATCAATGACAACACTACAAAGGTTTGTCGCCACGAGCCTGAGTTAACGCATCTATGTCCGAGCAACGATGCTAAAGTACGCGTGACATTGAACAACGTAGAACCAACGTCAAACAAAATACGTAGGTGTACGCGAGATAAACGCAAAACAAATAAATCTAACTGCAGTATATATATTAAATGGTCGATATTCACGGTTAAGTTACGTTCAAAAGATGATTAATCGGCGTTAGTGAAACGGTCGATGAATAGACTTACCCTAGAGATACGAAGGGGTTGATGCAGGTCATGCCCACCATGCATACGAAATCCCCACGGAGAGCCTCCAACGAGGGTGACTTCTCTTGCACTCATCCCGCCTCTCTTGTCACTCTCCAACAACCACTCACTCGCGTTTCAATCCGAACGCGAGACGCAGCTATGCTGTTTGCTGATACAGACGCCACGCCGTCTCGTTTTACTCGTCCCGAGTTGACCAACGAGGTCGTAGTTCGCGCTCCGCGGCGCAAAATCGTTGATCACGCGTAAACTCGTCTTGTCAACGCTCACATTTCTCGAATAACGCCTCGCGAAATTTGCCTGCTATCGTTTATTATCAACGTTTACTCGAATGGTAGTCAGTACTCCTTAATCAGCGACATTACCGACCATGCATCATCTTTCAACGAACGAACGACGAAAAGGTTACGGACGAAAAGTTCATGGACGACGATCATACAAACTATTAGTGTTATTGATAAAACAGAGGATAAATTTAATGATTCACGATGTTCTCGGTTATCAAATTACGAACACGAATATATAGTCACTGATGACAAGAAAATTAGAACGAACAAAGACACGAACTACACTCGTCGATGGTTCGCGGAATACTGACGTGACGGCGCATTCCCCCTCCCTATAATCGTCGGCGCGCCACCCTCACTTGCCATCCTATGAAACTCAAGCCACCCGGCGGACACGCGTGCCCTCTCCTACGGCTACAATCAACATTTCTTAACTTACGATTCGAATGAACCACTTGTAGCTAATATTATACATGTAGAGTAGACGCATTACTATTCGGTCGTATTATTTAAAGGTCACGAGAAAAAAAAACTTAATAAATATATTTTCGGCAATATTTTTATTTTAATATCACTTTGTAATAAAAACTTATTTAAAAATCGGATGAACCTCTCAGATATAAAGATATACGTCTTTCAAACCAGGACATATTTTATAAACCGAAGATATAACTATAAAAAAGTAATATTTTAATATTATAACAAGTACAACCTCGAAATAAGCAACATATAGTCGAGATCGACTGGTTGCTTATTAGGAATCATACATGCTACTCGGCTTGACTTTGTTTTCGAACACAATAAGAAAGAACACGCAGAACGAGCGACAAGTTGGAGATAGCGGTGAATGAAAAAGTGATTGGCCAAGGAGCATACAACACTTCAGAATCGCTAATGCTAGAGTGAGAGGACATTATGCATATTCTATTCGTCTTCTACTAAACGATGTTATTGTTCATTCGATCACAAAAATTGATGGCTTCTGGCTTTCGCAAACCTCTTACTCATGCTTGGAACTCTCACTTTGTCGGCGAGTTGTATAAGAAATAAAGAAGAGGGGATAGTGAACTGTTTGTTTCGAGTCAAAAACCAGTTGCTTATTATTTATTATACGAGCCGGAACTGTAATACATAACTTTAAAATTATAAAAAAGATAGAAAAACGCGTTTAACTTTAAAATCAAATAGCAGACATTTTTGGTAACAACTTTGGGATTGTTCGACAATGAGTACGGAACCTTAAAACTGCGTGTAAAGTATGAAAGACATTACTTATCGCGTTTTTCTGCTGTAATGTTCGTTTATCATTATTTTTGGAATACACCTGCAATTTGGAAAGTAATTATTTATGTCGTTCTTGAAAATCAATTAAATTCGTACCTCTAAATTGACAATTACAAAATCAATGCTACAGGCTTCTAAGCAACCATCAATAAGAGACAATGTAAACTGATATAATCTTTCATCTTCATCTTTTTAATAAAAATTTGACACTTTGTTTAACAATTTATAATCGTCAAAATATTTTGTAGAATTTGTAGAAAAATCTTATACGTTATCTAAAGTCTTTCAATCCTTTGTCATCACCTTGTAGGATCAACTTATGTTATAAATTATTAAACGATATTATTTTACTTATAAGTACCCTCGAGACTAATTCGCACTTGAACGATACTTGGATATTAAACTGTTTACTTTCGCTTTAATACTAAAACATAACTTTTAACTAAAATAAAATAAAAAGGTCGACTGTTGATTTCTGATATACATAAAGGTTCTGCTAATAATAATACAAATAAAAATATTCAAAATAAAAAAATAAATATATTATTATATAATAAATAAAAATATTCAAAAAAAAAAAAATAAAAGTATTCGAATAAAATAAAAAGTTATATAAAAAAAGGAAAAATATTAATTCAATATATTTTATAGAATACCAAAAAACTATTAAAAAAAGCTCTTTTAACATATTTCACAAAATTATGAAATAAAAGAATATAATGAACAATTATGACAAAAGTATTAAATATATTTTTATTGTAACTGTACAGTAGCTGACGAAAGTATAAGACGATGATTTGTAAACCTGATTACAAACTTCTTATTTTCTTTTTTTATTTATTTTCGTTTTTCTATTCGGTTTGTCTCTTTGGAGTAACATAGCTGTATGTTTCACCTTCGTAACCTCAGACCGTCAGCTGTTAAATACAAACAATGTTGGAGTTACAACAGTTAGTTACCGCGTAGCACTTGTAAACAGTGGACATTAGTTTAAGACGATCTGTGTAAAACGTGAGTTTTTGAACATTTTGATCCTAGAATGTCAAAATCATTGTTTAGTACAGCTTTTATCGCTTAAAATTCATTTAGGTAGGAACAGACTATGGGTAAATGAAAGAATTTCCTTGAAAACAAAAGGGAACAAATCGTAAGGCTGCGAAAGCAAAGTAAAACCTCCACCGAAGTAGCAAATATAGCGAACAAGTCAGAAACGGCTTGTAAGCAAGCTTGGTATAAATTTTTAAAGGCAGACATGTATTGGGATAAAACGGAGGACCACAGAAACACAACGCCGAAAATGGATCGCCGGATTCATGTATTGAGCGGAAAGGATCGTTTTCGTAGTGCAAATATTGCTGCGGAGATAAACTATAAAAACGATACACAAATTAGTGCTAGAACTGTTAGGAGAAGATTAGAAGACTTTAACTTAAGAGGACGAAAACCCCGAAAGAAACCACTGCTGGGTCCTAGGAATCGAAAAAGACGACTTGCGTTTGCTGAAGCTCATAAGCATTGGACATGTGAAGATTAGCAAAAGGTATTGTTTTCAGGCGAATCGAAATTCAACCGCGTCTCTTCTGACGGGGTACGGTATGTTGGACGTCGAATTGGCGAAAGTTTGAAGACACAATGCGTTTTAAAAACTCTTACACATGGTGGTGGAAACGTTATGGTGTGGGCGTGTTTTTCTCGAGGCGGTTGTCACGACCGGCACACTTCAAAGCCGATGGGCTGATGACAGAGATAAATGTGTGACGGCACTCGGCGACAATGTATGTCCTTCCTCCGAATGTTCGATGCCTAATAAACGCGTGGATAGTGGGGATACTGAGGGGTGACAAAGGAAAAGAATCGGATCCGATCGAAAGTCAAGTTGTAAGAGCTTCAGTCTTGGAAAGTCACGGCTGGAGTTCGGAAGTAAACTGTCATTGGTGTAAACAAAGTGTTGAGAAATAAATTCTCTCTTTCTTTATTTTCATCTGCGATTTCTTTTTTTTATTTTACGTGACACGGTCTTGGTCCGATATGTCGTATCAATGGAATTGTGACGGCACTCGACCACGGAATTTTCCAACGGCTTCGCGACACAAAGCGCTATACCTTCAAAGCGTAAGGCCGACTGCCTAATGTACCACCGACATCCCTGCGGTTCTTTCGCCGAATATTCCGAAGAACGCATACGCGACGACTGTCACGTAAAATAAAAAAAGAGAAATCGGAGATGAAAATACAAGATAAAAATAAGGAAATAAAAAGAGAGAATTTATTTCTTAACACTTGGTTTACACTAACTATGATTCACTTCCGAACTCCAGCGGCGACTTTTTAAGACTGAAGCTCTTATAACTTGACTTTCGGCGGAATCCGATTCTTTTTTCTTTGTCACCCCCAATATCCCCACTATCCACGCGTTTGTTAGGCGTCCACGACCTTTCTTTCTTCTCGAACATTCGGCGAAAGGACCGTAGGGATATCGAGGGTTCATTAGGCACCTCGCTTCGACGACAATGTATGTCGCCGAGTGCCGCCACATCTTTATTTCCATCATCAGCCCATCGGTTCCGAAGCGCGACCTGGTCTCTGATGTGGATTGAGATGTGCTTGATGTTACACAACCGTCGCATGTTACACATCTAATAATCCCGTGCGTAGTGGGGATAAGGAGGGACAACAAAGAAAAGAATTTTTGGTTTCGAACAAAAGATTCATCCTGCCCCGAGCAGAAGTGCGAAAGGTTTAGCGTCATAGCGAAGCAAACACAATTCGAGATACGTGATTATTAACTCTTGTAGTTAATCGTTGATCGTTGACCGTAAATTGTTAATAGTTTAATAAACCTTTCTTGTTGAACATCAAGACTATTTCTTGTGGACACCTTCACCAACAACCACCTCAGAATTATGGACCGTTTTCAATATATGGACATACTCAAGATCACAATGTTGCTTTTTGCACGCAACGATATGAGTGATGATTTTATTTTTTAAAATGGTAATGATCCGAAGCGCACGGCTCGGGTTGTGAAACAGCCGAAGAAGAAAATATTAGCGTGTTGCCGTGGCCGTCGCAATCATCAGACATTAATCCAATCGAGGATTTGTGAAGGACCATAAAAAAGACAGTACAAGGTTATAAACCGAAAAATTTTAATGAACTTTATAATTGAAACAGCTTGCAGTAATACTACGGTAGATCAATGTAGAAAATGAATAGATTCTATGCCAAGAAGGTGTACCGAAGTGGTAAGGAATAACGGATATTGGACAAAAGATCGAATTTAAACAAAAATTGTGTATATTTTCTTACCAAAAATTAATATTTCTTGTGTAGCTTTAAACTTTTGACCGACGAAATATTATACAGGTTTCGTTGCTTTTTTATAAGTTAGCTACTGAGCAAAATATCAAAATGAAATTTTTTTGTAAGTGTATAAACAAATGTCTAATTGGTCAAAAGTAGAACACTGTATTTATTGTCGGAGATGTAGAGACATGGAGCATTTCTTTTGGAATACTTGGGCTCGAGGTGACGCAACTGGTCGCTGAACGTAGCCACGGTCTCGGGATGAACGTTGAACTTGGCAGAAGAAGTTCCGATATTGAGGGACACGCTGTTTTAACGGACAAGCCCCGGCCAGGAGCAATGTTGGCTCTATGCAGGACTGCCTAGCAACGGCGCCTGGAATGTTGTTGATATTTCTAATCAATATGTAATTGACAAATGAGATCCAGGCAGTCTTTTATTGAGATCTCCTTGGCGAGTTTACGGATATCGGGGAGTCAGTCTAGAAGAAACCAAGCGATACAGCTAACGTAATCTGCGATACAGAGAAAATACAAACTATTGTACAAAGAGTTTCCCGTTGACCGTGGATTCGTTTGAACCCAAGAATATTGTTAAAAGCGTTCGTTAAACTGTTTATCGTTAAACCTTGTAAAGTTATATCTATTCGTGTTTAACAATTTAAGTGTAATATAATTTAGTTAAGTTAAACAATGGTAAATCCAAATGAAGAATTAATACGCGCTCACAACTCAAAAGACGATTTAACACAAAACTCTAATAATAATTCGACATATATTTTTTTATAGAAAGTAAATTGTTTATTTGTTCCATTTCGTCTTAATCTTTTATCCGCTACCGTATATTAGGACAGTTCTTTTTACTACGTTTCGTCTTGAAGCTTTTTAGATCTCCCTTACCATCCCTTAAATTCCACTTTGTAAAAAAATAATACAAAAAGGTTACAAGTTAAGTCAGATAAGTCCTAAGGTTCCTCAATTTTTAACCTTTTGCACTCGACAGCCTTTTCGGTCGGGCGTAGCAGTAACTCGAGGTAAATTTGCGCGTGTGTGACGAGTGTCTTGTAGGTAGGTGGTTAAGTGGCTTCTCGTTCTTTTGCTTTTTTACAGAACATATGAATTAATTCAGCAAGTTTCCAAATCAATTTTTTTAGAGCTTCTAAATTTACGAAACTATAATACTTCTGCCACGATCGTTAAATCTGAGCTAACGTCGGAGACGTTACCACCCCATAGTTTCGGAAGAATTTGAGCATAAATATTATCTTTATTTTAAAGCGTAACACTTTACACTTCATAACAAACATTATAAAGAGCTCAAAATCTATTTACGAACCAATACTGCGCTCTCATCGATTGGAGAGAGGTCGAAATTTAGCATAAACAGGGACAATGTGACAGACGAAATGTCACAGACGAAATCCAATTAAACAAAGCGATAAAATAGCGAGATTCCAAGCGCCTTAGCACGAGTGAGCATCGGGATAACATCCGGACACTCTATCCGTTCTCAGAAATATATGATGGAAGCCTTTTCCTACTTCCACGAATAAAAGAATTTAAATACTCCCCCTGAAATCATCCAAGTCAGTCTTGAACAGTCATGCCTAGAGCTCAGAAGTGTATTGCAAACAAGAAAAAAATAAAGTTTTTTTTTTTTCCTTAAATTTCTTTTTTTATTTTACGTGACAACGACATCGTCTTTCATTCTCCTCTCGAGTTGCCACACGGAACGCCGTGGTGACGGAAAATAGCCTCTCGAGTGCAAAGAGTTAATCTGGAATATGATGCAACTGCAAAAAAACTACTTGAAATTTTGTAAAACAAAAAATTGCTTATTAGTTAAGAAAATATTAAAATATTTATTGTTTATAAATAAAATGACAAACAAGTATAAAGGGTTTGATAGAACAAACATAGAAATTAATTAAATAACAGAGATTAATACATAGAATTTGTTGTTGCTCCACTATCTTTCTAAGACTATAATAAGATTTAAATATGCTGTTTAATTTAATTTTATCAGAGAGGTAAAAAATAGAACATTTATAAAAATGTACTAATTGAAATGAAGTGTTCCAAATAATTTTCAGAAACCTTAACAAATTCCCTTAACAAATTCAACAAAAAGCAACTGTGAATTGCAGTAACAGACATAATATAACAAACATTTATATCTAAAAGATCATAGAATACATTTTACTGCTATCGCATAAAGCACATAATTATCAACGTTTGTAAATATAATTTTCTATAATATAATAATATAATTCTATAATATATGTAATATACGTAATATACGTATAATTATAATTCTATAATATACGTAATAAGGATACAATTTTTGGACTATAAGATTTTGTTTCCTTAACTTACAACAAAGGAATAAAGAGGAATAAATTCTACAACATGTTACGAATGTAACTTAAGAAGCGCCGATTTGAAGGCTTAACATAATTATTAAATTGTGAATGTTTATGTAAATTTAAATCTTTAAGAACACAAACACAGAACTGCAACCTTACGCATAATTCATTCTTGCATCTATAACCCATTTGCATCATGGCCCTACTTAAAGGGCCATTTGAAGGCATCAGCGGCGTTCAACTGGCGACTGGTCCCCATCACCGCACGAGGTCGGTCGTAGGTGCAATAAATGACATCCGAATTCTTCATGGAGTTTATCGGAAATTTACTGTTCAAAACGATTGGTAGACAACAATGTTACCTCGCAAACATCGCATCTTACATTTTTTAAAACAGAGGAAAAAGTAAAAATTATTTATTTAAAAAAATTATTTAGATTAAAATGGAAATTAAATCATATTATTTCTCGTGGAATTCTTTAAAATGGTCAATACATAATGGCACATCGCAAATATGGCATTTAAAGACCGTTTCTCTTCGAGTACGTTTAGATAAGCATGCGTTATGGAATCATTAGATGTTTCACTTACTTTTATATTTGGTAAATATTCGCCAATAATTTCTCCGGCTAATTGTCGTTCAAAAATATGAAAAGCTCGATCCTTTTTATGATTTTTAAAAATTACATAACTGTTCAGTAACAACATGTCTATGAGGTAAAAGAATATTTTCATATAGGCTTTTTTACATCTTCGCATAGTATGAAATTTACTTAGCATTTGATCGCCAACATCAACTCCACCCATATTCTGATTATAATCAATTACCATTGTTGGCTCTATACATTTTTGTCACATCTTGTCATATGTATGTCGGAGATGAAAGAACACCGGAGCTTTCCTTCGGAACTTTGGGAAAATCCCGTAATATTGTAATCTAGATTCTACCATAGCCGTAATTAAACAATAAAATTGAGAAATAGCTGTTTGTGAGTTAAATCGATTATGACTACCCGGGATTTATGACGGTGGGCTTGGGTTCGAGGTGACATAATGGGTCGCTGAACGTAGCCACGGTCACGGGAGGGACGCGTACCTAACAGAAGTATAAAATAATTAAATATCTTTCCTTAAAAACAAGGATTGACCTGAAGGATACAGAGAGGAGTATATAAGGCAGCTCCTCCTGGACTGAGAGAAGTTCTACTTGTATCGTGAACAAGTACGTTGAGTGACTTTAGATTGAGAAAGAAATCGCATTCGTCATCCCGTTGACCGTGTATTCGTTACCGATCTCGGGGCCATCGTCATTAATTTCGCGAGTGCTCAACCGCCGCGGTTAATCGTCAAGATTGTAACACCTCCATCGCGGCAACAAACTACGCCTGTGTTGTGTCGCATCAATGGCCAATCCTAGTGAAGATTCATTTGACGCCCCCAATCCTAATCCCAGCTCTTATCCGACATATATATTTGTTTTCTCTGTGTCAGAAAATTCTAAGCTATGTATAGTTGTCAGTAAAACGACATCTTTTTTACATACATCTTTTTACATAGAAGACAGTCGCAGATCGCGTAATAATCCGCGCTTAGTGATAGAAGCCAGTCGCAGCGCGCGGATTAATCCGCGCTTGGATGCAAATGGGTTCAATTTTCCATAAATATATAAACATCTGCAATGTAGTAATTATACTTTCGGTAATATTAATTTTCAACCGCTTAAACCATATATGTATAGAGACTCTTACGAAAATATATGAAAATAAAATATAAAAGTACGAATTTTCTTTAGCATTCGCACACAGACTTATTCTTGTAAATCCTTTTCTTTTTTAACAACCCACTGATCGTATTCATCAAGTAAATAACATAATGCATCTGATTTTTTGTCATTTTTATTTCCTGTTTTTTGCTGTTTCTTCTTCTTTTTCTTTTGCTTCTTGAAATAGTCGTCGAAATCGTCAACAGGTGCCATTCTAATTGTATTAAGTATCACGTTTGGATTTTCTTTGACAAATTTTGCAATTTGCATGAATGGTGTGTCCACTTCTTTGTTGCACTTTTCATACTCGCTACGTTCAATGCGGATAAAGTTTTCGCGGCTTTTCTCAAATTTACGTATATCATTCATAGTCGTCCATTCCATATTATCTAGATGCTCGCTGTTTTTCTTTTTAACAATACATTCGTAAATTTCATGTTTGTCCATCTGACAACGATAATAGTATTTCTCACTGTCTTTCTTTAGTGAAAGAGTTTCCATATACTTCGTCATCAAATATCCCACCAGATCTCGTTCATCGTGAATTTTATGAATATCGGAATCGTGGCATACGGAACAAAGACCAATGTATAAGAAATTAGCGTATACGCATTCGGCACTAAGCTCTACTTGCGCTTCGTTGATCGTCCGTCCTAGAGTAGCATGATATGTCAGCGTATATAGACGTAAAGGAAATTGCCATATATCACTTTTATTACATATCACACCATATTTATATAACCAATCACGATAATCTGGTAAAATCTGATAATAATTAAGCTTAACCCGTCCAATTGTTTCAACGCGATTTTTATCTTTTAAAAAACGGATTTTCAAATTTACAATTTCCTTGTTTCCAAGCAGTATTATGTCCTCCAAGAGAACAGCGTGATGGACACCTGCTTCGGTAACGTATATATATTTGTATCCTCGTACTAACAGCAAGGTGGGAAAAAATTTACGATTATTAAGAGAGGTCTTGGTACTATGTGGTGCACAACGAAATGGTTCTTCGTAATACGTTGTGCCAGTCGAGTTCAGATATTCAATAAAGCGATATAAATGTCTTGTAATGTTGCGATGAGTTTGAGCAATGTAAATAGTATCAAAACGGTCCTCGGTGAAATATTTCGGTTCGAACAGAGTGTATAGATGGTAACGTAGCTTATAATTCAACGGAACGTTCCCAACGGGTTGTACTTGCCGCAGAAGTTCATAGAAACTTGCTACTTTCATTCTAAGCACGGTATCACATATTCGCATGTTTTCATTTAAATTACTTATTGTCGAGTCCTTCAATATCTGAATAATATAATAATTACTTTCCTTATGAAATACAGATTTATTGATAGAACTTAATTGCATAGCATCGCCAGCAAAAATTAAGTGCAGCTTATGTTTAAGGGACAGTATGTATAATAGAAGCAACATAGCCGGTGAGGGTATAGTGTATGTGTCTAAAATAAGAACGGATGTGTCCTCAGCGACAAATTTCTTAGAGTACACGATTAACTTATAAAGTTCCCGAATCTTATCTTCATTGAACATTTGAAACATTTGAATTGCTCGTTGATACGGTAGATTGAAATGGTGCATACAAAAAGATACAGACGTGTACGTCTCTATATCCTTCAACGAAATTTCACTCGCCTGGTCTTTTCGGAATACAATAACCTTTGTTGGTTTCTGGCAGTTTACAACCAAAGTGCACAGAAGAAACGTTTTACCATTTCCGCTTGGAGCATCGATCGTGATAATTGAGTTACTTTCTTGCTCTAATAATTCGCATATATCACGGTACGCTTTCTTCTGACATTTGTTTAAGTACACGATATCTAGCTCCGTCTCTTTTCCAATACATCTGGTACAATTGGATTGATCGATAGTCAATGAATCGAATTGTTCTTCCAACTCTTGCATCGCAGCGCCACTCATTCTGTTACTTCACATTTGGATATCGATAAAAAAGAATATTTCTCTGTTAATATATACTTCATAAAATTACAATGTTTACCATAAACATTTAAAGAAGAATCTTTCTTACCCTTCTAAATAATATTATCCACCGCGTTGTTTTCCTTCTTCGGATGTTTAAAACATCTGCAAGTATAACACAATTGTTAGATCAGAATCTAATGTGACGTTAACGCTTTACCGACCGATAGCCTATTAATCGGCTTTTTGTCGCCGACAATTTTTCTCATTATTCGAGCAGTAATTTGTCGTTTAGTACTAAGGCACCTTGCTCAGTTGCATCAGTTGCGTTGCTTTGTAAGCTTCCACAGTTTCATACCAATTTGAGAAACGTACCGTTCGCAATGAACAAAAGAATGGTATTGGAGAGTCTAAACCGAAACAGAGCTGGCGCCAGGGAGAATCTGTGCCTGAGATACCGGTCGGACGTGAGTATGCTGTTGAATCGCCAGCGGTCGGTAAAGCGTTAAATGTTGAATATATAGATATTTTTATGCCTCGTATCTAAACCATTATAGATTACCTTCTCGCATTCTTTTTATCTTCTTAATTTTTTCTCTTCATTATACACGAACATTATAGCAACTATTCAGTACCGATAATAAATTAAGCGATAATTCAATATTCTTGGATATAAACTGTCAGTGATTATCGAATGAAAGGTAAAATATGAATTATATGAATAAATATGAATATATGTATGAATTGTCGTACGAAATTAAAGGAAAGGATCATTAAATTTTCAATGAAAAATTGTCGACATTTAAACTGTTACAGCTTCGTTAAAAAACTTTATTACAACAACAGTTTACTACAACAGAAAGGAAAATGAAGGTACTTCTTCTTTTGGAAAATTTTTTTTATGACTGAAACCACTATGTACCTGAAGATCAAATATTTACCTTCCTTCCCTTTACAACGACCTCTTAAAACTTAATGTACGACTTTTCATCGCTGTTTTATTGAACT
Organism: Bombus hortorum; assembly: GCA_905332935.1. Taxonomy (NCBI): domain Eukaryota; kingdom Metazoa; phylum Arthropoda; class Insecta; order Hymenoptera; family Apidae; genus Bombus; species Bombus hortorum. The sequence continues at coordinate 4,002,414 of HG995205.1, read as the reverse complement.
TTAAATGAAAAGTATGCCGTCAACATTAGAATAATCCAAAGTATACGCCACAAAGCCCAAACTATAACTGTTATACCTCAAAATTAAAAAATTATAATATAAGAATTAATATCTGCGTTTAAATGATTTTGGTTACGAATAATCATTATAAATGATTATTGATGATAAATTTTTTTGTTGGTTATGAATAATCGTTATCAATGACGAAAATTTTATTTTAATGGTTACCGATAACTACTATCGATGACGCGAATTCTTTTTGGTTACCGATAGCCGTTATCGATAACGCGAATTCTTTTTTGTTACCGATAACCGTTATCGATCACAGGAATTATTTTGTTATCCATAACCATTATCAATAACGAGAATTTTATTTTGATTACCGCTCACCATTATTATCGATGAGGTACAAAATAGATGTAACACTGAATGCTTTTTCGTATCTGACAATTTGAAAATTACCCAGGTGATACACTAATATCACAGACGAGTATTTCTTTTCTTCAACAGTGTAGGACGAGCTTGTGGAATCATTCTGTCCCTTCCAATTTCATGAATTTTTAAATATGTTGTACAACTTCTTGTACAACTTTCTCCTATATATTGTATATATAACCGCCAGTCGGTCGTAGCTTCCGCGATATTCGCAAAAATATGGCTGGTACCACTACAGTGAATTCTGCTTATTGTTGTACGCCTATAACAGCGTATGCGCCCAATAACTAACACTGACGCAATATGTGATATAAATCAACATTTTGGGCAACTTCAGGCGACATATGCCCGAGTATTGGTTGTTGGACGCATACGCTGCCATAAACGCACAACTATACACAGAAATACATTGTATCTTGTATCTCAAAAACTAAGCGAGTGGAGGGTTATATGTATAAAAAAAAGTTGTCCAAATGTTAATTTGTTTAACAGATTTGGAAATCGGAGAACGGAACTCCTCTACGAGTTCTGCAAAATTTTTATCATTTATAATGGTTATTCGTAATTAGCACAGTTAGATATAATCTTCTTTAATCATTTTATTTTTTGAGAAATTTCTTTAAGGTATAGTGGTGCCTTCTATTTAGATACAAATTAATTTCTATCTAATGATTTCTCACAAAAAATTCGATGAAATAACTATTATTTCGCGGCTATACCACAAAGAGCTCGCACAATTGAATTTGCACATGTCGTGTGCGTGTGTTTATTGTTTAGTTTCTAGACTTCGCAATTGTCGTCCAAGTTTTCCACAATACTAGAAATCATAAGGCAACGATATTATTTACAATTGCATCAACCTCTATATATAAAAAAACAAAAAAAAATATTATTAGCGACTTACAATTAGTTAAAATTATAAATTGGGATTTGTAATTTTTGGAAAAAATTGCTTTATTTACTAAGTTTTACATAATTATCAGAACCCAATACATTAAAGCGATTAAATGTAGTATAGTATCTATGCAGAAAAATTGTTGATCCAAACGTGTGTTTCCGATAATATTTTAGATCGCTAAAGCCGAAAATGAGCGTCATTTTCCACTGCAATGAACGGTTTTGAAAATTCGAGCCTATGAACATTTGACGAAGGTCTTAAATGTAGAAATTTGCGAAAGGTCGTGATCATGCAGAGCGCTAAGCGTTACGGGACAAAACAAATCCTGACACAGCCAATGCCTTTCTCTGTCGCTTGTCGCTCCGTGTGTTATCAGAGCCTAAACGGACATCTCACGGTGTAACGGCGTAACAGCTGGAAAATAAAACATAACCTAAACCTAATTCAATACCTATGCTCAGGATTTAACTGCATACGCAGTAACCCATACAGTAGGCTATGAGTATGAAATTTTAAAAAAGGTATCATCAAAATCCACTAGAGCACTGATCAACGGATTAATTGAAATTTTGTGTGCCTCATTTCCGCGAAGAACAACTCCCATTTTCGGCTTCAGAAACCTCACGAACCCTTAAAAGGTATTGTTCTATCCAAATACTTTGCTGCTTGGATACTGCACTAGAGCTAAGTGATTTATTAAAAAGGAATTATAATAGTATGCTTTAAACCGTATATTCTCTAACAGTAATCGAGATATTTTAACACTCTTTAGCATATTTGTAGTACTAACATTTAACTTTTACAATTATCCTTATTTGAGATATAACTCAAGAAACTTACTACTATAATACATATACTATATTATATATACAGGGAGGGGCGATAATCGTTGTACAATCGGGCAGGGCGTGATTCGACGTGCAAAAATAAAAACAGATTTGGTATAATATTTTTTTCATTTGAAGCTTCGTTTTCGAAAGAATCGACTTTGAAGATTTAACAAATATACTTAAATCTGGTTAATTCTGGACTGCACATGAGTCAATAGTCGACAGAGTTTTTAACTATATTTGAAAATAAGTCAAAAGTGCGTAATAAAATTTGTTCGCGAAATACTCGAATTTCGAGAAAAATAAATTTGAAAGTATATCATGTATGTGTACAGAACCAGTTCGTAATTAAACATGTTTAAAGCTTATTTTTTTAACGAGGTCTTAAAGAGGTTTCTGAGAAGTCAGAAACGTAGCATCATATGAAACAATTTTATTCTATATTTATGACTTATTTTTCACGTAGAATCACCCTGCTCCACCCTGTATGTACTTACAATGGCAAACAATAAAGTGTATATTCGATACTATAATTTAGTTCGAAAAAGACATTGTCCCCTTCCGTAATATAGCGTAGTATTCCATAATATCTCTCATTACAATAATCAAGAGAACAAACAATATTATCTTGGAGAGACTATTTTTATATAAATAAGAAAATTTATTGTGTGTGCAGTGGGCGTAGTGCGTGTGTTATGCAGGTTGTATGCAGTGTAGCAGTATTATACGTCGTTTATTATTTATGTCACCATATTTGTTACAAAATGTTACATATATTTGGAGAACTTTCGGACATGCATTTTTGTTACGGTGCGGTGGACGGCAATAGCACAAAAGCGCAACGTTTATACGGCGAAAAACATAATGGGACTATGCTCAGCGCAAAGATATTTCGCAAAATAGACCAGCGATTGCAGGGTACCGGTATGTTAAAACCTGACGGACGAATTCAGCGCGACAGTGTGGGAGATAGAATGCTGCACCATATCCAAGAAAATCCCAGGTTAAGTACGATGATTATTGCTGCTGAAGAAGGTATCGTTAACAGCAACGTATAGTCTGTATTGAAGAAGGAAAATCTACACCCATATAGGTTTCAGAAAGTTCAGGAGTTAAAAACAGAAGATTTCTTCACAAGAAGAAATTTTTGCAAATGGATGAGTTGGAAAATCCAACGCAAATCCTATTTCCCCGTGAGTATATTATTTACTCATGAGGCAATATTTAATAAGTGTGAAATAACAAACATAATTTTTTTTATTATTTAATTTATACTTTGCAGTTTATCCAGCTGGGCATTTGGTAAATATAACAAATATATGTAAGGAATAGTTCTGGGCATGTAAAAATCCATACATACTAAGATATGATTCATGCAGAGATTATGCACCATCACATTCTACCAACGCAGTGTAAGAGCATTTGACCAGCTGTTTTGGAAACAGGTGGGTCGATGGAACAGGACCTGTGCTTCAGCCTGCACGGTCCCCAGATTTAAATCCCCTCGACTTTTACTTCTGAGTACACATGATAACACAATACGGCAAAATTGTACGAGAAAGGTCAGGCTCTGTTTACAAGGAAACAGAGGACATATTGAACGTTCGTTGTAATTTGATGTATTTTTTGTGGACACTCGCGACGCGTGTGTGATTTTGTTGTGGACCTTTGCAGACGGGAGAATCGCAGTTTACGTATCTGAATATTATAGTCTTCCTTTCTACGACTTGTAGGAGGTAAGCTGCTGCTTAGGTATCGTTCGGATTGAGGATGACAGTGCGTCCCGTTGCATTGGCTGACCTCCTTTCGTTAATGTAAAGAGGTTCGATCGTGTGCATGGGTATAAAACGATAATAAAACCATTTTAGATGTATGAGATATCATTATGAGTGTGGCGGCACTCGACACTAGCGTCGGACGACGGCAGCGCAGTGGTAAGCGCCTTAGGTTACGAACGTTCGGGATCCGGGTTCAAATCCCGGAGTCTGATTTTTCTTCTACAACATAAAAATGAAAAGAAAAGCAGCAGTAGTACCCCAGCAGCGACATTTACACCCGTAGCAGAACCTGTGTCTCACCCTGTCTCACCCTACACACCACACACACGCAATATCACCACAATCTAACTAATACAAGCTTTAGCGTACTAAAAAAAAGAGACTACACAATATCATGACACCTTATGAGGAACAGCAGCAATGAGCCACATAAATAAATTTAGAGGCTACAATCGAAAATATTCAGAACAATAGTTAACGCGCTCCCATGGTATGTCAGAAACGAGGATTTACTTAAAAAGACTTAAAAATACCAATGGCCAAGGAAGAAATTGGCAGATACGCAAAAAAATACAAGGAAAGAATGACAACACATCCAAACCAGCAGGTTGCTGAAACAAGCAAAACCCATATAAAAAGAAGATTAAGAAGAAAGCATAATATGCCACTGAACTCGCTAAAGAGATAGACAAGACAAACTGTGGAAGGATTGGTGGTGTATCCTGCTGGGGGGGGGGGGGGGGGTAGAGTCCATTCACATATGTTATTTAGCAATAAAGTTAGAAAAATTTACCAAATTGTCTAGCTTGGACGAATTGTAAAGCACAAATTAAAAAAAAAAAACTTTAACATTCGTCCACGCTTTGACAATTGTACAAGGGGTTAACCTAGTATATTCGGAGTCACAGCCGTAAAACCGTTGAAGCCGCTAGCCTGTGCGCTAGCAAGGTAGGGAACGTGTAGTATACGACATCCTCAAGTGGCTTCGCTATCTCTTTTCCTGGAAACAGGGATGACGGAGTCCAAGCAATAGTTGCGAGCGTTTTCGAAGCTTCACGTTTTCAGGCAAACGTAAAACGTGAGAGGCCGCTAGTTCACACACCATATGAATTTAATTGTGCTTAATTTATGGCACACAAGTGTCTTCCCACAGTTAAGGTTGACAAAAACAAAGCGGCCGTGCCAAGCTTCGAACTTCACATTTTCTTACAATAAAAGCTCATTTGCATAAACCTATGCCAATACTGAAGCTTAACACTGAAAACTAGCTTTACGATGATACGTTGAACAATATCTTAATATCAACTGAGTTGTAATATAGACTAATATCAACTGTTATTTGTCATACTTCCTGCAGAAATTTATTGCAAATACTGTTTGCTGTTTATCTAACTCTAATTATAAGCTTCCGGATACTTTTGTGACTCATCGGTTTTTTTTATTATTATTATTTAATTTTTACTTCGCAATTTGTCCAACTGGATATTCCGTAAATTACGTGATTCATCGATGATGTGGATTTGTACCAAATGTACTGTAAGTATTATATATATATATACGTACTATGCGATGTATATACATTGTGTCAACCATTTGACGCATGCGCTGCCACAATCCACAACTATAGGCAAAATTCAATGTCTGATGCCGGCAGTTTCTCGCGAATATCTCGGAAACTAACCTAATCATTATGTATATAGGAACAATTCATTTAAAATGTTAAGCTTTACAACATATCCAAAAATCATAAAAATCGGAGTCTACTCAGTCTTTCTACAGTTTCAGCTAAAATTGGATACTATTATACTATGGTAGCTTATTAAATTCGTTTTGGCAACCTTTTTTATGCTAATCTAAAAAAAATCTAAAGAGATTGTATAACGTGATTCTCTCGCTAACTAAACCTTTAGATTCTAAAGGCAATGCTACCGATCACACGCCATGATAATGCAGTCAGTACATGTGAACTATCATCAAAAACTGATATAAAGCTTTTATTATAGCAGAGTAGCTATGTACATGTGTAAAATAAAAACAATGTAATATGATCTGCTATGTGATTGGCAGCACTGTTTCCAATTAACTAAGAAAATCTTTTCTATAATGATCAATTTACAATGATTTATGGTCTCCATTTACAATTTAGTTGTAAAAGATTTTCAACAAATGAATGAAATTTCACCTCTGAATGAAACCTCGCATGGTTTTAAATAATCAAACACAGTGTCAGAAACTTTATTTTACTCTAAAGAAATAAACATATAGGTATGTACGTGTAATGAATGATAACATATTTAATTAAGTCTCCCTGCTATACATACCTATATTCTAGAGTCACTCTATATATTATATTTCTTTTATTTTTATGTTGTTATTATTATATATCATGTAATCTACAAATTAAAGCATTTATTATATTGTAAAGATGTTGTCCTTTCATATCTTTTTCGCGAATTCACTATTTACATATAAGAAAATCACGTACATATAACAAACAAATAAAATATTTAACTAAAATATTGAACTTGTCGAAAATAGCAGATCTTTCGTTCGTATCATAAATTGAATAATTCACAATTAAATGTATTCATAGAATAGAATGAGACTGATCTTTTCCTTGGGGAAATCTAGTTTTATTAGGTCTATTTTATTTCGTTTTGGAAACCACCAGGTCAAAAGTAATACATATATGAAATCAAAGGAGAAATTTCATCTGGGAATAGATGCACAATTGGGTTAGGTTTGGACACGTAACAAGTTAAAGTAACGTGAAAATTACGCTAAAGTACTTGATTTAACATTTTTTTATTTAATTATTTTTACTATTATTTTTATTTATTATTTTTACTATTTAATTCTTTTTTTTTTATTAATTTAATTTACAATTTGTGCATCTGGACAATTGGTAAATAACTTGATTTAACATACGCATAACTTTTGAACCGATATATTCGTAGACTTAAAACTTGCATTCTTGTACTCCATTCGTTGAGAATTAGACAATATAAAAGAAAAAGTTAAGAGAAACATTATTGTATGTAATTATAAAATGATCGACAACTACATACAAAAAGAACGTTCGAATCAGTATAATTTGCACCAAAATTTCAATTCCAACATATTCCACGAAATCAGTCATGAAATTTAATATTTAGATTGTTTACCGCTTGATCTAATTAAACCATAACTACACTATAATGCAAGTTGATCTTCGATTCTGGTCTAGCATAACCTCTCTGTTAATTCGCGCTATTGACCGATAAAGATACATTAGTCAAATCGAATATCAGAGATTACTCCGGGAATAATTTATCGTATCACATAATGCTTTATCAGGAAATCAAGAATTGCCCTTTTTGCTATTATATTTTCATTTCAAAATTAGACAAAAACTAAACATATAATGATACGATCGATTTAAATATTATTTTAACATTCAATTCATAAAACAAAAAATGTTCATAAGAATAGATATATGCAGTTGAAGATATGTATTTGTTCCTAATACTAAAACATTGAGTATAAAAAAAATACATCAACATTTTTTCCATCAAAATTCCGTTAGCTTTCATTAGTTTTTTGTAACATTTTGTAACATAGGTTACATAATGAGATCATGAAAAGCAGTTATTATATAAAGACATTAATTCGTATCTCTGCACTTTTAATCACTTCATAATAAGAGAACTTTTGTATGCAGAACAGAATAAAATTAAATATTATCTACTCACCGAACGCTATTTTATAAGAATTTTGGTTTTATTCGTCCAATTTGAACTTAATTATTTGCAGACACTATCCACATAAATAAAACGATCAAAACAACAGTTTAACATAGGCATAAAAAGACGCATGAACGACTCGAGATATGCACTCTACGAAGTTATACGGTTGAATGCGACGTAATCCTCCTCAACAAGAACGCATGCTGACTCAACTTCAAAGCCCTGAACGTGGCATTGCTTTGACGTCCTGGCAAATCAGATAGCCAGTTTGTCTGTATGAGTTAACTATGTGCATACATACTTTGCTAGTATCAAGAGATAAGAAATTTGTTCCTTCCACAGATCAAATTCTACTATGCAATCCTTAAAGTATGATCCAATAAATTAATTTATTCTTTTAAATCTTCGCGCATATTTTTTCATGCACACTAGCTAATCATTACTAAAATGACTGATAAAAAGATACCATATAAATAAGTTTATTCTGATTATGTTAGGGCATATATATACATATGTTTAATACAGGATTATCCACTTAACACAGAACCCGCTCGCACGGGAACGTATGACAATGGCAACAGTCTAACGATTCTCCTATGTTGCTTACTACACAATCATATGTCGTAACTCATCTATGAGCTAGAAGTATAGTTATATCTTATAAACTGCAAACAGAGAGAAAATGGCAGTACTTACGCTTATGGTTCTGATTGTATCCGAACTAGTGCTGCACCATGCGGTCAAGTGCTGAACGTAATATATCATCATTGCAAGATTTTATAAAATAAAGGGTCTGTCCCGTTTCGTTGTACGCTAGCATAGATAAGAACCTATTGAATTCCACGCTGCAAGTACGGTTCTATGAAAAAATTCATATCTACTTTTCTGTCCGAGATAGACAAATATGAGGATAAAAGAAGCACACAATAACTAAATTAATTGTAAGTTCCTTAATAAAGACAAATTAATTGTTTACTATATTCTTTTTGGAAAAGAAAAAATATTCCCTTTCAAATGATTATGGATCAATGGAACGATGCGGCAATTTTAATATATTTTCCATACACCATTTAAATTTAATATTAACTCTTGATATTCGGCATATCAATTGTACTAGCATGGATATTTTTTCATCGTCACATGGAATCACATTTTTTTTCTTAGTACGTTCTGTTGTAGCGTTTGTTGATACGAATTCAACTGTTGTAAAATGTTATAAATTTGTTAGTTCCGAAGGAAGCAAGTGAGCCGAAGTTGCTAGCTATCAGCTATTAGGTTGCTATAAAGGCTGTAAACAAATATCAAATTTCTTATCTCTCGTGATGCTTCTCAAATTGCCAAACATTACCGAATCGTCAAAACTCATTTTAGTCGACGTACTTTAATCTACGAGTGGGAATAATAAACATGTGTATGACAGGTTCATTTTATTTTATTGGATGCTTTAATTTTTTGTCTAAACTTCGTTTCTGGGACCAATCTTTTTTAACTTTTTTTGCATCTTCTGATAGTACTCGATGAATAGAAACTATAATACATCATATTTCACACCATACGTGTGATATCACATCTGAAATATAAAAGATTTTAGTCTATTTTAGAGACAAAATTCAATTCGTAGACAGTCCGTGGATAAAAATCTAACCTATATTGACGATTGACGGTAGACATGCATTCACAATCAATCTACAGGTTTAGACTAAAAAAAAAAAAAAAAAAAAAATTGACAATCAAGAGTAGAAAAATTGTGTTTTCGGTTTTGTTTTTCAGTTACTGATAATTAAAAGTTGGCCGAAATATCCCTGTGCGCGAGTGACTTCCTTACTCGAACGAAAGTAGGTTAACATAAACAGTGGGGTGTGCAGGGATCTTCAAATCCAGCGATACAAATCCAGGCAACAGCTTACCTCGTACAAGTTGTACAGAAAAAAATTGACGTTTTGCAAAAAAAAAAAGTCGTAGATTACTTTATACCTATATTATTACATTATTCCCTCCTACTCATTAAAGTCTGTAACAGCATATTGAGAACAGCCTCGTGGAATTTTCAAGACAGTAAAGTCGAAAATGCAATTTTTTATTTTTGATTTAAAAGTTACCTCATACATTTTTTTTACACCTGTAGCCGAATACGTTACGTTGGTTCCTCTATGCGATTATGACCAGGTATTTTCTATTATAGCAAGAAAAGGCAAAAGTAGAAAATTTAAAAATACATGCTCTTTGTCGAAATGTCGTAAAGAATTGCTCAGAAATTTGACAAAAGCCAACTTCATTTTTTTTTAATGGAACTATACAGTTTTTAATACATTAATAAATATGTCATGATATTCCCCATAAAAAGTTGTTTCCTACATATTTATGTCGAAAACCTATTAGTACTGAACAAACAAACTTTTGGAAAAGTTGAAATACATAAATAAAATCATTAAATTCTTGATTCCTGTTAAATATTGATAGTCAAACATATTTATGTATAGCTAGCATTTTATGGTGGAAAATTTTTTCGTCATGTTAATATTAATTATTTATATGATATATTTATGATATCCAGTTCCAGAAGTGAACGTATGTATTTATTGCTTAAAAGTCGTTGCGTATCATAATTGTGAGCATACGTATCATTTATTTGATGTGACTGCCGTTGCTGTGACACCATTACGTGTCAAAAGGTAATCCAAAAATACAGAACGAACCCATCGATCATTTATCGATTTTTTGTCGTTACATCAAAGGCGGTGAGTGCGAACATACAGAAGATCAATGTGGTAAAGCGATTATGGCAGAGGCAAAGCAAGTAAGTCACTTTTCTGCATATCTGTGGTCCACGGCTGTACTAGTCAGGCATAATAATCCAGATACAGCACCCACATTACTACAAGGACACATCACAAAAATAGAAAAATGGCTGCAAGATAAACAAATAAAAGCAAACCCCAGTAAATGCAACCATATTACATTTACACTAAGAAAACGGAAGCCACCAAATATTCAAATGAATGGAACGCACATAACACAAGCAAGGCAAGTTAAATACCTTTCTTTTATCTTTTTTTCCACGTGGAGAAATCCTCATGGACACTCCGCCGCTGCGGGCAGCAGCAGAGCAGTGTCGGACTCTTACCGACTGAAACTCCACGAGATTGTTGGGTGCATGATTCTAAACAACCTTTCCGGCAAACGTATTGAAAGATCATTCCTTCACCGATTCTATTTGTTTTAGAATATGTTGTTTGGAACATGACCGAATCATCGATCAGCCCCAGTTTTCGAGATATTCGCAAATGTAAGAAAATGTGGAGTTCGAGCGGGACGGTAGCTTGGTCTTCGTTATTCTTGGATATGTAAAGAAAAAGTGTCAACATTTGATGGTGTCATAAGTTAAGCTCTTGCCCGTACAGTGACATGGGCTAACGGGCCTCAACGTTTTGTGATTGCGATGCCTAGTACATATTTTCAAACATTGTTTGTACAATCGTCAACGTCGACGAACTTCAAAGTAAAACCACACGAATTTGGCATTCCCGAATCTACAGAACATGCTATAAACGTGACTACCTTAAATCGTTTTTAGTATTTTCTCGCACAAAAGCTGCCGGTACCACTATTCTGCCTATAATTATACGTCCTAGCAGTATATGCATTAGATTGGTTGCCAGCCATTTTGCGACGGCCGGGTGCCATGATCTGACCCAAACTTAACTCTTGTTTTTTGTTTACAACATATACAGTGCCGCACGAAAGTATTTAAATGTCCTTTAGAACATAAAAATTTTATTAAAAACAGACCAAAACTAGAATTTTTTAAAGGAGTTAGAAGGATTAGTTGATTAGATGAAGTGTAAAAAAAATTTTGAAAATAATTGTTCAGAATCATGTCCCTAACGAGATATCAAAAAATCATTGAAATTGGTGTGTGATAAGGACAATGATTATCAAAAATTAATCACGTCAAATTATTTTCTCCTTGAAACCATTCAACTTTTATCTGAAACATTTTTCATTAAAATCGTTATTTATGCAGTAATCGAAGTGGTTTCATTCATACGTGCCACACGCCATATACATACTTGCACTTTTCTTTTTCATTAAATCTTCATAAAAGCGTCAATGCTTTGTGGTTTATGTTACATAAATAATTGTTATGATAATATGGATTAGTGAAGGTCATTTTAGTGAAATTGCGTTTAAATAATGTGTAAAAAAATCTCAGGAATTGATAACACTTTCGTTATATTGTAGTAGAAAATATAAGTTGATAAATACTTTTTTAGTTGATGTATAATTGAACTTGTACGAAAATTTAACTGCTGTCGTCAAATCGTTAAATATTCTAAAACGCGATGTAATACATATGCGTATACATATACCGTTATTAGTGTAACCGTGTAACTACATATAATGTATAACTAGAGAGATATTTGTACCACAGATTTTTACTCCTTTCCTTTATCACACTCGTCTATGACTTTATCAACTTTATTAGTTGAATTGAATACCTACACTCATCGCTATAAATAGAATAAAAAGAGAAACGAGCCTCTCGTTTTCGGCAGATGATTTCACGTCCCTGCACACTCACGAAGCTAATTATTAGCATTCTCGTAAACATCATAAGCCTTTTTCTATTTTGATAGGGATTTTTCGTTTTTAACTTTACGTCGCATTTTTACAAACGTCATAACCATTTTTCAAAATGTTGAGTTTTACAAGATATCCAAAAATCATCGAAATCGGAAGGTAATTAGCTTTTTCACGATTTCAACAAAAATAGAAATTAATTAGAGTTTTTATATCTCCGTGTCTCGTTCTCAATGCCTTAATTGTCTATATACTATACATTTAATCTGACATAACTATACTTCTAGAAATTTCTAACAATAGATGGCGCACGACATGTAATTGTGCAGTAAGCAAACTGATACTTTTTCCATCCTCTTATGTTCCCTAGTGTGCGAGATGAGAGTTAAATGAATAATCCTATACACACAGGGTATTCGGCTACAGATGTAAAAATTCGAAAATTCCATGACGCGGTTTTTGATGATATGCTGTTAGAGATTTTAATAAATAGGTAAGTGCAATGTTTAATCTACGATTTTTCTTACAAAAACGTCGTGCAGGACGGTTTACGTCGTCAAATATCATAACCTTTTTCTCTGGAACTTGTATGAGGGTGTCCATGTATTGTTCGATTTGAGGATTCCTGTATACCCCATTGCTTAGCTTAACCTATTTTCGTTCGTGTAAAGAGGTTTGCTCTCGCACGGGGTATTTCGGCTAATTTTTAATTGTCAATAACTAAAAAAACAAAACCAAAAACGCGATTGTTTTTATTCTTGATTTTCATCTTATTTTAGCGTCAAAAATCACTTCTTAAATTTTGCCACCTGTAGCCAAATACCATATACATAGGATGATTCAGAGCTGCACTACACACTAACATATACAAGTAAGAAAGGTCATATGGACATGTGCTCTATATATTTTATTTTGCGAATGGATTTTCATCTCGTTTTCTTTTTACAGAGTGACATTGAAATATGAATTCATTAGGGTTTTTCAAATTTATTGTGTATTCGACGCAAGTGAACACTGTACACGACCTGCGAGGATGAATGGATGTGTGGCTATTCGAAAAAGTCGTATTTTCGTGCGAGAACGGAACTTAATGTTAATCTAATTCCTTAGCTGACTATTTCGCAACGGCAAGGCCAACCGATCAAAAAACAATCGATTAAGATAATATGAGATAGATAATGGGTAGATTAAATAGATAATATTAAACGATTAACAAATGATACAAGAGTGTTCAGTCCATATACGTCAGTTGTACGTCGCATAACGGCATAGAAAAAGACAGTTGAAGGAACAGCGAAAGTAGAAAAGGATAGTAAGTCGGCCTATGACAATCCGACATAAAAAAAAAGTCCGATCAGCAGCGACCGTTTCATGCGAAAGTAAATATATAAAAAGTTAACAACGACAAACTTCTAACAAATACAGTTTTTCTAACTTGCGGATGTGGCCTGCAGGCTGGCCTGCTAAATAAATTGCTGAAGAAAGAGAAATTAACGGAATTGAAAATAGACAACGTTTGACCGTATCATAAAGTCGCCTTATTGCTCTTTCTTACATTTTTTAAGAATGGTCAAAACAGTACTTGATTAGTTTAACACGCGATAGAGCAGATATTTTTGCTAAGGAAAGCATCAAGAAAAATTAGAAAATCATGTTTTGAGTCTCTAACATAAAGGCGGGAAAGTGTGGCATAACACGCATTGACAGTGTCACGTAATAAATGGGGAGATGTTATAAAAGAAAAAAAAGACGAATGAGCAACAGACTATTCGTGTAGTTTATTCACTGCCGAAATACAGACTGAGACTGGTCATTAAAGGACCGAGGGTTTTCGGTTCGTTATTGTATCTTGTGAGTGGGGGGTCTGGTCGTCGTCTTTTCTCTTAAGCATCCCAATACTGACTTTTCTTGACGTTTCCGGTGTTGGAGGATCCCTGGCTCTTGAGTGTTCATTACAACAGCAACGGTACTCAATAACGGTAACGGCCGTGCGCGTTTTGCGATTTTGTTATAAGGCAAAGTATCCGTCAATATTGAGTATCACTGCCACCGCCGCGTGTTTTGTTAAACTGTTTTGCCTTTTTATTAGAATCAAAACATAATTGTCTAGTTTTTTATGCTTTCCTTAGCAAAAATTAGAGTTAGATTTTCTCCTAATAAATTAAAAAATATAAGCAAAAACTGGTGCGTTTCAGGTATCATTTTTACTTTGATTGTTATTTAAACATATTTAAATGTTTATAGTGCAATAACAATACATATCATTTTATTCCAGAGCGTCCACAGAATCTTTTCATCTCAATAGCAACTCGATAGCTGCTACTGTAAAAACACAAAACATGTCCAAAGTTGAAAATTTGTAATTTTTTTCAAAATTAAGAGTTCTGGGGGAAAAAAACTGCAGATTCGCGTTACCTCGCAAAAATCTACAAGAATATCCTATTGAAGGTTGCAAAATTAGATACCTATTGTGCAGTGTAATTAAAAATAAACATTGATTAGATTACAGTCATTCAAAAGAGCTGCTTTCGCCTTCCTATCGGTGAAAAAACACTAATACAACGACGAAAGCTTTTTATTTTAAAAATATCATACCGAAATTTCGTACCGACAGTTTTTGAGAATATCTCGGAGACTGGAACGAAATTTTCTTTTCGCGACGGATACACGTACGAAATGTATGTATATATGAAAATATTTTTAACATTTTAACTTTGATGTACGTTGGATGCCGCTTAAGTTTGAGTTAGACTTATCTACTCGGAAATGATTCATTCGGGAAGATATTACATACTCTAGCTAGGATGAGTTTATATATCTCACATTTCGATATTTAAACAAACTTTTACAAATTGCACAATCTTTTTTTCCGCATCACATCTACATGCTCGGGTCGTGATGAGCTTGAGGAAGGTGAGAAACGATTTTTAGTTTTTTTTACCATGATACTTACAAGTGTTATTATTTACGTCTGGCAACTCTCTAGAAATCGTGTTCCCAACCGTCGCGCGCGGCACTACAATGTCGCGGACCGATCACCTTATAAGATCAGCGAAATCCCTACAATGTCGCGGCGAGCGCATATTTATCGTCAGGCGTCGAGCTCTAGAAGCTTCGATTTCGGTCCGGTATTTTACATCACAAAAAAAGGGGCGTACATGATCGTAGCGCGAACGGTGGCGTGATCCGAGTTTGGTGGGAGGTCGTCTTCCAGAAGACAAAAGAAACGATCAAGGGCAGTTAGTCCTATTGGAGGAGGCGAATAGAAAGCATCGCGAATTTGTCAGAACACGCATTTATCGTTAAACTATCTCTTAGTACCTACTTCATTGTTATAAATGCAGACTATATTAACCCTGTTAACGCAGTGTTAATTCATTTAACCACTCCTATTATCATAATCGAAATAGGGGATCGATCATTTCGCGGCGTCGATTGTCAAATCGTAACGGGAATTTACGACTCCCGTTGACGTACTTCGTCGCGAACGCGTCTCTCCGCGAGTGAACGAAACAGTTATATTATTAAACAAATTCGGAAGTGTTGCACATTTCATGTACAGATGATTTCAAATTTCACTCCTAGTTCATATATCGCAAAACAAAAAGCCAAGTTCATCAAATAGTAATCATTTGTATGCAATGTATAATTGTATGCATATGTATAATCACTTTCTATGCAGGCGGACCAATACCGAGTAGATAATATGATCAGTTATCGTTTACCAAAATGTTCCAGCTTCGAGTCCGAGTTCGAGTTCGAGTAGTAATTGGCTTTACTCGCGCAGAAACTACTTGGTTCCCTTAAGAATATCGAAGTCAAGCTATGTTTGGAGACAGCTAACCCGTAGTGAGGGTAGCCGTATACTGATAGCACGAGAAAGATAAAATGGGGAATGAGATATAAAATATAAAAATTTGGAAAAAGAAAAAGAATGTATGAGAGAAAGAAACAGGGCTAAAAATAGAAGAAATGTTTTCCATTGAGCAATATAGAAGCAGTTAACTTCGGCAAACGCCATCTTTAGACAACTAGAGAAAATATAAATCATAAACCATACTTTCTGTGCATCACAGTTGCATTGTAAATCAGCGATATTTTATGAAACAAATATTTTCATATATGCTTTTCATATTCATATGAGTGTTAACTTTTCTTGTTCGTAAAAAATCTTACCAACATTTTAATTTATACAAATTGCTTTTCCATATATTATTTTTAATACAATTTCGTTATACAGGCATCGAGGTATCGTTGCTGGTACAGTCAGCAAGGAGACGTTTCTATGTGAAAGAAAATCGAAGATACAGAATAATGTTACATTAAAAAATGCATTTATTCGCGTACAGACAATAATAATGATATTAAAAAAGGATAAGAATACAATATAATGAATGCAATATCATGATTTGAAAACAATACGATACTGCTACTTCTAAGTACACCGCTTGATTGCTAATGAATGTTAACCGTTTTCTATCGGTGCTGTGGGTCAACTATCAAGATCCGCGAAATTCGATTATAACAATAAAATTTTTCATATGACGTTTAAATTTGTTTTCGAAGAAATCGACTTCCAAAATTTGTTAAATATATTTGAACTTAATGATTGATAGGTTATTCTATTTGTGAAAATAAGTAAAAAATTTAACCCAACTTTTTTTCATAACACGCTTCGTTTCTACAAAAGTAAACTTTAAGAATTGATTAAGTACGCGTATACCAAACCAGTTCTTAACTAAATATATTCAATCTCTATTTTCTTGAGAACGGGGCCACGTAAAATAACCTTGTACTGATTGTTTACTCATAGCAGCTCATATTTAGTCGGTAACTAGCCAAATTCGCATATACCAAATAAGTATTTCAAGACGGTTTTCTAGAAAATAAGCCTCAAATGAGAAAATCTTATTCTATATTTTCGATTTACATTTTTCTCATGTAGATTTATATTTACTCTACATATAATTTGCACACTTTAAGCAAATTGTACATACATACATATTTATATAGGCAAACAAAGGAATAGAACCTAAGCAGTTTATTTTATTTCTTTACAGTGATGACCAAAATTGAACATTTTTAACAATATGCACATTGATTCAGGTACACAATATTGTATTGCAACTAATGAAGTGGTATATAAAACTCAATATCATATACTATCTTACAAAGATTTTTTTATATTTTTTATATCCTTGAAAATAACAAATTCGTTGTACTCAGTTTTGTATCACTTATATATTATATCGTAAAGAAAATGATTGTTATATGATGAATATTATAAATGCATACATAGAATTATAAAGTTAAATTCGTATTAAATATTTACCAAATGTCCAGCCGGACAAATTGTAAAGTACAGAAATTAAAGAAAAAAAAAAAAAAAAAAAAAAAGAAAAAAATTGGTTGCTTACTCAGATTTTACCTAAGCAATAATGACAACTATACTTTCCACATTTACCTTCAGTAAAGGAACTGTTTTTACACACATAAACAGTTGATCTCGAAAATATTCGAACATTAGCATAACTTTAATTTCTATGTACTATATCAGAAATAAATATAGATAATGTTGAGATAAATGTCAGATTGGTATGATCATTAGTTCCTACATGCAGAGTTGGTACGACTACTTACGACTTTCTTCTGTTTTCCCGTTCGCCATGTGTTTTTTTTTTTTATCTGAGTATCCGGTGTGTTGTAATGGCTGTACATAGTGGTGAAATACAGAGTATGCAAAACTAATCTATGTGAATCAATTAAATATCGAACCCCAAACCTATTGAATAACAGATAAAACAATAAAAACAGTTTGCAGTATATTAGACTATAATATGTAAAGATCAGAAAGTAAGAAACTTTTAACTTAAAACAAACTTGTTGTTCAAATATTAAAAGAAATGTTGAAAAAGGTGAATTTTCATGTCTCAAAAATATTCGGACACTTATAAATTGATAAAAATATTAAAGTAGCAATTTTATATCAAAATCTAATAATTTATCTGATACCCCTTTGGTTTAATAACATGTAAGCAGTTTAATATGTTGAAGAGTATTTTTTTAGAGGAATTTATCATTTTTGTTTAGTGTCTATTGTTCTTGTTTACTAATTCTCACATATGACCGTACATGCGTAAAAAACTCGTTACCTTAGTTTGGTAACTTAATTTGTAATGTATTGTATATGTACATATAATACAATAGCACATATAACATATAATGTAATTGTACATTTTTCTTTGATTTATGTTCCAATACAGACAATAAATTAGCATCTTTTCTTTTTTTTTTGTTTATTCACATACAATATTATAAAAATATATAGCATAAGATATTACAATACGGTCTACAGATGTTAAAAATAAAATAATTGTTGATTTGTAATTGGACAAAAATAAAAAATTTGTTAAGTAATTATGTACTGTCGCTTATGCATTACAAGATAGACCGAAGATAAATGCATTTATAATTTGTAAGTACAACAGGACATATCACAAATTTAAATTATGAAACTAAGATAACGTATATATAACCATTCCTATGGAACGAACTGGACCGTAGAATTGATAAAAAAAACAATAATAAGTACTAAAATAAAATGGTAAATTCGTGTAATAGAGGAATAAAATACAGCATCAATTACTAAAAAAAATTTTTTAACATAATAAACTGCTTAAAACATGTTATTGAATAAAATATTAAACTTTTATAAAAAATTGATATGTTAGTTTTCTAACATTAATTTACGAAGTGTCCAAATATTTTTAACATATCAAATTCATTTTCTTTTCAACATGAAACAACAGTTGTTTTAAATCAAAAGTTTTTTACCTTCTGATATCTATATACTATATGCCAATATACTGCGAAACATTTTTGTTGTTTTATCTGCATCTATTTCTGATAAAGAACCTAAAAATTAAAGTTATGCTATAGTCCGAATATTTTCAAGACTAATTGTATGTATGTATAGTATATCTGCACATATATATGCCATATGCACATATATAGTATATAAGTAATATGTCATATTTTACAGATATGGTATAAACATATACATACATACATACATAGTGATAGTATATTCATTTCGAGAAAAACAAAAATGACGCATTTGAAATATAGATTATACATGTCATGTCATAGTTAAATATAAGTATGGTGCAGGGCGGTGGCATGTGTTGTGTCTTGTCACTATTTCGATCGATAATTATTTTAAGTATTCAAGTCGATCACTTAATATCACCTACTTTTTGTGTTAATGAATTTTGCGCATCTTCTCTCTTATATATTACCTTTTAAAGATTGTCTGTATTACGTCCACAGAAAGAAAGGTTGACTAAATAAGATAAGGAGATTGAGGTTATATAAGGTTTTCGTTTTGACAGACGCGAGGCGCGAGCTCCGATACCCGTGGTGGGATGGTGAAGGAGGCGATTAAAAAGTCGAACAGCAGAGAACGACGTTGTCGTTAGTTGAGTGGACTAGTTCAAGTTTGTAGCTTGCATATTTTATTGGACTTAAGTGTTCTTGTTATCCAATATTTGTTTAGTGCTATAAAAAAGTTGCTTGTGTCAGATAACATAAAGTGAACGATTCGAAATGGATGATAAAAAAACAGGTCAGTGTATAAAAGATAAGGATTTTGTTTCAAATAGTTTTTATTAAATGTAATTTAATGTTACACTTTAATATAACGAACTATTTTTTTATATAATTGTATATGTAACAAGAACAACTGGTAACATATTGTATACTTATAGAATTTATATTGATTTTGATATATTTCTTTTATTTAAATAAAACGATATATAATTTCTATAATTCTACTTCTTTGTCATGTATAACTGTGAAGTGTTGATGAGCTTTGTTCAAATTCTCTTTTTCTATGTTTCATTTATTAGAACACATTGTCATGACACCAAAATGTAAGACTGCAAATTCTACAACTCTTATAATAGAAAGGCAGGCTTTAGAACCCCCAAGAGAAAATGGAAATGAAAACAACGTTCATATTGCTGGAGGAGATCATAAAGGAATAGTTATTAATAAACAAGCAGTTGCTGGTATATAAAGTTCTATCATTATTTAATATATTAAAAATGATGTTAATAGACCAAATGTTACCAATATTACAACATTAATAAAATATTATATCATAAAATTTTTATAGTTACAAATGGTGAAATTCATCCAGCACATCTTTGCTTGCAATTCAGAGTATTCTTAGTGAGTGCTCAAAGTGGAAAACATACACAAGAATCTAGAACTCTTCAGTTTTGGTTTGTAGATACACTTTCAGAAGCCGAACACCCAAGTGTGGCACAAGAATTCTTCAGAGAATTAGTTACACCTCAAGAATTTCCAAGAGGTAAAATTTATTTAAGTAGTTGATAATGTATAAATTATAATAGTGTCTATAATCTATAATAAACCATCAAGTTTTTATATATAGAATATTGATCTATTTGTAGTATATAGGTGTAATAAGGTAGTTCTAATTTTGTTAAGCATTACATATTGGTAAACAACAATAATCTATTTTTATATTATTATTCTAAAAGAATATATAGATTATTGTTTCAGGTAGCGAGAATACTATTATAACTATAAAATGATTAAAAAATAACAGAAAATACAAATAAATATTTTCTAATATAAAAACTTTTTTTGTGCACTTATATTGCAATAGTACAATTGGGTCACCAGATATTTCTCTCAGTAGTACCATAGTAATATGTAATTATAGTATATATCTAATTTCAGTAAGCTATATGGGTTTGTTACAGATTATGTTGGATTTATCAAGAAAATAATGAAACTAATGTTGCATAAGTATTCTACAATTAAAAAGATAGAAGTAGAATTAAAACAACTTGAAGAACCAGTTAATCTTCCAACTAGACCATGTAAGTACAATATTACAATTCTTTTTAATTTTCCAATATCTTTTTAATTTTATTTATGTTTTATTTAAATTTTTGTATAGTTTAAGTAATATTTTTCTTTGTAAATGATATCATATAAGCTAACAAGTAACAACTAAGTGTTCTAGTTGAAAACATCATTATATACAAATCATACTTCATAACTGTATTAATTGTTTAATTTCAATATTACAAAATTATTCTCAGACACGAATTTACTGATATATTCATTTAATCATTCATGAAAATTATTATACACGCATACTTCTTTTACATTATTAGAATAACTTCGAAGTAAAGAGTAGTACCAAGATTTATTTGATTTGATTCATTGAATCATTGAACTAAGTGATCTTTATTGAAAGATATTGGAGGAGTGTGTCTCAAGTATACATTACAACTGAAACTAAAGGAAATGTGTATTTAACATTTGTGTTGCTCATGTTACTTGTATATATGTACATGTTCATTCTATATGAAATAAATGTGTTATTTTTAATTTCTGTTATTCACAGCTGATACTGGTCATATACTGTTCACAGTTCTCCCATATAAGAAAATTAGTTGGAAATCAGGTTGGAGATTATGAAGAAATTACATATTTTATTACGATTTATGTTTTTTGATATTTTATATGCAGGCTATTATATAAAATACAATAACAATTGAATATTTGCCGGTCAAAAACTTGAAGAAAAGTTTCTCATAGAATTTCTTTATCTATTTAGTTTTATTCTAATTTTATCGAATTTATTGCTATTTACTTTATTAGTGATAACTAGTGATAAACATGTGTATGTTGAAAAAATAGTGCAAAAGGTTTTAGAAAAATAAGTAAATATAAAAGCTGTTTATCTGCACATTGACCGGTAAATACATATTTTAGTGGTTCATGCAATATAGTAGTTATTATAACAACATTGGCTTAACACGATTTTTTCGCATTAATCCAATATTAAACATTTAATATATATGTTTTAGTGTTTATTTTACTTAATAATGAAAACAATCATTTGTGATTATTCAATTTGCTTCTTCTCCTATAAAATATGGATTGATTGACTAAAAAGAAAAATTGGATATACACTATTACAGATATGTACATATCTTATTCATGAAGCATATCATGTTTGTAATATGAATGCATGATTATGAATGCCATAATATTGTTATTTTGTTTAATTCGAAATTTTAACACAATGTAAAACTAATTAATACTATACATTTGAAAATAATATAATCAATTAATATGTTTAAAATATTATTATTATTTGTAAAAAAGTATATTTTTTAAGCATTTCAGAAGATTTATTTGCAGTTTAACATATACATATTAGTGATTTTATTGTACCATATGCAATACTCTTTATTGTTACTTTGATCTTAGTATAACATTAATGTGTCTATAAATAGTATTCATGGCCACTTACTACCATATAAAATTTTTAGGCTTCATTTCTATATCATCAATTTCACAAAAAGTATTGGTAATATGAATTACATTTTTATTCTAAGTTTGATGTCACATATGTTTAGCACACACAAGTAGATACACAAAGGCTGTAGTTCATTTTATTTATAAAAAACTGAAAAATTTGTCACAAATAATTTACTTTTTAATGAGCATTTATATATATTTTGCAGAATCATGAAATATATTAATGGAATGTGATAATATTTAATTTTTTTGTTTGACAGTATCAACAGATGAAACAGTTATTGGTCAGCTAGTTGAACTGACTTTAGAAAAAGTGTTGGAACTTATTGAATCTGCTTATCCAAATCCAATTACAGTGACTGATATAGCAAAGTATGATCTTTACTATAAGGATTTTATTAATTATTTTTGCACTAAGATGTTAATGTAATTGTAAACAATGTGTGGTAATTATTGCAGAGAACATGGTTGGGATCCTTCTGCTGTCGAAATAAAATTAAAAGAATTACAAGAGAAGGGTGTTGTTAAAGCGATGGAGCATGGAGCTTTTACTAGAGTTGTACACCAAGATACCCAAATTCAAGTAAATTTTATTTTTACTATTTTGCAATAAATTTATAGTATAGTGTCTGTTTATGTATAATTATTTGTGGTAATATTAATTACTTATTAATATTAATTATTTAATTAATAATTAAATTAATAATAATATTAATTAATATTATAAAATTAATTATAATTGATTAATATTAATTAATTATTAATAATAATTATATTGGACATTATATATGAAAAATTATTTTATTTCTTTTCTTACCTTTTCTTAGGTCGTGAAACAAATGCCAACAATGGCAAGTGCAAAACAACCTACTATAGCAATTATTACTGCACAGTATTGTGAAAAGTTGGCAGTTGATTCTATGATTGAAAACAAAGAAACATTTGTTCGTTATACTACTGTTGGTAAGATATATTTCATTTAATAGCTCATAATTATTTACATAGATTTTATGAATTAATCTTCAATTATATGGCAGAAGGAATATAAAATAATATGATATGATAATTTATTTTCAAGATACAGGTTGCTGTTTATATTTTAATATTAAATGATTAAATATAAAGAAATGATATTGTCAAATTTTAAGATCAAAGCAGACTTTATTTACGTTTTTTTACGTTATTTAAGGTCTCTTTATCTTTTTTAGAAATTAATGTATGTATAAGAAATTTCGAATTTCAAGTATAATTATGGAACTTTTTAGTGTATTAAAGAATTTGTATTAACTAGTTTGCATTACGGTATTATAATTATAGTATCATATATTAGTTGGCGGTAAAGGTACAAAATGTACTGCCTATATATATATATATATGACAATGCATGAAACTTTAGGTACGGCAAGCTCACCTGATGCGACAGATGGAGTACCGCGAGTGACATGTCGTTTTGGTAAAGTAATTTGTAATATAGTTCCTCTTTCGTGTCAATGTCCTTTAACGTTATAGCTTGCCAATTGCTTGTATTCAGGAAGTGTCGCAATGGCACTACGCTGTGAAAAATACATATTTTTAGATATTTTTATTAAAATACTATTTCGACGATGCCGCAGAAACAATATATACATACCATATTGCTGTGTTGTAATGAAATTCATTCAGATTATCATCTCATATGTCATGTCTTCATCTTGAACCATTTACTTTTTCAGCAATATTAGCAAATTAAGTTAAATTTATAGCACACACGTATGAAAGCCCAGTGCAGACATGCGACTATTGCCGTTGCGATCTTGCCGCGATCATATGTCCTTCTTTGCTGTGTCTGTTAAGAACAATAAAGATAAGCATATGATTGTAGCACAATCATAACAATGAAAGAGGCACGTCTGCATCAGGGCTAAATGGGTATGGTTCAGAACTATCACAGGTTATATCTTTTGTTCGTATGTTTTTTGTTTATGTGTTTTGTTTGCATAAAAGGTACTGTTATATCATTTTATTTCCTTCTACTTAAGACTGGTATTAACTTCTTTGAATTATTACTTCCATTCTTAAAACAAATAACTAGTTAACACTTACAAAACTAAATTTTATTTTCCGTTGCTTTTAACACAATTTTATATATAAATAAATTTATAATATAATGATAATATAATATGTGTAATATATATACATTTTACTATGTATTATTATCTAATTAATCCAGTACTAAATACGCAACAATATATTATACATTTTTAATTATTATTATATGTACGTTTACACATACATTGATTACATGAATATAAATGTTTGGAAAATATTGAATTATTTGTGGGATGTCAGTTCAATTAGTAACTTTTTCTAAAAATAGGAAGGGTGTGTAGGAATTAAACGATAAGTTTTACAACTATATTTTTTATAACAAATACAAATGTGTTATGATAGTTATTTATCACTTCTTTCATTTCAACTAAAAAAAAATTATAAAGACAAGTTGATAAGTTTTCGGTGTCTTCGCTTTATTTCTTATTGATATTCTCATACCGGAAACTTTTCAATCTGCCCTTGTATTTGATATACTGATAAATATATGAATTACTTATATTTATATCTAGTAATAAGTACTGAACACAATTGCATCTGTATGGAATGAGTCATTTTTAATCAATTTATTTATTAGTCACATCATACATACACAAATACAATACCAGTTTTTTAATAGTAGCACAGTGCACATGTATCATACACATATTTTAAAATTACTAATGGTAGAGGATTTTTTCGATGCAAAATAAGATTATTTTTGTTATAGGTGAGTCAAATGTTTACACATTAGGTAATATTGGTGCGCACAGAATTGTATGCACAAAGTTACCAACTGTGGGTCATACAAGAGAAGCAATGACTGCAGCAGGAAATACAACTACCAGATTATTAGGTAGCATTTAAATTGTTCTTGCTTTATAATATATAAGTTATAATTGGTACGCTTGATTATAATCAAATATTTTACTTTTTCTGTAGGTACATTTCAGAAAGTTGATTTCGTTTTCTTAATTGGAATTGGAGGAGGTGTACCACATTATACAGATTATAATAAACACGTGCGACTTGGTGATGTGGTTATATCTTATCCTATTCCTCTTAATAAAAAGTATATTTATGTTTATTGTGAAAGTGCAAAGACAAATGAGAGTGGAGATTATCATTTTGAAACCAAAGAATATTGCCCACCAAATTTATGTCTTCAAGAAATTGCTGTTAATCTTAAAGATCAGGTAGGTTGTTACACTTTTACGCCTGATGCAGATGAGCGACCTTTGCCCGCGTGATATGGTTGGATCATATGTCTTTTTTTGTTTTCCTAATTACGAACATCGAAGATAGGCATATGGTCGCACCGATATCGCGCGGACAAAAGTCGTTCGCCTGCATAGGTCCTTAAATTTGCAACAAGAATCTAGTACATTTATTAATGATTCTCACTAGTCAGAGAATGAGACAAATCCTCCATGGCAAACGTACCTGAAGGAAGGTTCAGATATTTTAACTAATCAGACGGAGCATGATTTTAAACCACCTCCACCAGAGTCTGATAAGTTATACATGGCTATTGGTGAAAGAGATGTTATTGAAGTTGCACATCCTACTGCACCTGCAGATGCGGCGAATAAAAGGTTATTGCTGTTTAATATGTTATTTTTAGTATATAAGATTATTATTTTTCAGCATATAATCATAATTATGACCTAAGTAAATATACATTATATTTACAGTATACAATATATTTTTTTAAAGTTATACAATCTTATAAAATCTTCAGCAGTGTTTTCTGTTTCAAATATAGTAAATGTTGACAAAGGGCACTTAACTTTAACATATACTGTGAAGGACACTCTCCTGAGTTACCTCTGGAAGATTTTAGCCGCCGCTCGTTATTTCTTAAAAGGTTACTAACAAAAAAGGATTTATAAAAAGTAATGTATGGTAAAGAAATACTACACGCGTTGATCCTTCGCTCTACTCGTTTGTAAAAATCTAGTCCAACCCAATTTCAATTCTACATGTGTGCAAGGAATTTTTAAGGAAAAAGAATTTTGGTCAAAAATCGGGCCTCTTTTGCCTGTGGAATTGATATGATTAGGTTGTATTAGATTTTTTACCAGCGAACGAGCAACGCACACGATGTTTCTATGAAGTGAAGATTGGGACATAAACGCGACTATCGCGTCGGTTACAATCACATACGTATATTTACATATAGGCAGAATGCAATGTACATAGTAGTAATATATTTCTGCCAATAACTTTTTGAGGAATAACGAGTGACGATTAAAACTTTCTGGAGATTCACACTTAAGGTGAGTGTCCTTGATAATATATGTCAAGATAAAGGTCTTATTATGTTCTTTTATGTCCAGAACAAATGGCTGTCCACGAATTCACTTAGCACCTGTAGCATCTGGTAGACATATTGCACGCGATGATCAGCTTAGACAGAAATTTGCAGCCCGATTTGGAGCCCTTGCCTTTGATACAGAGATGGATGCTGTAGTCGAAAGTATTTTGGGTAATTGTCGTGAAAGTTTTGCCGTTATTCGAGGTATTTCTGATTATAAAGATGGCTCTCGTATAAAGGAATGGCAGCCTTACGCGTCCTTAGCTGCTGCTAGTGTCATGAAATCTATTATTTGTGCTATGGACCCACCTACTAATGTGTAATACACAATTTCTGATGCT
Source organism: Bombus hortorum (assembly GCA_905332935.1). Lineage (NCBI taxonomy): Eukaryota > Metazoa > Arthropoda > Insecta > Hymenoptera > Apidae > Bombus > Bombus hortorum. Next base: position 3,975,074 of record HG995205.1, on the reverse strand, counting down.
CGTTTTATTTCATTCCGGACAGTATTTTATGTGATAGTTGGTAAAAGTATCATCATTTCGTGTCTTTTATATCGTATCGTCGATTTTTCTGTGCAAAGTGGACCAACTTCTTTTATTGGCTAAGAGCAATTGTTGTTTCAATTAGCGCACAAACAGCATAATTCAGAATTATTGAAGGAATAGCTTATTCTTCTTTTTTTCTTGTATTTTTCAAGTCGTATTTAATGTGATATGGGTCAGTTATTTACTTGATAAGCAGGAAAAAATAAGATCGTGACCAAATATATAATGGTCATAAAGTAAGATGCACCAAGTGCATTTTAACTATTTAAGAGAATTGTAGTTAGTATGAATGATTTTAATCTAGTGACTTTAGAATCAAGGACAATTGAATTTCACGTTTCCAAATCGTTTTCAAAGAATTTCTAAACTGCTAAAAAAATGGAATATGTATTTGATTGATAAAAGTGCTAGCTTACTTTTAAAATTTATTTCAACATGGCTATTTGAAAAATATTTTTACAATTTTTATATCTGAACATAACTTTTCAATATTATTTAATAATATATTTATAATATCGATGCATCGATTATTGCTACACTTATTCATTTTCTAACGTATTATAACATCAATTTTATATAATTTGATGGAATATTAATGTATGGTTTTGCAGAATTATTTATATACTCTTTGTACTTTTCATATCTCGCCTATTGCCTATTGTATTTATTTAAGTATAATATCGAGAAATTTGTATGTACTCAAGAAAAATCAGTTCAATGATTCTAAAACTGGTGCCATCTTCATCCTTTTGAACACAAGATTATCAAAAAATTGTTACGCAATGGATTTTCTTGAAATGAAGGAACCATACTTTTGAAATAATTACGTAATTTAAATTATAGCAATGAGGCTCTTGATTATCAAATATTAGCAGACGGGATCCGAAATAACATAGGTATGGGAACCACAGAAAGCTTTAAATAAAGTCTCGGTATAGTCAGCAAAATAATTTAGATGTAGAATATGATATCTAAGAGTAAGGGCAAAAAGTACATTTGGCAGTATTTATCTAAACACAATCAAATTATCATTCAAAAAATAATTGTCCTACAAACTATTATATGTTTGTCAGAGTATATTACCATTTCACACAAGTCTGTCCGCTTTCTCCATGGAGCGTATAGTAAATACATCTATACATTCAAATTTGATGAAAGGAAGAAATATAAATAAATAATGCCGCCCAAAACTTTAATCGTACTTCAAAGAAGATTAAGAATTTGATCTTAATAGTTATATTATTAATTATTATTATAAAATATGTTTGCTTTCTAACGTGTTATGATTTTGAATGAAAGATGTATGATTTTGAAACAAGTATAGATTTTTGTTTCTTAACAAATTTTAATTTGATTCCTGAGTTATGGCAAAAGAAGATTAAGAATTTGATCTTAATAGTTATATTATTAATTATTATTATAAAATATGTTTGCTTTCTAACGTATTATGATTTTGAATGAAAGATGTATGATTTTGAAACAAGTATAGATTTTTTATCTTAACAAATTTTAATTTGATTCCTGAGTTATGGCAAAATATTTGCATATACAGGCTGTGTCCTCTAGGATTAACCACTATTTTTCAGACATTTCTAATAATTCGTCAAAGAAATGTTTTGAACAACAGTTAGTAAGTTTTCGGTTCACTACACATTTGAATATTAAAAATTTCCAAAAATTTTTTCCAATAGAAAAATCAAGGGCACCATATGTGTATTTTCTTCCAGTCGTAAATTCCCGTTACGATTATTATAATCGACACCACGAACAGGTCGATCCCCTATTTCTTGTGGGATAATAGGGATGATTGTTTTGGAATGAAACTGGAATCACAGTTTTATACTATTTATATAATTCCAACAACTTGATACACTTATATTGCACCGTTTCGGAAGATATATTGGATACACACAATTAATAGCTGTAGAGTTAGTAATTAAGTCGTAATCGCGAAGATTATATTAAACTGATAACTTAGGAACCGTAAGAGACTGGGCCGACAAAGTGACTGAACCGTAGTTAGAAGAACAGTAGATGACTGTGCCGGAGATGGAAGAGCAGCGAAGACCCGTCTCGTCTTATTACGGAGGAAAGCTCGGTGTAGGTGTGCCCTTTTGAACTAAGAACGCGCATTCGTTATTCGCACTTTTCGGTGGGAAAGTGAGGGCAACGATCCGCGATGTCCATTGGTTATAGCCATCGCGAATAAATGAAAATACGAGGAGAAAGTCTCCTGACAGCGGGGCTCAGAGGTCCCCTTGTTTCTGGGAAAAACCTGCTTTTCCGTTAGGCAAACATCTGCTTGTCTCCGTAATTCGTAAGAGCGTGCAATAAGCTCAAGGACTGTTTTAAGGACCATCTATAAACCGAAAATACACGAATAGAGAGGAAGTCAAAAAGAGTCGGTTTACGATGCTTCCTTAGGTTTATTGTGGGTCGTTTTAACGGGGTGTGGGCCTTGGCGTAACAATATGTTGTAGTTTGCGTCAAAATGAATTCAACGGTATATTATACAATGACTTTGCATTCAGGAACTAATAAATTAAACAAATCTAACAATAACAATCATACCGTTTTGCATTACACGTTACTATTACTAAATTTCTGATTTTTAGTTCATTTCAAAGTGATAGTATAGTAGGTCGTTGAATTCGTCTTGATGTCAATTATAATTCTGTCAAGTCCAAAATATATGGTGCTACTTAAAGGAGTCAACAATTTTTTGGAAATCTTTAATATCCAAATGTGTAGCGAATTGAAAACTGATTAACTTTTGCTGAAAAAATGTGTTGGTAGATTGTCGAAAATGCCTGAAAGATGGTGTTTAATCTTAGATATATCCTGTATAGAATATACGCTATACGCTATATAAAATATAATAATATTAAAAACGTGTACATATTTATATTATAATAACTCATTTCTAAATTATGAAATATTTTGTTTTAGTATATGATTTCTGAGCGCAGAAAGCGTTATATTTATTTTTATAATGTTCTTTTTAAAGTTTACTATTATTTTGCTATTACGTTGCTGTCGCTACTTTGACATTTGCAAATGTACATCTATTTTTTTATTACTCAGAATTCTTAACTTAGATCAATTTTTATTCAACTACAATTATATAATTAGCACTTTAACATAAATGGTAACACGGAGAAAAGATGTTCGTCAGGATATGTAGAAATGCTGGACAGAACTCATTTTTCTTCTGCAAAGTTTGTTAAAATGTGTCTATTGTTGTTACAGCATATTTAAAATCTGTTACAACTTTATAGTTTATCTTTTTGTACTATATTTAGAGATACATATAATTTGTCGTGTACATATTTTGTATATTTATGAGACAGATCATCTTTACATGTTTCCAAATGATAAGCGATCCGCTACAGATGGTTGTGATTACATGTTCGTGCTTCATTCTCTTAAAATTAGCTCAACTGTTTCCTCTTCTTGATATTGCATATTCGTATATTCTGATTGTATAGCTCTACAAAATCAAATTGTCGATATTAAATAATAACACATTCTCATAAGTAAACAATATATAATATTTAAATGTTTTTATTATCATTTTATACAATTATTATTTAAAAACGAGTATGAATTTTAGAGCCAAAAGAAGTACGCGTGGAATTTCCTTTATATTATCTATTTTTTTCACTTTTACAGTGGATAGTTTATGAGATATCAATACATACATAGCCAATATTATTAAATTATATTTATATTTCAGAAGTAACTATTTGTGGATATATATATATGTGGATGTATTTCAAAAGATATCGTTTTTTAAAATTATTAGATATCGTTAATCAAAGATTTCACGGTCATTGTATGTACAAAATAAGACTTTTATTTCTTTATATATAGTTTTCTTCGCTGCTTCTGTGCAATATATTGTTGCATCTCGCACATATAAATTCTTTCCTTATTTTAAACCGTACTTTTTCATCTTTTTCTTTGATTCTGTCCCTCCTATCACGTTGCCATGCCAAAGTAGATTATGTCTATGATAAATAATCCAAAGTCTGATTTTAATAGATTTAACAAAATTTTACCAATTAATCGAATTATTATAAATTATGCATTTTTCTAACACAGAGTGTAAAAGTATTATAAATATTTTAAATTTGATAGATTTGATTTTCAGCTCTGTTCTAACTTCTTTGGTGCGATTAAACGTTTGGGCGATGATATATGCACCAAATATATTAAAAATTGTACAATTAATTAACATTAATTAAAGTGCCAATGTGTTCAATATATTTGGGTAGTGCAGAAATAAGATAGTTAGGTTTTCTGGAAGATGAACGAATATCTTTATGTTATTATTCAATTCTATCTCGATGCATTTGGTTTATCGCTACTGTAATTTATTTTGTATTAGAAGCAATTGTTACAGTAATAATTATGTATAATAATATTTGGGAAGAAATAAGTTTCTTTCTTTCGAGAATATTTTATTCGTTTATCTTCTAGATTAATATTGCTGTCGTCTGCATTAGAGACCAACATTACTGAATTCTACTGCCTATTTGAAATTCCAATATGGATATTCAAATACTTGAAAATTGTTTTAAAAAGAATTCGATAATATCTAAGCTTTGTTAATAACTTTAAATGTAATTTCCTCGCATTTTAACGTCTTTATAGATTCTAAAGCACAGGGTAGTATACGAGAACTGTACGTTTAAGTGACATTGAAATATTCAATTCGAGCATAAATCTAAAAACTTAGGAAAGTAGTATATATACATTTAAATATACCTACATACGTATCGTTGGTAGCATTAAAACCTTCCAATTCTAACATCATGGTGATAATCTGCAAATTTTACAAGAGACATTGATCGAGTTTTTTCAATGATACTTGACTGCTGATCAAAAGTCATTTATTTATTTATTTATTTATTTATTTATTCATTCATTCATCCGTTACATTCGAAATAGTTACATTGTTTGGCGCGTTCCACTAAACCGTTAAAACACGTCTAGAGAATTTTACTTTCCTTTCGAAAATGCTGTTTTATATTGTTTTAAATATACGTGCGCGTGGACGTGCAAACAAAGGAAAAAGATAAAGACGCGTAAAAGATTTCTAACGGTAGGAAGAGCCTCAGGTCAATTTAATCGATGAAAAGTATCACTTGTTGCGTAGAAGCACATTTTTAAGAAAATTCTATGAAATATAGAGAGTATCAGCTATCAAATATATATGTACGTATTATTATAAATATAGTGAAATACGTATAGGTATATATCTCTATTTCAAATATTTAGTATATAATACATAATATAATATATAAATGGTGAATTCTATTACGTGGTGAAACATTCAATTCAATTTACCTGATAATACAGATTCCTATGTAAGGCCTAAATATTATGTACGAAAGGAACAAAACCTTGTTACGTATTGTGTTTTAAGCGACGAGGCTTTCAACCTCGAGCTTCCAAAATATCTATGTATTTACATATATTTACGTTAGTATCACGCGCTTTCAACACTAGTCGCACTATTGTGTTTTCCGTCTATTTATATGTAGGTATGTTTTAAATTGCAAATACTACCGCATACGCATACATATATAGTGTATAACTACGTCCATTTAATTTATATTTCAAAGAAATTTTATTAGCATCTATAACGAACATATAATCGCAATGGATTTCAATTTTGCCCGTTCAGTGAAGTGATTTTGAACATTAGCCGATGTCTGAGCCACAGAAATTCTTTTCTCCATTATTTCACGCCGTTTCACAAACTGAACGTTTATACGATTCCAGTTTAAGAACTGGCAAATGTACTTGCGAATGCTTATTTAGTACATAGCGTGCGATGAAGAGAGCTTGAAGACTTCAGAAATGAAAAATCTATGCTTCTAGCTTGTAATCCGATTAGTCTTCCGGCCAAAAGATCATGAATGTCTTTAAGTAGGACCTTGGCATTTGAGTTTTGGTGTTATCTGTCTCGAATACGAAAAAATGCCTGATGTGGTCAGATGGTAAAATGGGTATTACCAAAATGTTTTCACAATCGTATCTTTCTCGAATTTAAGTAAATGCATTTATCGTGGAAAAGTTATGCATATATGTGTAAGATGAGTCGAGTTGTTTTCCAAATTTTCGAACGTTTCTTTACCAGATACGAAACTGTTTTGCTTTTTTATTTGTCCTTTTTCTCCTCTTCGCTTGTCCCTGGTCCTTTTTGTTAACTGCTTTTTCCATTTGCATTTTCTATTCTTTTCAAGTCGCTTAGGGACTTTCAGTTTGTTTCTGACGAATTCATATTAAATTCATTCTCTTATGATTAAGAATGACTCACTTGAATCTAATAAACACCTAAACCTAACAAGATTCCATTAGAAGTTATTTAGGTAATTTCAATAAATAATTTTGACAAATACATAATAGAAAATAGAGAGTCGAGTTTACATTCTTCTCAACGATAATTTTACAATTTGATTTTTCTAAAATAGAAAACCTGTTCACCTACATGTACTTCGTATCACGTTCGATTTTCTATATATTGAGCTTATACAGGGTGACATTATTTATTATTGATAATAAAACCGATACATAAAATAATAAATGGAAAATATAGAATAATTTGCTTTTCATCTGATGCCGAGTTTTCGAGAAAATTGTTTTTGAAAATTGAACGATTGAATATAAGTAAACAAGCAGCAGGAGGGTATTCTATTCTGTGCGCAGATAAATGTAAAATGTTGAATAATATTTTTCGTTTAAGACCAAGTTTTCAAGAAAATAGATCCTGAAAATGTGTAGGTCAGAATTGGCCTGATGTAGGTGTAATAGATTAATTTTCAAATTACTTGGAAACGAAGCGTTTTCCGCAAAAATATTATTTTACATTTTTCACTTATTTTCATCTGTAGAGCAGCCTCTTATCGATTATTCGTTCCTATCTAGCCTGAAAGCAGTCAAGATTAAATATAGTTGACATATGTTCAAGTTCGATTTTTTTGAAAGCAGGCGTCACGTGAAAAAATCTTTTTCTATATTTTCCATTTGTTTGTTCGCGTAGGATCATTTCCTTGTCGATTGTACCACCAATACTGAGACATCCTGTATACAAATATTATATTAGAATTGATATATTTAGGTGTCATTAATTTCGCGAAATTAATTTGTACGTTGAAATGTTACTTTGAAATCAAATTTTGTAATAATATTGCACTGGCTATAGAGAACAGAATTACAAAATTTGAAAAAAGCTGATCGTATTTAAAGTTACGAATTATTCGACGAATATTCTGGTTGTACCCATGACCAATAGCGTTTTGCTAGAATTGTAATGTCTACAGGGGAAAAGTAAAGAAATTGTTGTATCTAATAGTAAGTTACTTCACCGCGGAAGAGAAACTGTGATACTATCTGGACTTTTCTGCGTGAAGTAAGATAATACGTGGAAAGAGCCATAGTATAAAATAAATCGGTTCCATAGCATTTGATTTTGTTACGAAATAGATCGTTAAGGAAGTATTGTAAAACTGAGAAACAGAAGAACGAACGTATCGCTGAAGTCTTATTAGAAAAAGTTCAATAGAGATACATAGTAAGCTGTGGAAGCAAAGAACCAAACAGTATCGTATACTTTTGTTTATTACGAGCATTTTTTACCAGAATTAATTTTTTCTTAAAAATGGTGATGACAATTCTGCAATAATATTGTACGTAAAAGTGTTACACATGATGTGTTTATCAAGTAAAATTCTATACTTAGTTGCATACAATCTGTACAGTAACAAATTGTCTTCATCGGTTGAACGATTAGAAGAAATTTCAATTTAAAATTTTATTTCATGGTTTAACGTATTAATATAGTAGAAATATATAGTAGGGGCGATAAATAATTTTTTAAAAACAGTTTAATATATAAATACTTGATAAACACATCGTGTAATTTACGTTTTTCTGTAATGCAATGTTGCAAAAACTGCATCTATTGTTACATAACTCTTATGTAAGTTATAGACAACTACTTTTAGTTTAGATTAATGAAAATTTTTCGTGGTGTAAAATTCACTTTTATGCAATAAGATCTCTGGTATTTGATGGAAAAATCGTTTCAATAAATAGAGGTCCATTGTTCTTATGTTTATTAACATATTCATATCCAATTAAGATTCCTTTATAGTAATTCCGATTTCCCTATAATTAATCTAATTATAAATAAGCCGGATAATAAATTGTATATGCTTATGATGAATTTTTTTACTAATTATTTGCTTTCATATAATTCTTGTATGTTCATGTCATACGTTAGTTTTAATACTGAATCAAATTATCTTTACTTATCTAAAATATTATAACAATCACTATCTCTTTACGTTACTCAAGTGTAACACGTCGATTTTGATAAAATTTTGTAGATACAGAATGTAGTAAAAAATATTCCGCATGTATTTTTCTATTCTAAAATTCACATTTAGTGCGTGAAAATAGTGAAAACAGTATAGTAATTTGGGTTGGAAATGTATTCTCTCGGAATATCTCGGGAATTATTCCAGACAGAAGAATGATGACAATGCACGAATTTTGTGTTTTTGAACGAGGAACAACAGATTTTTAAAAGATCTATTTTCTTAAATAATATGTCAAAAGTCGTTACTGTTTCGTTAATATTTCTTGTCAACACTTGTTTATATTGAGTATACATTTCAACTCAAAATTTTGATTTTTCCCTATTTAACGAATATATTTGAATTATTATCGAAATTTGCTTATACGAACTATTTTCCTATGGGAAAACAAAACTTTGCAATTTAACTTAGTGTTATTCTAAATAAAAAATATTTAATAAACATATATTATGACCTCTAGTGTAATAAAAATTCTTATCCCAAAGATGTTCTGTATTGTTGCATTCTATTGTAAGCGGCGCACACGGTGGTCATTTGCCATAATTGGCTTGGATTTATCATTCAAGACATCAGTTCTCTGTCTTGAATAGATTCCCACATATCTTAGGAAATACGTTTTCAACACCAGCTTTGGACAGCTGTTTTCATCCTCTTTGTATTATACAAATTATATAAATAAAAGAACTACGTGTTGAATATTTTTGCTATGGTATGTGTCTATTAAGTTTCATCAAAATCGGTATGTTACACTTGAGTGATGTTCCTTGTTAGCGACATTTAATTCTAAATGTTCAATTGAATTGTTATTTAATTACAATGAAATTTCATGTATTTTTATCGCGCTCACATGTTGTTATTAGAATACAAACAGTTGCAATAGTTTCAGAAGTCCTGTTACTTAATTTTACTTCATTTTAATGAAACAAAGAAACTATTTACTTTTGTGTAGACTATCAAAACCTCACACATACAGCAAGTATTTCGCATGATCAATTGCTCTTTGTCTTTCTTTTTCCTACTCATTTCTTTTCATTTTTTATATTAAGGATTTCAATTTCCGTGCAATGTACCATATACTCAGAGTTGATGTATTTAGACAATAAAATCAACTTGTTAAATAATTTATTTTTATATTCAATGTTAACTTCTTTTATTAGACTATATCGTTTAACATTTCTACGTGGAGATATGTGAACCATTATAATTTTTCACATTCAACAGCTTGTAAATATATTAGGAAGACACAGTAATTTAAATTTATTAAGCAAAATATAAAACGCTATATCTTTCTATGAATTCGATGAAATTCATGTGAAATTCTTGATTAGAATACATTGATATTCAAAATTAGAGCACGATCTGTAATTTATTATGATACGCGACGTTTGATCAGTCTTCTAATAATTGAGAGGTATGAAATTTTGAACAATACGTTTCCCTTTCATTTTTTTCTCGAATTTCTCTTCTTATCAGAATTCTTTCAGTTGGTAATTCCTTCAACTGCAAATCACGAAAAACCGAGGTAAACGTTATTGTTATTATATTATCGTTAGTCGTGAACACACGTTGTGTCTTATTTCATTTTACAAATAGCCCAGACACGTGTGTATTTATTTCTCTTGTTCATCCGTAATCATTCCATCTTTTCCGGTCGTATCCTTTTTCTGATTTTCCTCTTCGATTTTTATAAACGGCGTCACTGTCAATTTCTGCAATTCTTGCGCATTTTGTTTGTTTGACTTACCATACTTATTCCATGGTTGTTCTTTTGATGTTCCAAACATCAAGCATATAATAGTCCCGACGATAGAATTAGCAGCAGCTATGATGAAAACTAATCGCCATTGCGATACAGTTTGCTGAAAGAAATAATGTAAATGATAAAATGATGTTATTTCAAATAATTTTATCCTTTAATATGATGTTTATATAATTGTCCGTAATACAAAATAATGTTTCACGGAATTTTAAACAGTTTCAAATTACAAATTTACAGATTATTTCTTACTATATTATTCCATATTATAATGTTTATACAATGTTGTCATTTGTTGTAAAATGTTATATAAATATTATAATAAGGAATAGCACCGTTTTAAATTTCAAAATAATGTCATTTCACATTTAGCATTGATTTTTTAGTTTTATATAGTTTTACATACTATTTCTATTAAGTAAGTATCGTTTTTTAAAAATATTCATCTATACATACTGGATCAAAAAGGTTTCCATACAATGGAATCTTTTTTAATGTTAGTAACTCTATTATCTTCATAAATTATAATTCGTTAGAAAAAAATGTTTACAAATCCATTGTAGAATTGGAATAAATTAATTACGAAATTCTAGTCTGGTGTGTGGAAACATTTTTTATCTATTGTATAAACAATATTAATTTTTTAATGTTAGTAACTCTATTATCTTTATAAATTATAATTCGTTAGAAAAAAATGTTTACAAATCCATTGTAGAATTGGAATAAATTAATTACGAAATTCTAGTCTGGTGTGTGGAAACATTTTTTATCTATTGTATAAACAATATTAACTTGTATTTAATTTGATAATTTTCAACGAACCAAAGGCATTTTGCTGTAAATAAAGAGTGTTTAAAAGGGGAATAATTAAAGGTAAGCAATTATACCTACAGGAAATTAACACTTAGCCAACCGAATGGGGAGATCTCCCTTTTTGACTTTAGCAATACGTTTCCTTTTTTTCTTCTTTTTCTGTTGTTGTTGTTATTATCAGTTATTGTTTACCTGGAATTGTTCCCAATTAATCGTGCCACTTCTTCTGCTTTTATAAAGTACAGTATATAATGACATACACCAATTTAGCGGTGTTAAAATTAATTAAAAAGTTACACTGTTAGTTATGACTAAATAAAGTTACAATCGAACGCTGTAAAAAAATATTAAAATGCATTATGAATTTTTAATTTCACATTCAATTCGTGTTATTTATCTTTACTCATCTTTAATGTTTTCAATTTTATCTATTTTTTACTTATTTTTTTTTTTAATTTTATCTACTTTTAATTTGATGTTTTGTATAAACAATATGTGAAATAGTGAAATAAAATCATTACCGTAAATATAATGAATTACTTAAATAATTTCTAGGCTTCTTTGTTTTTCAAGTAGTGAATATTAGTGGTCGATACTTGGAAAAATGCGCGGTGGACAGCGTACAGGTTGGCTTGTCCGAGCGCAGTGGAAACGTATAGCTCGCTGTGGCATGCGTGGTTGGCTAAGCGTTAACCCTTTGCACTGCAAATTATATTTCAGTTTCGTTAGTGGCAGTTCCCAACACTTTTAAGTGTTTTATTTGAAATTTACTTCAACTAAAAAAGAAGACAATTTAAATGTGTTACGTCGGCCGACTCTCTATCTAGACCAGGTCATACGTAACGAGGCGTTCGATAGATCGTATTCCTAACCGTCGCGCGCGGTACTACAATGTCGCGGACCGATCACTTTATAAGACCGGCGAAATCCCTACAATGTCGCGGCGAGCGCATATTTATCGTCAGGCGTCGAGCTCTACAAGCTTCGATTTCGGTCCGGTATCTTACAACACAAAAAAGGGGGCATACATGATCATAGCGCGAACGGTGGCGTGATCCGAACGTGGTGGGGGTCGTTTTCCAGAAGACAAAAGAAAAGATCGAAGGGCGAGGAGTCTCTTCTGTAGATTCAAACGACATACATCGAGAGCTATCACAAAGTCGGGTTACATTTCTGTCATACTTCAATCGTATTCGCCGCTGAACAATTGTAACGTTCATGTTAGTCTTTTTCGAGGAGGCGAATAGAAAGCATCGCGAATTTGTCAGAACATATCTAATACATCGGGCGCATTTATCGTTAAACTATCTGTTAGTACCTACTTCGTTGTTACAAATGTTAACACAGTGTTAATTCATTTAACCACCCCTATTATCATAATCAAAATAGGGGATCGATCATTTCGCGGCGTCGATTGTCAAATCATAACGGGAATTTACGACTCCCGTTGACGTGCTTCCTCGCGAACGCGTCTCTCCGCGAGTGAACGAAACAAAATGAATAAAGGAAGAAACAAATTCACTTAACCTTTCGCTTCGGCAGTTCAGTCCGCCGAAATACTCTTACTGAACAGACAGTGTGCGTGGTTGCTGAAACGTATATACGTTTTCCCTTAGGAAAAGACTTATCTTAAATAACAATAATTCTTGTAAGAACCGTATATGAAATATCGTTTCACTGTCAATGGATTTAACATATTTTTTAGCACGAAACAGTACACGATCGTTTGGATGTTTGAAATATATTGCGTAAAACGTTTTGATGTTGTTTCAACAATGAGTAACGTTTAAGAAGCGATTAATCCAATATATCGATAAAATCAACAGAAAATGTTCTGTCGATAACGAAAAAATATATTATTGACTACAGATGGCACTGGTATATGCCCGATATATGGGGTACCGAACCCAGGATTCGTCGCGTGGTCGCCGCCTATAAGCGGCGCTCGTACCCACAGGTCATCTTGCGGGCGTCGCCTATAAACGGCACTCGAAGCGAGAGGGTTAAATACCAGTTTTATTCACACTATTGTTGTATCTTGTAATTTTCAAGTGTATGATATATGTTGAAACGATTTCCAGCAATAATTCTTGGAACAATTCTGGTTTCCTTTCGCACGTTTCACAAAATAAGATGCACATAGAAGAATGTCAAGTGGGACACTACAACGAAGATGCTGAGATAAAACCTGATATCGAGTCACGCTCGACATAGGAGTGCAAAGGGTTAAGATAATCGTATTTCGAAACAACTATGTATATGTATGTATTAAGTTAATTAAAATAAGAACCAAGAATATTTAATTTCAACAAGAACCATAACTTTTAAATGTTTTAAAAATTAAAGCAATATATGATAGCAAGTTCTGATAAAAGCTTTCTGAAAGATAGAAAAGAAACGATATATGAACAAGTTTTGTTCAGTTTAGAAAGAAACAGAGCTCCACGATGTTGACAGTTTTATAAAACTGTCGAGAATCATGTTAATCCACAATTTACCACGGAAGTTGTACTTTAATTTATGTTATTGTTTGATCATGAATACAATTCTAAATGTTATAAAAAAGGAACGATAAAAAATTGCAAAGATATATCTACTGTATTAAACGCTTAAGCGATATCTGAGTAGGTCTGTTAATGAAAAATCTATCAAAATATGCGTTATCACGTATCTTATCATTATGTTTTATCTCAAAGCGTAAAAAATGAAAATAAAACCATTCAGCTCACGAATACCTTTGGTTACAACAGAATTGAGTCTTTCGTTCATTCTTTTCGTATTATCACTGTTTATATTGACATATGCTCTAGCAATTTTTTGTGTGTTATAGTTTTCCATATTGAAGTTATTAGGTCATCCCATAAGTTCGTGCCGTTTTTCGAGCGGTTATATATGTTAAGATTGTTTACATACCTTTCAGTTTCATGAAAAAATCTAATCCCCCTCTCGTTGTACAACTTCTTCCCATTTTTCTGCTAGGGCCATTATTCCGTCTCGATAAAAGTTCTCTTGTTTTTCTTTAAAATAATTTTCTAAGCTATTTTTGAGAATGTTAATATTTTCAAATTTTTTACCTACTAAAAAGTGTTGTAATGCTCTGAACAGGTGGTAATCAGATGGGGCAATGTCTGGAGAATATGGGGGATGTGGTAAAATTTCCCAATTAAATTCAGACAATTTTTTTGGTAACGCTTTTCGCGACACGCGGTCTAGCGTTGTCGCGATGGAAGATAACGTTGTTCCTATTCACTAAACCTGGTCGTTTTTCAGCTAGTGCTTCCCTTACTTTTTCTAACTGAGTGCAATATTTGTCTGAATTAATGGTATCACCACTAGATAAAAGTTCAAGATAGAGTATTCTAGGAAGGAGGACGCCCGTAGCGTTCCTCGTCTTCTAAACAGAAATTCACAGCTCCAAAACGTTGGAACCGCTTCGTACAGGGTGCGAGGTGAAAGCGCATTTTCTCCGTAAACAGCACATATGTTTTTCGTGGCAATTGTTACAGAACTTCCTTTCCGAAATTCATATAACGTGAGATGTCGAAAATGGATATGCATTTCACTCATGATTTTTTACCGTTAGAAGTCACTGTGTTCACTATATTACGATCTTATACAAACGAAAATCTGCTCTATCCTGTTCCCGATCAGCTAAGCTCAAGTGCATTGGTCCCTGATCGCCGTATGTTTATAAATCGACACATGAAATGTATACACAAAAGTCGGCACGAACTTATGGGATGACCTAATAGTTAAATATTTGAAACGTATTAGAATTTAAGCATCGTAATATCTGATTATTAATAAAAAAGTAATTGTTAAAATTTTATATGAATTTAAATTCATTAATTTAATTAAATTAATTTAAATTGAATGAATTTAAAGAAAATGTGAACATGCGTGCAATTTTTAGCTAACTTTGGAAACTAGCTTATTGAGTATGGATTAGTTGAGATAAAATTTCGAATGCTGCATGGATTATTGTATCCGTGCTGTTGCAAAGGACTAATCTATATTCATATAAAGCAAAATAGAAAATTATTTTATATTCATACTTACATTATTGTTCGTCAAAATACCAACCACTGCTGGTGAAATGAATCCAGAGGCTATTACTATCATTCCGCAAAATCCAAGAAGAATACTAGCATAATTCGGACTCAAATCCACAAAAGTGGCCAAGGGACCAGCGGAAATCGCACCAGTTACAGTTGTTCCTGCCATCACGAAGACTATCGCGAGCGTCGGATGACATCCGCTATAGCCCAAGGCCAAGATGAAAATCCCGTGCAAACCAGTACATACAAACAAAGCCAGTTTCCTAACGTTGGTTAAACTCATTTTGTTGGTTCGTATGAGCCAGTCGCTCATGATCGAGTAATAATACGAGAAAATCATTCTCAGTATATGCGGGGCTCCAGACAAAAGTCCAGTCTGCAAACAAATTTTCATTACTGATTAGTAAGCTGCCGAGCAAGTTTAAATAATAAATAGAGGTTTATTTCATCTTCTAAATAATCTAAATATTGAATACGTTACTGAATGAGGAATCTATGCAAGTCAATCTCATTTTGTAGCCGACAGACAAAAATTAATAACAATATATATATATATGTCGGGTTAAGATCAGGAACGGAGCTAGGGGCGTTGAACAAATCGTCCCTGGTACTATTCATTTTCGTCTCTCGCTCGATGTAACGTTTATTAGCGGATATGTACGTGGTACAAGTGGCGACGATAGTTTAAACACTAACGACAATGGCCTCAGGTTCGATAACGAATCCGTGGTCAACGGGATAACTCTTTGTTAAACGTAGAATATATTTTGAAGCACAAGGTAACGTTCGCTGTGACGCTCGGTATATACTGCTCTTAAGAAACGATGTGAAAACTCTGCAGGGTGATCGCAAGAATAAAAGACTGATGAAAACTTTCCTCTCCTTACGATCGCGATCGTTTTGTTGATTGTTGACCGGGGATACCAACAAGATCCCAGCCGCCGTTGCTAGGCAGACCCGCATAGCTGCAACATTGCTCCTGCCCGGGGTTTGATTGTTAACGCAACTTGTGTCCCATAATATTGGCACTTTTGAGGCAAAACCACACATGGCTTGATTTGTCCTCGAGCCCGCGTGCCGCTACAACTATATTTTTTTAAGGAGAACTATACAACTACTCCATACCTCTGTTAGGTAAAAACGCTTATCTCGTGACCGCGGCTACGTTCGGCGACTAGTTGTCGCCTCGAGCCCAAGCTCATTATCGCAAGTCTCGAACAATTATAATCGGGGTACTTATAAAGATCAAAGGGGAGTTTCCCAAAGAATTCCAAAGATATTTGGAATCACAAGTAAAACAGCAAAATAACAGAATTTTCGTCTTTTTGTATATATTTGTTTTAGAATGTAAACGATAGAAAGTATACTCAATTTGACGTTACTATGTAACAAACGTAAATTATTAAAACAAACTATGAACGATATGTTTTACTCCGCGAAGAAAGAAATTCAAATGTGCTGAGTCTGAAGAACAAGGTGTTCATGAGGAGCGGGTCTGCATTCTGTCCACGATGATATAAACATTTTTCAAGAATGGATAAACCGACTACCTTTGTTAATTTGTTATGGAGTTGTGAACGTAAAAATTGCCAATATTTTGCACTTATTATAGACGTAGGCACGTAACTCTTGCCCATTTGTGATTAAATCTTTGATTTATCCAATGGCAAAAATTTCGTCGTGTGACATTTAGAGTGCTTGAACGCGGCGAATTTTATAAAATTGTTATAGCATTGTTAATTTCCTCGCTGATATTCTATGTAAGTTCGTTAATAAGGATAATTAACCTTATTAATTTTTGATCACTAAATTCTTAACTTAGTCGCTTAGAATCGTATTGCTGTTCCGTCTCTGCACAGATCTTACATTATTCCTGTATTCTGATATATCTGTAATTTCCTGATTTCTTGTCAATAGCACGTTCTTTCTCTTCCTGAAGATAAATGTAAATATGAACATAAATATAAATATAAACATATAAATATGGATATATAAATAAATATGTAAATAAAACCAATTTAAGAATTATTAAAACTTGAACATTTTTTCTAGGAGACGGGATCATTTGCAACTTATGATTTCTGTGAGATGTTTGTTTCTTGTGATGAGTAGAAGCTGTTGCAATAATAAAAAAATTTGGACTTAAATTTCAGGGTCAAGATCTAGGTCATTTTTTATAAATCTCCACTGATCAAAATATGTCGGATCCCTTACATCTATTTTCTCTACACCTTATACCTGTTTACCGCCCCTTCTTTTTACCAAATTTTCTTTTTCTCTCTCTTACTACTCTTTCCTCTTCCTCTATATCCTTCCCCTCTCCCGACTTTACTATCAAATTTAACGGTTGGTAGTTTGATTTCACTCTCTCATCTATATGTAATTAAAATATGTCCTTCACCTTTTTCAATCTTACATTATTGATCATTACATAAGCGATAACCGACGCTCTGCTACTATTTCCCATCTTCATTCCCTTTCAAGCTTCTACTCAGAATGCACAAACCTTTTTTGTGTCCATTTAATAATCTCTTTTTTTTGTATTTTTCATCTTGTCCTTCGAATCTCTAGTCATCAGTTCTTCTTCGTCTCCTCTGACCTACATATTTCCCTCGTTATCAGTTCTAGCGTTATAATCCCGCCAACTACCATTACTTCTTCGTCTATCTGTTCATATTCTGTTGATAGTGCCGATGCTAACCTATTTAATTCTCTATTACTACAATTTATTATATAAATTGACCAGACATTCCATATCTCCTCCTCTACTTTTATTTTCAGTTCTATTAAACCTTTTATTCTTCTTCTCCGCTATTTGGAAGATTCCATCCTTCTCTAACATATGTCAGTATGTCCCTCCTTGCTAACTAGCTCCTTCAGATAAATCGCACTTTCGCTTTGAACGTTTCCCACTTTTTATGCTTTACCCATATTTTTGTCCAAAGTAATAGACTTGTCTACATACCACCAGAAGCTTTTGTCTTTGTCTACTAACCCTTGCGCATTCCAGAATAAGAACCTCTATTTCCCTTTTTCGCACTTTGTCTCTCTCCGTTGATTCCTCTTCCCTTTCCCTTCACAAAATCTCTTTCTATAGCTTCTTATATCTTACTCAGACTTCTTTCCCCTCCACTCTTTCCTTGTTTGCTATTTCTCTTAGCCTCTGCGCTTTCCTTCGCTCACCCGCCAGGTCATGATCAATAAATATTTTCCTTAATCTCATTTCACTCATCTTTTGCTTATTATTTCTTATTGTATCTCCCAACTCTTCAAATGCATTATCACTACACGTTCTCGTTCTTTAATCTCTATCCTTTTTACTACTTTCTTTACCTGAAATTTTTCTTCTACAAATTCTTCAACTTCCTCTTTCACTTCATGATTCTTCATCTTTAGAACTTTAGTTACAATATTGTTTTGTCTTTTTATTCTCTCACTTTTCAAGCTTCTTCTGAATAATTTTCATCTTTCTGTATATGTTTGGATTTGTTTCCACTTTCTGGGGATTTGTCCCGTCCTTCCTGTGGTATTCTCTGCACTTTTTCTTCTTTACTCCCCTCGTCCAATATCTTTTCAACTTCCACCATCATTTCAACTACTAATGGCTTTCTTTTCTGCTGTTCCTTCTGCTTTTCTTCTACTTTTCTGTATAGTTTTCTTTATTATTCCTGCTTATCTCTTCTCTCTACAGCGTTTTCTTTATATCCGCCTCTTTTCTTGTTTCGTAATTTCCACTTGTATTGCTTCCATCTATTTCCTGATATCAGTCTATCTTCCAGATTCCTGTTAATTTTTCTACTGTTATTGCTTCTCTTTTATTTCCCTCCGCAGCTGACGGTCTACCTCTTTTCCATTTCTCAGATTTTGATGTGTCTTCTAGCATGTCTGCTATTAATCTATTACTTGCTGTTATCTTCGTTCTTTGATCTATACCATTTTCTTCTTCGTTTTCCGATATTTTGATACAGTACTGTGATACATCCCAATTAATTGTTCTGTCCATAATCAACGTTTCACTTAATCTATTACCTACTACGTATTTTTTATTCCGTATTTTTTTCTCCCCATTTTCTCTTCCTATCGTTAGCTTATCTTTCTCTTCACCTAGTCTCTATCTTATCCTTTGCCTCTTTATTCGTTTCTAGCTCTGCTTCCCTTTTCTAAGTTCTACGAATTATTCTTTGTAGTTTCTACTAAATCATTGGGCTGCTCCGAAAGTTTGTTGTGCTTTTCGTAGTCGCTATATCTCATTTTGTATTTAGTAGGATCGAAGCATTGTTATCTTATTTGTGATGTACTATTACCAAATAATAAGATAATGTGATAATTATTTAGAAATGTAGCCTCTTCACCGATTTCAATGATCTTGAAATATGTTATCAAGGCCATCATTCTTAACAACTTTTTTCTATACATGCCATCGCCGCTCGATTTTAGTCTCCAAGATATTTGGAGCAACAAACTTTTGTTAAATTTATCTTATGAATATTCATTGTGGCGTGTATTAACGGTGACCATATTCCTATTAATATAAACTAACCTACACAATAAAAGTGAAAAATTAATGGGTTATAGATTGCACTAAATTCATGTGTAGCAGTTAATGTTATCGTAGAGATACATATATTACCAGTTATAAGCTTTTTGGAAGTATCTCGGAATTTAAAGCAGTAACACGTACAGGAAAAGGTTGTTCAGAATGATGGCCTTGACAATATATTTCAAGGTTACTGGAATCTGTGGCGAAGCCACACTACTAATTACTTGCTGTTTTCGACTACTGAAGAGAATTAAAGGGAATTGTTTAAAAAAATTTTTTTTTTTCAATAAGATAACGTTAGACCTTATATGCTGATGAAGAGCGCACTCAAAATAGTGGAGTTTAGTTGAAATTTTCAGTGTTATATCCTCTAGTCTTGTTCCAAAAATGGGACATTTTAAAGATTTATTTTTGTTGATATTATGGTATTTCGTGAAGGAATTCATTTTCAGAAAGGAAGCGAAATTTATCAGTAAAGAGCCCGTGAGAATACTGGATAACAAAAAATTATCGAAAGGCCAGTGGTTACGTTATCGAAAATTAAAGTAATAGTACTATAAATATGGAATCTACATTTTATGTCATACTTTATAAAATTGCCACTTGTAGAATGCTTCAATTCGACACTAGATGTACATCTATCTAGATAGATAGCAAAATCTTTGAATATATAATTCTTCACAAAACATTTTAGCATTCAAAATTTTAATAGAATTGTAATAAATAAATAAATTATTTATGAAATTATGTTTCAGAGGATATGTTTTTACCGCATTGATATTCCATCCGTGAATGAAGTTAAAGTAAGTCGGAGCTTGAGTCATTAGTGTGAGAAAGCCCCATGCTCCACTCCAGTGAGCTATGATTGTAATCCAAACTGGACCAGATGTCAGTATATGTTTCCAAGGTATAACAGTTTGTTTTTCATCGATCGAACTACCAAGATGTTCCAAAATATATTTTTTCTCTTCGTCAGATATTCGAGGATGTTGCTGAGGTGAGTCGTGTATGAGGAATAGCCAGAAACAGTACCTTGGAATTATTTCTTATGTTAAGATCTGTTTCTTGTAGTATAAAGAATGTTATAGTATAGTATGAAGTATAGTATAGTGTAGTATAAAGAATGTTATATATTTTGGTAAGATTATCCTCTCTGATTAACCACCATTTTTTAGTCATTTTTGATAATCTACTAAAAAAATGTTTTGAGCAAAAATTAGTAAATTTTCTATATACTACACATTTGAATATTGAAAATGTCCAAGAACTTGCTTTTTCAATGAAAGCAGAAGCTGACGTTAAGGCAAGTTTGACGACTACTATACTATGATCTTACCAAATGACTCCAAGTAATGATGTTATATAGAATGCAGTACCCCAACCGAATGTACTACTAACAACTGCGCAAAGGGGGTAAGTTATAGCAGCACCGACAGAACTACCTGAAAAGTGACATATTTAAAAATTTGTCGTAGCGCGGAACCACTAGCAATTTTCTTTTCTCTTAAGAAATGACTTCAGTCGTTATGATACGAGTAATTAAGAATTAAAACGTTGAGAGCGAAGGTGGATTAGTCCCACTACATAATATACTTAATAATTTGTCGTCTGCAACAAATGTGAGCAAATACAATAGTGTAACAAGTAATTTTATTATAGTAGCTAAATCTGATTTGGAAGAAATGAATGTCTTCATTTTTCTATGATTAATACAGTTTATTGGAATAAATTAATACTGTAATCTCACATTCAGAAAGATGTGGTTCAGTCCACTTTTCCTCTCAATGTCTCAATTATGATCATAAGAAAGACTAACTAAAATTAGTTAATACTAGAATTATATGATTACAAAAAAATCACAGTATACCTGAAAGACAATAATTCCTCGTATTAGGAAAAATCGAGAATGTAGAATGCAAATTTCAATAGGAAAATTCTCGAAAAATATCGACATATTTTTGTGCTAACAAAACCCAGGATTCTATATATCAGAATCTGGTATATAGACAATTAACTTTTAATGTACATATAAAATAAAATAAAATTGAATTAGTCAACTTTCACCGCAATTGTCTTTTTTGCTATATTACCAAGATAACAAAATTTAATGCATCAGTTTTAAGTTCAATGCATTCTTTTTACAGAAGTCTCAAATTCTTTTGATATTTTTATTATTTTGAAGTAAGTGTTACAATTTAGAAAACATTTCTACTGTAGATAATAAACGTTTCTCTCATTTTTTAATCTTAAAATATATTTATGTGTATAATATAATAATTATTATATTACACTAAAATATCATAAAATATTTCAGATATTCTATGCAAATTGTCTGTTAGAAATATACATATATTGTAATATGTACAATTATTATATATAATTATTAAATATACACATAGATAAGTACATATGTATTATGAGATTGTAGATACTTTACCCAAATAGGAACTAACAAATTTGCTTCTCTCATTCTGTGGAATCCATTTGGCGGTCATGTCATGCATAGAAGGCCATATAACACCCTAAATAAATAACTTTAATGGAAAACTGTCTGAATATTTTTCGTTTGAACAACAACGATAGTTTTATAGATAATGCTCACAATTAAATTTGGACTATTACTAAAATATTTTATTCTAATTATAATATTACCCATTTTTATTTCACCGAGTTTTAATGCTTTTGTTGACTTACCGCGACTAGGCCCTGGAGAGCCCGTAGTGTCACAAGAGCATAAAGATGGTAATGGGTCATAAACGGAATAAAGAAGCCAAGAATCGCTGTTAAGAGATTTCCTAAGCCGTAAACAAGTTTTGTACCATAACGTCTTGCTAAAAGCCCTCCAGGAAGTTGCGACGTCCAATGCAACCAGTAGTAAGCTCCCAAAGCCAAGCCTTGCTGATGCTCGGTCCATGCAAATCGATCATCGTCCTGAATACAATATTCAAATCCAGAAATATCATTAGTACATTTGTTTTTTTTATTATTTAATTTGTACTTTACAATTTGTCCAGCTGGACATTTGGCAAATTTTTCTAACTTAAATTGGTACATTTGTCAACACAATTTACATTTATTGAATTAAAAAATGATATAAATATGAGTTATAAAATTAGCTCATTTTCAAAAAATAACTTTGTGGATTTTCATTAGTACATTTGTTTTTTTATTATTTAATTTGTACTTTACAATTTGTCCAGCTGGACATTTGGCAAATTTTTCTAACTTAAATTGGTACATTTGTCAACACAATTTACATTTATTGAATTAAAAAATGATATAAATATGAGTTATAAAATTAGCTCATTTTCAAAAAATAACTTTGTGGATTTTCATTAGTACATTTGTTTTTTTATTATTTAATTTGTACTTTACAATTTGTCCAGCTGGACATTTGACAAATTTTTCTAACTTAAATTGGTACATTTGTCAACACAATTTACATTTATTGAATTAAAGAATTATATAAATATGAGTTATAAAATTAGTTCATTTTCAAAATATAACTTTGTGGATTTTCATTAGCACATTTGTTTTTTTTTATTATTCAATTTGTACTTTACAATTTGTCCAGCTGGACATTTAGCAAATTTTTCTAACTTAAATTGGTACATTTGTCAACACAATTTACATTTATTGAATTAAAGAATTATATAAATATGAGTTATAAAATTAGTTCATTTTCAAAATATAACTTTGTGGATTTTCATTAGCACATTTGTTTTTTTTTATTATTCAATTTGTACTTTACAATTTGTCCAGCTGGACATTTAGCAAATTTTTCTAACTTAAATTGGTACATTTGTCAACACAATTTACATTTATTGAATTAAAGAATTATATAAATATGAGTTATAAAATTAGTTCATTTTCAAAATATAACTTTGTGGATTTTCATTAGCACATTTGTTTTTTTTTATTATTCAATTTGTACTTTACAATTTGTCCAGCTGGACATTTAGCAAATTTTTCTAACTTAAATTGGTACATTTGTCAACACAATTTACATTTATTGAATTAAAGAATTATATAAATATGAGTTATAAAATTAGTTCATTTTCAAAATATAACTTTGTGGATTTTCATTAGCACATTTGTTTTTTTTTATTATTCAATTTGTACTTTACAATTTGTCCAGCTGGACATTTAGCAAATTTTTCTAACTTAAATTGGTACATTTGTCAACACAATTTACATTTATTGAATTAAAGAATTATATAAATATGAGTTATAAAATTAGTTCATTTTCAAAAAATAACTTTGTGGATTTTCATTAGTACATTTGTTTTTTTATTATTTAATTTGTACTTTACAATTTGTCCAGCTGGACATTTGGCAAATTTTTCTAACATAAATTGGTACATTTGTCAACACAATTTACATTTATTGAATTAAAGAATTATATAAATATGAGTTATAAAATTAGTTCATTTTCAAAATATAACTTTGTGGATTTTCATTAGCACATTTGTTTTTTTTTATTATTCAATTTGTACTTTACAATTTGTCCAGCTGGACATTTGGCAAATTTTTCTAACTTAAATTAGTCCATTTGTCAACACAATTTACATTTATTGAATTAAAGAATTATATAAATGTGAGTTATAAAATTAGTTCATTTTCAAAAAATAACTCTGTGGATTTTTGAAATTAATTTTTTAATAATGAAATCTTAAATGAAATGAATTTGCTTTCTTAATATGCGTTTAAATAAAAAATGGCTTAATTTTGGATTAGTACATATATATTTCTATATATACCTATATTTTTAATAGTAGTAACTTATTTTCGAATAGATGAACAAATGATACTTTCAAATCATGAAATCAACAGGTATCAATTTATCAGTCAAAAAGTAATAAACATCTTTACACTAAATGTTTCATGTTTTAAGGTAAACTATTTGAGTATTTGTTCTATCTTAACGTTAAAAGATTCTAGTTTATTTTACGACATCAAATGAAAGAATATACGATAACTTGCTTTTATAATATTTAAACGTGTTTCTTAAAATATTCGAAAATGTTAACCCAGACTGAAAATAATTCGACACGAGAGAAGCTTATTTAGGTATATGAACATGAAAATGTTAAAGGATGCGGTCTGGAATATATAATAATCATCAAAAAATGATGAAATGAACAATGATTACAATTATAATTATTATTATACAGAAAAAGTATAAAAATATACGTACAATAATATCTCGCTGCGAGTGTGATGTAGTAGATATTGTAGTCTCAAGTGTGTTGTTACTATCGTCTGTTTTATTGTATAACCGTAGATTTTCCATGTCACATTGAGAATTTGTTGCCAGCTTTGGACGAGGTATTACCATCGCTACTATCGTCAGATTCAAGTTGATCCGCAGCATATAATTTATAGCGAAACCGCAGAAAACAAGATACCAAAGCACGTCCCGGCATGATATCAGTTCTTTTTCTTGAATGCATTTAATTTATTTGAACACATTCATGTATAATAAAATATAGTTGGTATTGATTTTTTTACAATAGTATTGGATAATTATTATTTTAAAATTAATTTGAATCAACTGAAATACAAATTTTAATAAAGTACAGTATCTACATATGCATGTACATACATACAATGCAATTCTTTTACTTTGAAAGTTTCAATTTCATTTGTTTTATTACCAAACCTGTTTCTGCTATGCAGAAGAACTTATTAATACCAATAACTTGTAACTCGTGATTTCTAAGATTTCACTGATAGTATTAATTGAATTATGCTAAAAGACGCTGGTTTTATTGATCGAGATTATCAAGGAGATGATTCATTGACCGGAATTTTGTATTTAAGCTATTGAAACTATTTTCAAGAACTACGAAAATATAATAAATAATAATTACCTATTAGTATGCATGGTCTCCTAATCTGAATCTTATCGAAAAATCTGATTGATGATTAAAAAGATGAATTAAATAGAAAACATCGGAAAGTTTGTCCAACTCGAATAAAAAATAAAGAATATATAAAATAATGTTGTAAATGACAACGTGAGTTGGCGCTCGCCATCCATATGCAGATGCGCTAGTTAAAATAAATAATAACTAGAAGATAATTCTAGATACAATCGATAGATCTAATCGATAGGTTTAAGATGTTTTGTTTTTTCCCCTAGTCCATGTAAGAAAGTGCAATAAAGGTTTTTCGGCTCAGAACGGTGTGATACATTTATCCAAAGATTAAAATAATAACTATTATGATTCTAACTCTGAATACACATATATAGAAATAACAACAAATGAGATAAATATCAATGTTAATGAAATCGGGAATCAGAAGATATCGTGGCGTATGTAGACAAATAGATAAAATTAATTTAAAATAAATTTTAGGTTATGTCTCTATCTTAGTCTTACAGCGGGATGAAACAAACATAAAGGTATTTAAAGCAAAAAGATCGTAACGTAATATAGTTTAAAGAAGTACTCGACTGCCTCACTACAAAAAGTTATGATATTTTCTTTGCTACGATGAAAGAATGATTGAAAGATATGTAATATTCAAATGTGAGATTATATACTATAAATTTGTCATACTATTTTATTTCAAGGTAAAAGATATGCAATCAAAGTAAAGGGTCAATCATTTCATTGACTCGTTTACATCGGAAGTACTCGTTCGGATTCGCTAATGATGATGAAATGCAAGAATAAAATCATTTAGCGATAATTTGTTATCATATCACGAAAATTTCAGACAACCAGACGAAATCTATGAGTAGTAAGAGAATAAAAAATCTATCACCTGTAATAACATCCGTTATTATTTTTTATTCTTTCTTATCACGATTATAGGAAGATCAAGTGATATTTTAATATCTGTTAATATCTAAAAATATAATATGTAAAGCAATCATTCTTATGATTACATAATTTGATAAAGAGAAGATGAATGGTTATTAAAAATTGGCAGACTCGAATAAAAAATAAAGAATATATAAAATAAAGTTGTAAATGACAACGTGAGTTGGCAGCAAAATCCTTTTCATGCTTAATTTTTATTCAATATATTTCAATTGAAGATCATAAGAAAAACCATCATAACCGGAAGATTTCGTTGACTTTTTTATTTTAATATATTAATATAAAATAGTTAAAAATGGAAATATGTTGTATTGTTGGGTATGGACGAAAATATCATTTTTTAAGGCAAATGATATTTTAATGCTTTAGATTAATTTTTTAAATTATAAGAAGGATAGAAAAATATATGTTTAGCTCTAAGGTCAAATGAAAGGATAATTTTGGTAACATAAGATAGATTGGCAACATACTACGTTGAAAAATTCCTGTTGTATAAAAAAAAAAAGATATGTGACTTATAGTATTCTTTCTCCAAAGTCTCCAATTTCCAAAAATAATGTATCAATTGAATACATATAATTCTTAGAAAAAATGTTGTGCACCTGAATACACAAAACTTTTTGCATGTAACGAATGTAGGTGTAGTTCATTGTTTATTTATAACATGACATCGATTCCACCACGTTGCGATTTTAATTTCCGATTACTACAATATAATAATACGTTATTAACTAAAAAGTGAAATAACTGAACAATTATTGTAATAAAATAATATAAAATCAAATAATAATGATAAATTCGATTGAACAAATATTTACATTATTTACAAAAGCTATGATCTTAAATTTATATGACTGAAGTTAATGATCATTCTCTTCAGTACAGTTGCATTCATGTGCAATTTCAATTACCGATACTCGGCAATCTTCGCGTGGAATCGTGCATTTCCCTCGCGTTTGCTATTTTTCACTAAGAAAATTTTACTTACTGTTGGCCATTTCGTCGATTCCTTTCCCTCACAGGCTACGATACTCCGCCAGTTAAATCGAACGAAGGAATTACGCACACGCGATGTCTTTGGCGAATAAAATTTCTTAAAGAAAAATCTTAAAGATCATTACGGTCTTTATTCTACGTTTAATTGATAAAAGGAAGCCTTATTCTGTATCAATATCGAAAGGATACAAAAATAGTCAAACGTTTCTTGGAATCGTGTTGAGGTATACCGTTTTCTATGAAAATTCTTATAATTCCAATGATTTTACGGGAAGTCTCGCGTCACGATGATTATTCATAGGAATATTGTCCTTTGACAGATTTTGTTAGACGTTTCGTGTATCTTCAAGTGTGTGTTAATCAGCTAGTGTCGCGGAGTATACTGCATGATTGTTCTTCGGCTATAATCACACGTACCCTGAGGAATCTTTCTGCGAACCTCCACCCATGCAAAAATAGTAGATAACGAAAGTTACGCTGTGTTCCATACGTTTAAAATCCAAGCTTATTCGTTTCTTTGTCTCGTTGTTCGACGAGGCTTGTGTCTGGCTACGCTCGTTATTTATTGATCGTTAATTTATTTATTGATAGAGCATGCCTGTAAATCGGTCATTCCACGAGATATCTGTCCATTACTTGAATACATAACTTTAGATCGCACTTTTATGTAGAGAACTGAGTAAATTTAGAATAACGTCGCTAGCCTGCAATAATATTTTCATAATTTCTAGATATTCAATAAAAAATATTATATTGCTATTATGCATATAAATATAGTTGGGAAAAGAGAAGGAGAGCTTGTTCTATTTATTATGTTTTCAAAATGATTGAACGCTAACTGAGTTCCAGATTTAATAATGAAGATTGAATGTTGAATACTTATATACTGTCTTTTCTTATGTTATTCTAATTCATGGTAGTAACAGTGTATCTGAAATTATAATCATATATTTCACAATTATTTTATTATATTTGAATATGATTTCATGTATCACTCTATGTATATATTTAAATGATTATTATAATTTATAACACATATTATGTATAAATTAAATATCATGGAAATATAGGTTTTTAAATTATACATAATTTGTCGATATAAATGAACAATTTTTTTAAAAATATTATTCTTATTACACATGATATGATTTCTTCAAAATTACTGTTTTCTTGTAAAAATAATTTATAGCAATACAAGTTATTTATAACAGTACAGTAGCAGGTACCATGTAAAATTTATTTATGATTTATTTAAAATGCTAGAAGATTGACTTATAGTATGAACATTTCGAATTTCGAGTCGAAATGAATTGTAAATAATATTCTCATTTCATGAAACTTTATAATATTTCTTTTGTTTTATGAAATTTTGATGTCTGGGTCTTGTTATTCGAAATTAAGATATATCATATTATGTGATTATTAAACCTGTATATGTACATTTTGATATTTCGGACGCGTATCAGATGTTATACTTTGCGAATCTTTTTCCACAGTTTTCCACAAGAAAAAATCCAGTGTCCCGACATTTGATAATTGAGGATCAAAGAATCAACCCTCCTTGTCTTGTTCCTTAATGAATAATTGTTGAAAATAATGTTCATTTAACGTAATATCCTTTCAAAGTTTATTTTTTTGTTATATATTTTTGCTATAATCTGTTAATAAATTATGTACAAATATATATGTACAGGGTGTATAAAGGTGATAATAAAAACCACCATAAAGCGATTCTATACCTCTGTGTCGGTGAAGATGTATAAAAAACTGTATGTACAAAATTGATCTTCCGCATGATTTACAACGTCAAGATTTTTTCAATGCAACGTATTCTACTCGTCATGATGAACAAAAGTTTCAAAAGAACCATAGATCGCAAATGATCGTATCTCATGAAAAACATGTTAAAGTTTCGATGATTCTTAAACTTCATTCACAATGTGTTTCCATTTACATTTACATTTAATGGGAATGTAGCGTGCTATTTCCGAAGTAACAGGAAATTACAGAATAGTTCGTAAAATATATCAGAATATAGGAATAATGAATGGAACATAGAAGTGTGATTCTCAGCGGCTATGTTAACAATTTTATATTCAAGAATTAATATTAATATTACATATTAATTATATACTAATATTATATTATATTATATATTATATTTATTATATTATATTAATATATAATATATATTAATGTATATAATATAATATACACACAGCAGTGTGATTCTTAGCGGCTATGTTAACAATTTCGTATTCAAGAATTAATATTAATATTACATATTAATTATATATTAATATTATATTATATTATATATTATATTTATTATATTATATTAATATATAATATATATTAATGTATATAATATAATATACACACAGCAGTGTGATTCTTAGCGGCTATGTTAACAATTTCGTATTCAAGAATTAATATTAATATTACATATTAATTATATATTAATATTATATTATATTATATTAATATATAATATATATTAATGTATATAATATAATATACACACAGAAGTGTGATTCTCAGCGGCTATGTTAACAATTTCGTATTCAGGAATTAATATTAATATTACATATTAATTATATATTTATATTATATTATATTATGTTATGTTATATTATATTATATTATATTATATTATATTATATTATATTATGTTATGTTATATTATATTATATTATATTATATTATATTATATTATATTAATATGTATAAGAAGAACAGGTTAATTATCGCTTTTACTTGTGGTTATCCACTGTTTGATGTATAGAAAATAAATCACACGACAATGCGACGAATATTAAAATTACAAAATACCTTACAAAATTCGCCGCGTTCAAGCACTCCAACCAAAAGATTATGCTCTCGACGGAGTTTATATCGTTGGATGCTGCATAAATTGTAACGCGTTCCACACTTTTTAAATCGTATATTATTTACGGATAGCAAAAGCAATTCCTCTGGTTGTAATATCCTCGATCGACAAAATGCCAGGATTTCAGTTTACAGAAATCCATATGCAATAATTGAAAGATTCGCTATAAGCTTGTGGTGAAGAATTATTGGGAATCATATTATTGGCCCTAAGTTTTTGTCTATGTCGATAGGAAGATATTTGCGAACTTACGCTCACATTCTCTAAACATATTACGTGAAATTATATCACGGCAATGTCGTTACTTCGTTTATTTTATGCGCGATGGTACTTCGTCTTATAGCAATGTTATAATTTGAACAGATTGCATCAGTTAAATAATTGCATCTGATTGAACGAAGTTTCTACCATAAAATGTCAATACGTAATGGTGAGAAAAAATTTAGTGAAAATGTAGAAATGCGACATTAAATGTTTAAATGTACAGAAAGAGGAAAGGAAGAAAAGAAGAGAGAAAGGAAAGGAAGATATGGGATATATTAGGTCGTCCGAAAAGTTTCTTTCGTTTTATAAGGAAATAATGGACGCACAACATCCGTATGCACAATTTCCGTTTTATATTATTTTATTTTATTATTTTGTTTTATCAAGATAGAAATCACAACGTTTGACAGATTAGGTTTAATGTTTGTATAAAGATGCGTCGTTGTAAAAGTCGTGTCTGTAAAAGAAAAACACTTTCCGGACAACCTAATAAATAATGATATTTTTATAAATGCTATTTTTCTTCCATTCGACTGCTGAATGTAAATACGTTGTAAATAAAGCCAGTTTAAAAATGATTAAAACTTTAATATTCTTTTCCCAGGAGAAGATGTCATTTACGACTCATGTTCCTTTGAGATTTTGGTTACTCGTGACGAGTAGAATACGATCTTGCACGAAATATTTTTTACAAATCTCCTCCGACCCACAGGTGATTTTTACATTTACTTTTTATACACCTTGTACATAGTTTATATTTCTTTCTTACTTTTTCTCATAGAATATGCTGTTACCATTTGACAAGCAAAATCTGAGACAACTTGTACGTTAAGAAGACTAAAAAGAAAACACTCCACTGATTTCACTGAAGAAATAAAATAGCCAAACTCGAAGATGGTATCCCGCTGGGGTTAGCCATCCAAATGTTATCTAGCAATTACGTTCGAAAAATTGACCAAATGTCAAGCTGGACAAATTGTAAAGTAGAAATTAAATGATAAAAAGAAACTTGTACGTTACAATACATTATCGTACACGTAAGATAGAATTACGTTTTGTATGTATTCTAGTCTACGTGCAACTATCACTGTAGACAATAGAACGACAAAGATTTATAACTGGTATTACGCACAGCGGATCTTTGGGTCTATAAATCATCGATATCGTGAAATTTGCTGATTGTGAGTAGTAATAGTATTTTTGAATAACAATACGTTTATTGATATATCTTCTAAGTATGTTCATTTTATTTTTATCGAACAATTCAATAATTAATTAAAGCAGAGGCAATGTTTTTGCAAACAAAATTTATTTTAAAAATTATTCTGGAGAATATAACTCGGGAAACTAATAAAATCGTAAAATGAATTCATTTTGCATTTATTACTTGTCTTTTTGAAGCTCGAGTTACTTTTCATTTTTAACTAAAGTCATTCAAATTAAAATAAATTCAAATCGTGTATTTTCTTCAAATTTCGTAATAACAAGATTTTGTAATATAATTGTGACAGTTTACAAATTAAAATCATTTTCGAATTCATACTTTGCTCGTTATCTGTATGCTTTAACGAAAGAGGTGGAAATTTTCTGTCGATGGAAACAAAGAGTCTAGTGCCGCGTAAGCAATTATTCGCAACTAGTTTGATCATTGGTAAAAGTAATTATCGTTGAATTACTTATTATACAGTTTTTTAAAAATATCTTTGCTTTAAGCCAATTATTGCATTCATGTATAAAATTATAACGAAACGATCGGTTTGTTTGTGAAATTCTCTTACTTTTTTAATAATCTTGAAATAAATAAACTGCATACATTCATCCTTAGTAATAAGTGACAATAGTATGAAAGTAAAAATGGTAATAAATTTGTGAAAGATTAGAGTTTATAATGTTCAAGTAATTACTGGTGAAATGAACTACCTGTTGGGTTGGCAACTAAGTGATTGCGGATTTTATCAATACCACCTAATGACAAAATCCGCAATAACTTACGGACGAACAACGATAAAGATGTACACTAGGTATATGCATGGACTAGATTTTCTTATAAAATGCTGAGTAAATTTGTAAAACATACGATGCCTTATTTAATTCTTTGGCAAAATAACTTTCCACTCTAACGTATAAAACTAAATAATAAAAGATATATGTATACTGAACTGTTCTTATAGAAACGTATAGTTTCAATTGCTATAAAATCGGTGCAAGAAACAATTCTAGAACTGTCTCGGAAATAATAACGTTTTGTAAATAATTAATCTAGAAACAATATGTATATGAACCAAAATAGAAATCGTTATAAAAACAGAAATTCCTTACAAGAATTATTCAGAATGGAAGTTCATAAATAACGTAAAAAGTAAAGTCCATAAGTGTTTTCGACCTCCACTTCTTATATTTTACAAAAAAGTTAAACAAACAATTGTATTTTTTTAACGAATTTGAGAGGAAAAGGGAAAAGGTTATTCTGCTTTTCTCCTTGAGCAGAAAATCAACAAATTTGGATCTACTCTAGCAAACCTTTTCGTTTGACAAACTACATTATTTGCTATTTGCCTCAACTACTGGAACCTCTTATCTACTGGACTAGATTTCGATGTTCACATACGCTAACTTCTTAAATTCTTTGTTACTTACCTAGTGTACTGGCCGTGTCTGAACCAGCCTTTAGAAACTCGACTTTCAGGATGACGCAGCTGCTCACGGGACACGGAGTTTTCGGCGAGTACCTGCTAAGGATTCGGCGGGAGGTGACCTCCATCTGCCACCACTGCAAGGAAGAGGAGGACACGGCGCAACACACGCTGGAGTTTTGTCCAGCGTGGGCAGAACCGCGCCGCGTCCTACGGCTCGACATCAGCGAGAGATTAGCCCCAGAAGCGGTCGTCGAGGCCATGCTCAGGGGCCGTCAGGAGTTCAACGCCGTCCGCACCTACTGCGAGCAAGTGATGCTGGCGAAGGAGCGAGCGGAGAGAGATCGGAAGAGAACGCGCGATCCTGCGAGATCGTCGCGCCAAAGAAATTCAGTTCGCCGCAGAGGCGCGGCATTGCCGCCGCCCTAGCAGCGTCAAACTAGGGACGAGGCGTTAGGGGGTGTGGTGCCCCCCTAGCGGCCCAACATAGACCGGGATGCCTCCCCTATAAACAGCTAGGAGAAGACGACGAGGAGCGACTTCCCTGGTAGTAATTGTAAAAGAGCCCGAGGACGCTTCTACCAAACGTCGGGACGACCACCGTGGAGTTTTAGTCGGTAAGAGTCCGACACTACTCTGCTGTTGCGTGCAACAGCGAGTGTCCACGAGGATTTCTCCACGTACGAAAAAAAAAAAAGCCTTTAGAAACTTGACGGAAACATATGTAGTTTGACAATGGTATGTTATCCCGCTCTTCGACTCGTTATGTTGTAACGTATCTTCTTCCGATTAACTTATTATAAGCTTCTAATTTTGATTTTGAAGTTTTAAAAATTCGCGCTTTATATACAGACATCTTACCATAGAGATCTTTGAAAGTTGGTCGATAAACTAAATTTGATTAACGGCGTTTTCGGTCGGGCGTAGCAGCAACTCGAGGTGATTTTGCGCGTATGTGACGAGTGTTTTGTAGGTAATATGAAATGATTTTATACAAAAATTAACTTAAAAATATTATATTTTAATAATCTATATATATATATTTACATTTTTGAACATATCATTTTTTAATATTTTTTCTGTACTTGTTTTTACAATAATTTATAAAGCATCTGCCAAGATGCATCCTTGGCTTATAAGAAAAAGTATCGCAATAGTAAGTTGTTTCGTGTCTTTCTCCTGCTTTGTTTCAGTAAGAACACGCCTTACAATACTTTTTTGTTCCTGTTAAAATTACATGGAGCTTTCCATTTAACCGAATTTCATCACAATTAACAGTCGACGTCGAAGCTCGATCACGAGATCGACTGGAATCAGGAGAGACTCATATCGTTGTGCCTTGGAGTGCTAACCTTGTTTTGGTTTGTTAAGTTTAAAGGTAACAAACTTCCCTCCTTAGGAGACGGGGTCGCTATATAGTGACACCCACGTTTGGACACAGTTGATTAGAATTTACAGCTGCTGGCGTTTGTGGTCATCCTGATTCACTGTGTCGATGTTTATTTGGTGCTGCATTGTTCTTAAGTTGTCTTCTTGATATTATCGCTGCGTTATGTGCAACAGCTTCCGCTGGTTCCACGTCAAACGGACTATCCTGCTTGGACTCTGGTTTCAGGGGAGTAGTTGCGCTCTGAATTGGCCAGCATTAGTCCTGGTTTGTTTCTGGGAGGTGTCACCATGCTGGCACTGTGCAAGGAATGCGCTGGTTCGTTCTTCCTGGCGAGTTCATCGGTCGACCTGGTAGGCCAGGTGGAACGGTTTCATTGCTCGGGAGGGTTGCAAATTTCTTCGTAGTCTGATGGTTGATCTCCCGAGAGGCTTCGATCGATATTTCGGTGACTCCGAAATATCAGATCTTTGATCGCGTTGTGAGTTCGAGCTTCTCGTTCTTGTCTTCCTTTCAGCTTGCTTGTGCTGGGTGTCATAGTTGGTGAAGGGACGTTGGGCGTGTCACGTAACATAAAAAAGAAATTTAAGAGAAAAAAAAGAAACTTCATTTTTTCCCGTTTGTAATACACTTCTGAGCTCTAAGCGCGACTGTTCCAGACTGAAGCTCTTACAGCTTGACTTTCGGCGGAATCCGATTCCTTTTTCTTTGTCACCCCTCAATATCCCCACCATCCACGCGTTTGTTAGGCATCCACGACCGTTGCCCAATATGCCTTTTTCTGGAACATTTGGCGAAAGGACCGTTGAGATATTGAGGGTTCATTAGGTACCTGACTTCGGCGACACACATTGTCGCCGAGTGCCCCCCACATCTTTATTTCCGTCATTAGCCCATCGGTTCCAAAGTGCGGCCTGTTCTCTGATGTGGGCTGAGATGCGGCTAATGTTACAGTAGCCGCAGTCACGGGATAAACGTTTTACCTCTGAGAACGAATAGAGTGTCCGGATGCCATTCCTATGCTCACATGAGTATATCAAGGCACTTGAAATCTCGCCATCTCGTCGCCTTATTCAGTCGGACTTCGTCTGTGACATTTCGTGACATCCGTGATTGGAACTTGGTTCGACATTGGAGAGTGTGCTGGCTTCGTTGGAGGCGGCAACTCCAGGGAGAAGTTTGAGATCAGAGACTTGTTCGATATGGCGCTCTGTGGACTCAGTAGAGAAGCGTTGAGGTCCGATGGGATGTCCTGTAAATTACTGATACTATTTAAGTGATTCGTCACGGTGTCAATAATAATAACCATAAGGAACATCTCGACTTGAATATATTTTATAACAAGTAAGGGCCTAACTATATTTGCATCGGACGTATCGCAACCAATTCAAAAATATATTAATCATATTCTTCAACGTAAGTTTGCTTTATTGAATATCTCTTTGACAACAATTTTAAGTAAAAGTAACTAAAGAGAAATTTCTAGTAAAAGTAGGTTTGACATAAAGGAATTTATTTTATTTGATAGGTCGTATCACAACATGTTTCTATTTGGTTGGCCTAATTAAATAATCGTAACTATGCTATAAATAACTATAATTAATAATTGAAGAAAGAGACTATTGGAGCAGAAAGCACTAATTCAAACTCTTTCCATCACTTCCTGCAGTTCTCATTATTTGCTTCAAGATACCGCATTAGAGAGTAATGTGTGCAACACATGATATTAAATATAGTAATTTCTTATCATAAAGCAACCGAGTCGCGATAACAGTTAATGTATGTGCACTTTAAATGCGCAAGGTATTTCACAATTGCCTGTCACGATGTAGATCTTATTATCTTCGATTTTAAAAATACGTGTACTTCTCTTTTTGCAAACTATCATACATTATCTTATCTTACTTTCTATTTCTTATCGTGAAAATTCAAATATGGTTCTTCTATCTCTTTACTATTATTTATTTATACTAATTTCCATATTTGCATGATCTGATAAATAAACATATTTATTGAAATAAACAAAATCGATTGATAAATAGAGAAAGAATGTCATTATTATAGCGACATAAAATAATAGACTAAATAAAACTAATATTATTAATATAATTAAATAAGACGTTAGATGATGGCCAAAAGTTATGTTTATTATTTTTTAAAATTGAAGTTATTTAAAACATATTTATTATGTAAATTAGCTATGGTTTATCTTCAGTACAATTATATAAATTTAATAATTTGTGGTAAACGTCCTATCAAGAAATTAGCAATCTTTATAAATATATCACAGAATGTTATTAACAATGCTTTGATAGAATTGTTTATTTGATATTTAAGACGTTCGTTACCAATCGATTCTGATTTTTAATTTATTACATTATGAAAAAACCGTGTAATGTACAAACCGTATAACAACTACAAACTTAACAGAAGATTGTATTTTGGCATAAGAAATACCATATTTTGGAAATATTACTTGTATAAAGAACAAAGAAAAAAGTCATGGTTATAGATGGCAACAAAATATCACATAAACTATTTACAATTAGATTGCCTTCACGATGGAAATTGGTAGAATATTTTGCGAAATGTAACATAAATTTACTACGATCTATTATTGCACGTGGATGCATCAGATCTATAATACTATTGTACTGGGTATTTCACCTAACTTGATCATTTTAAATATCTCTTTATTTCCTATGATAGGAAAAAATATCAAAGAAAGAGAATATTTGGTTCGAAGGGATAAGTGCAGTAATAGGCAAAAAAAATTTCTCAGTCACCTTTTTTATTTTTTTTTTTTTCGAAATTTCAAGGTCATCGAAGTATTCTTAAATGAGACTACATATTTTCATTACAACGATCTTATAGCTCATAAGAAAATAAATTCAACGGTGCAATATGTTGACCTTGAGAAAATTTTTTTTTATCATCACATTTGCATTTTCGAACCGAATATTCTCTGCCTCTGATATTTTTCCCTATCATAAAGAATAACCGAGATACTTAAGAAGATCAAGTTAGGTGAAATACCCTATATTTTCCATATTTTCCTTTTTTTACTTTTTTTTTCTTCTTCTCCTCGATATTCCCATTAGATTACTCCTTAAAATACGTATTGACTTTGTACAGTAAAAATATTCAATCGGAAGTTGTAATTGTCCAATGGATGTAATTTGTTTACACGAACCGCAAACAATTTCTTCTTTCATAGAAAAAGATTCACTGCCCTGAAATCTCATGAACAAAGAGGCTGCATGTGGAGAGCAAGTCTGCATTCTGTCCACGGTGACCAGTTTAGAAATTACGTTGAAAAATTGGCGAACCGGCTCTTGATATATAGTAATTTCAAGTAGTTCGCTTAGGCGATTGAAACGTAAAAGTTGCAAACATGCACTTATATACTAACAATATAGTTCCTAATAATTCCTACCTTCATTGATTGTGAAGAGTGCAGAGACTAATTACGGGGTCATAAAATGACAATTGGATGGCTCTGTGTCAAAAAAGAAACGTCCTGCAGGCCAAGAGGACCGTGACCAGATGATAGTGGAAAGGTGGGCGCTTCTGACCTGCGGCTGGCTGCAACCCCTTCAGATGGCCTAAACCCTAATATATAAAAACGCCCCCAAAATCAGCACGCGACATTGTATCGCAAGATTCTGAATCGTACACATTCTTATTCTGTTATTCTGTTACTATCATATCTAAAGCTCCGGATTTATTTCCTGATTTGTGAACGTTCGAACTACGACGTGTAGTTAATTTAGTGACTTCTTGTATCTCCTACGTGACAACGTCAAAGGAAGAATTGAAACAAAGATTATTAGAAGAATGTAAGTGTATCGTGCAAAATTATTTACAAAAAAT
The DNA here is from genome assembly GCA_905332935.1 of Bombus hortorum. Lineage (NCBI taxonomy): Eukaryota > Metazoa > Arthropoda > Insecta > Hymenoptera > Apidae > Bombus > Bombus hortorum. The sequence continues at coordinate 3,936,578 of HG995205.1, read as the reverse complement.
TATAACATGTATATAAATGTATATAAATTACAACATGTAATAAAAAAAAAAGACTATCCAAGAAGGTATTGACTTTTAAAAAATTCATATAATATACATGTTTTTTTTATGTAAAATCATTGTAGAAAAAATTAAATGTCCGAATATTTTTGCGAAATAATACATTTAGTACATACATACAATACGAACAATACATTTCCTAATATATTATTTGTTACGCCACAAATTATTTGGTTCAAGTAAATAAAATTGGCGTTATCGCCAAGAAGAATACACGCTTTATTACGATAAAAAACAGAAAGTACGTTAATTTAATTATTGTCAAATGTACAGATTTGTAATAGATGGCATAATTTTTTGTTGCTTCGTAAATAGTACACTACTTTCTTATGAAATGTGAATATAAATGTATAAATGTGACGAATAAATTCAATTTCAGAAGAAAGAAAATTTCAACATTTTTTTCCAAAGAAACAGTTGAATTGCGACCTATGATTCTTTTGATACTTTTCATCTTCGTAATGAGAAGAATACGATGCAATAAAAAAGAATTGTCCTTGAAAATCAATTTTGCACAAAAGTTTGTTTACAAATCTCTACCGATTTAGATTTAGTAGCTTTTACACTTACTTTTTGTACACCCTGTACATACTTCCCTCGTTACCTGTTCTGGTGTTATAATCCCCCCTTCCTCCTCAACTATCATTACTTCTTCGCCTATCTCTTCCTGTTCAGTTCGGCGTTAACCTATGATAATAATTCATGATGAATACCCTATACACAGTGTTTATGTGAATAGTTGAAATTTAAATATTTCCATTATCCCATTTGTTTTTTATTTTTTAGGCGTCTTCAATGTCATTTGAACATCAATTTCCTTTCAATTCTATTCTCACTTTTCTGATTTCCATTTTTTTAATCTTGAAAATATATTCTAGTACAAAATGGAGAATATTTTGAAAATCTTTTATGAAGCTTGTGCAAAATTATTGTGATTCTTTATGTAATAAAAAAGTAATGTAAAAAGGTGGAATTGTTATTTATTTTACTTCATATCCCAATAGTGACTAGAAAAATTAAAGAAATTTGGTTTGTGTCGCTTAATTTTCCATTCTCCACTCTGGAAATAGTGAAACAGAAATAAATTGTTATTTTAATTAAATATCATTTTAAGATTAAGTCTATAAAAGATGATCTGATAAAAAAATATTGCATATAAAGGTATTTTTTTCCCAGTAAAATAAGAATCTGAAGACAAAAATATAATTTCCATTCAAAAAGAGGAAGTTGACGAAAGAAGTTGATCTAATAAATAAAATTTCCTCTTCGAAATCATGGGACTTTTATGTATCGTAACTTTAGACTTGAAATTATCAGGTAAGTACATTCGAATTAATACATACCGTATACATATGGTATATACCGGTACTATCGATGGTTACTTTTACTGTTACGTAATCATCATTTATGAGCTGGTGTAGTCGTAATTGAGCGAATATAAAAAATTTGCTAATGGATGTAATTTCCCTCTGTCGCAACCTGCGTATATGGTGAAACATAGAATTTTCTTTTTAACATTCTTCGAGTACGAACATGACCGTATCTACATACGAATAGAGTCAGGGTTGGGCAAAATGTAGAGAACAAATATTTGAAATCCTATTTTAAATAATAGTTTTACAGATCAAATAAAGCGGTATCAAATTTAAATAAAATAGTACTTTACACGAAGTGAAACAGAAAATAGAATATTTTTTTTTGATAACCTTGTTACGGATGGAGAATATCTGGCCTCCAACTGCACTTTTTGAATTCTCTGAAACGGAAACAGAAACGCCTTTATTTTCAAACATTTATCTATACAATGAGACACAATCGCGATTACGCTAGAATAACAGTTTTGAATAATTCTGATGAACATCTGGAAGCTACTGTCCCTGGAAATTTCGAAGGATTATATTTTCCGTATACGTAAAATAAACTCTTTGGTCCTCCCCCACTGGAATTTCGATCATTCCACCTTTCGAAAAATTACGCTCCTCAGATAGAACGTTATGAAAAGTGTCACCGCGTTGCTTCGCATCGCTAGTATAGTGAGATCGGACTAAAGCTTTTTTTCTATCAACGTTGACCCTACAGAATCCGCAAGATAACCTAAATTCTGTTCGAAATTTCTACAGGCTGCTCTTAGTCACAGAAAAATCCCAATGCGTGGAAACCGTGTGCCGAAAAAAGGAAAGTAACACATAATCACACTCACTTATTCGCAACATACACACATTTGTAGCTATCATTTGATTACAATGATTCTGCATCAATTCGAGTATAATTATTTAAACTCTTACATTCATGCCGGCAATCCTATATAATATAGTTGAATGTATCCACACGATACGACTTTGGCGTTCGAATCTCGTCGATTTTTATCAGGTGATCCTGCATCAAGTTCGTTTGCATCTTGCAGCTTCCTGATTTCGCATTATTTTCGTCTGTACCTTTTCCAAACTCCTAACAGTTCTCTGGCTTCGTGTCGGGTTTGTTTGTCCTATTTTCCAATATGGCAGCTTTTCGATTTTATATCGAGATCGCCTGTGCTCTCTTTCCCAATGGCTTCCCGATTTTGTATTATGTTCAGTCATGCAATTTCCGTGACTTAGCTTCAGGTTCGTCCGCAAATGCTTTCATTCGAAAGGCTTCCTGATTACTCACCAGCTTTGTCCTCGCGGACAGTAATCATAGTGGCTCCCTGACGCGGCGTCAGGTTTGACCGTATATCGTATACCTGCTAACACTGCTGGCACGCGACCATTGAAACTGCTGTGGTTGTTTAGTATCGTGTTGGTAGGTCGGTTAGCTTGTCGGCTTTACGATGCGATATGCAGTTAGGACGTAACATAACCTTACTTCACGATTTTGCCTTTCACGCTGGTCGAAGCCCCAGGCTCGTAAGAATCTGAAACGTAAAATAAAATATTTAAACTTTGAATTTAGGTATTAAAGTATTAATGTATTTTTAGAGATAATGTCAAAGCGCAAAAAACCATAATCTTTGAAGTATTGGTTGTTCAGATAGGTTATAAATTGCATCATTCAAAGTTTTCATTACACAGGTTCGTTACTTTGTGGATAAAATATCAATTTAACGAAACAGTTTTTCAACTGCAGCAGGCCACGTTGTATTATGCATGCTTTAAAAATAATTTCTTCATATGTTTGAACTGTCACTAGGTTTTTCTATAATGGAAAGTATTTATGTTTCATATGTAACAGGAAATATTTCATATTTATGTTGATAGTTATAATGAAAGATATTATACCAATGTGGGATCATAAATATGCTTCATCAAAAAGACTATAATAAAAATATGAAATAGCAACAAATTACTATATTTCGGTAGAGCACATAGATAAATTGGTGACACATTTACTTTAATAATATAATTTATTTTAATAATACTATGCGAGTACAATACACAAAAATAATACTTTAGTAATAATATTCATTTTAATACCACTTCAGAGTGTTGCTTATTTTTATTTTTGTGAATTACGAATAGGATTGACTTCCTTTCATTTTATTATGAAAGATGTTTTATATGTTTATTTCGATTTGGAAATCAATTGTGTAAGAAATCTGATATTTTTCCTTCAAAGTTTTTCAGCAAAGAAATTCCGTGATGCGACGTTTGGAGACCAAACGAATTAATTTTGGAGATCAGATAATTAATTCCCAATCATCTGATGTTTTGATAAAGGAAAGAGTGTCAAATACTAAAATGTTAAGAAACTGTGTATATTAATAAAGATATTGCAAATAGATTAATATATTTTTAAGAATAATATTTGATTAAAAAAAATAAAATATCTATTTACATATGTGCTGTCTCCCCCCTCCCCCTTTCTTTCTCTGAAGTTGAAAGTAGCATCAGTTCAATAACGCATTGTGTAATATGTCATTATATAATATATCATTAAGAATATATGACGATTAAGTACTTTGTTCAAATTTAATTAATTATTTAAAATTTTTACATTTTAATATTTCATAATTCTATGCGATATATATTCATTATTTTATTTTTTGTTCTACTCATTTTGTTTTATTTTTTATTTTTATCTTTATTTTATTGTATTTTCATAGTTATGTATGACAATATATGAAAATGAAATACAATTATAAAAATTGTAGCTTATATTTACAGGTATGTTGAAAACATTAAATATAAAAGTATGAGAAAAAATGACTTAAACATAAATATCATATACAACATACATCTCAATAGTAATTGAAATTTTATTTATCAGAAAAAAGTAATAGATATATTTTCAAATAAACTTCTTTTAAATAAATAGCTAATATAAACATAATGTTAAATTTCTAAGGAAAGTGATAATATTGATATATAATTTCTAAGAAAAGTGACATTCTATCATACTAATTACACACGCACATTTCATATGTTTATATTTTATAAATCGCAAGCCTTCTGTTTTTTTTTATTTTTTGTCTTATAAAACTACTCAGTTCTATATATAACCATAATTTAATTATAGTGCATATATACATTTAATTATAAGCACGTATATTGTTTAGATTTTTCTTTTAATGATTTTAATATCTTAATTAAATAATTTCTTCGACCGCTATTATTTTCTCAATTTTTTAGTGCGTATCGCAAAATTCATGAAGAGGTACATAAAATATTCATTGTATGCAGTGCCGGCCCTGCATTCAAATGACATATGCTTATGTACAATGTACATTTTTATATTGCAAACTAGTCACTGACTACACAACTTTCTGTGATTTCATCAGAAATGTCTGTCGCTCAGCAGCAACATAATATAAACAAAATATCTTTTACTCGGCATAGAAATTCAATTGAATATTGCATCCCCTTATTCGATTTAACAATTGCATACGATAATAAATATTAAAGCCCTGGTTGCCTTCTATAAGGCATAAACTAAATTAACTACATTACTAAATTATCGAATTATCAAATACAGTTTATTTTTATTATTTTATTTATCAATTATCAAATACAATTACTAAATAGTGGCAGACGTTCCATTAAATTAACGTATAATTATGACACTAAAAATTTGATAAAATTGTCCTTTAATTCGTTATAAGATATAGTTCTATATTATGCTATACTAGAAACAATTCTTGATACATAACTCTGTATCTGTAAATTTCTGCAAGTTATATATACTGTAGTATTTTTCAGTTATATTATATACCTATATGCTGTTTTGCATAGTAATCTTGATATTTTATATATTTGCAATAATTTTATTTTGAAAGAAGAATCAAGAGGAAAAGAGAATTTGTGTCTGAAATAATTGTGACATAAGACTAATTTTGAAGGATATTGTTTTGGCATAATAATACTTTTTAATTTCACAAAAATGATTAGAAGTATTAAAACATAGTGCAATATTTAATATTTTAAATTAAAAAGTGAATTTTTCCATTTTTACTTTGTACATATTTTATATTGGTTGTATGTTATATTAGGATATGTAGTAATTAGTTATGTAGTAATACTTAAGGTGTAATGTCTCATTCTTCATTGCCTCACGGTGTCAGTAAGCATCAATTTTACTTGTACTACATAGATAGCAAACTAAATAAGTTTGTATGTTTATACGAAGTCATTAACCTTCTGTGTGTGAACTCTAATCGTTGCAAACGTCATAATTTGGGTTTAATTCTTACTTATGACTCTGATATCATGAATGAGATACATTTATCAAACAGAATGAAAAATAAGATAGAAAAGTTACTATAATATATGCGTATACTAACATAGAATAAATAAACGTTGTTCTCCTTCATATAGACTTGATAATTACGTACAAATCTAATGTATTTTGATGCCAATATACAGAAATATATTATGTTTAGTAATAATGTTTTCACATTTTTTACCTTCTTTCATATTTTGCGAAAGTAAACTGCTTTTTCTAAAATTATACATAATTTATACGAATCCTTAAACGATCCTAATAGCTAAGTTATTACTTATTAATAGATAACATAATCTTCATTTTAACAGAAATTTGGCAAATTTTTAAACGAGTAAGTCATATTTTTACTGTTATGATATTATTCGTGTTTCCAGTAAAAATAACAAGTTTATGATTTAGCGATATTCTTGCATCATACCGTTTACTCCACTTCACATATGAATTACCGAATGATTAATTAGGGCAGATATTTTTTTGTTCAAATGAATAAAGATATCTACTACATTTTGGAAGAACACAAATAACTTTTTAGAATGTTATTACTTTAATTTATTTAACACGTCAAAACGATGGGTTTTAAGTTTTCTGTCTTTGCAATTACTGAAACCATGCTCACATTTTTGACCTAATTGATGTTTTCATTGAAACAGAAATAAAATTATATGTACCTATTTATTTTCATCCTGTCACTTGAATTATAAACATCTATTTATTCAATTACAAAATTCAGGCATTTAAGCATTTAAGTTTTATTTCATTTTGATATTTTGATTTAATTATTTTATTAGAATATAAAAGCCTCTATACGTACATTACAGATTAGTCGTCCCAATGTTAGTAAATATTGATAGAAATACAAGTTACATGGGTTACAATCATGGTTCACGTTTATTACAATCTCCTATTGTATTCGTTAATATTCATTACTATTTTATCTGAACTAAATTGCACTGTACTATATAATTTATTAAAATATCTAATACATACTGCACAGTATCAATCAATTAAGTAGACTATCTAATGCAATTACTTAACACTAGCCATATTGATATGCTTATGTAGTATTGAATGCTCGTCATTTACACTTCACCTTGACAGCGTTATTTTTAATGCAGACAAACTCGGCATACCCCATATGATTTTATCGGAAATGGATTTAACAAATTGACCATTTTATCAATAACTTGATGAAATTGCCTTGGCTTTTGAATCATCATCATTCGGACGAAGCTTTAATGTGCTTGCATCTATGTTATGTTTCTAGTAAAGAAATGTGCGGATTGAAACACGTATGTATGGATGGGATGTATGTATATATGTGACATATAGTAGTATGCACTTATCAACCTGACACTGATTTTATACTCGTCGTGATTTTATTGGATGCAGTTGGCCCACGTCCCCCACACTGGCAATGAACCAAAATCTAAATAAAACAAAGACAAGTAAATGGATCTAAAAATTAATATAGGCTGTACCAAAGTTTAAATAATATTTTATGAAAAGATATTATCCAAAATATATTTTTAAAAATATATAAAAATAAATATAACATTATATAATAGAATAAAATAGTATAATATAATGTCATATAATATTATAATATTTATTAATTATAATATGTTGCATAATAAATTGTAAATGATAATAAATTTGTAAATAAGTTGTAAATAATGAATTGTAAAATTATAATTAATTATAGTATTTATATAATAAATAATATACATAATATATATGTAACATATGTAAAATTTTTAGTTTTTGAATTTTGTTTCTGTTACTTTTAGAGTATGACAATATTTAATAATTAGAGTATGGGCGTTCATGTAAGTTTATATATTTGTAAATTAAAGGAATGATTTATTTCCCAGATATTATAATGAATACTGTACTTTGGATATCTTATATATTTTTGCATATGATGTGCATTCTGTGCAGATTCTTCAAATTTTTCACAAATCGGACTCAATAATCTATTAGAAACCGTTCCAAAGAAAATATTATCCGTGAAAATATGAGGTAACACAAATTTATCACTTTGAAATATTTTTTTGATAATTTAATAGGCTCCTCATATTGTTTATATATCATGTAAGCTTTGGCATAATTAATACTATCCTTGTCACAGCGTGGTAGTTTTTACGCTCCAGTTTAATTAAAATTATAGATAGAAATGAATATTAGTTGATTCTTTCAACATTGCCTCTTAATATATAATATTATATAACATATAATATACAATAATATCAAGGAGAAATTGCAGTGTGCTCGCTATATCTCTGAAACTTATCTTTTATATCTCTCATCTACTACTTAAGGGATGTCTTGAAAAGATTTATTATAAAAAACGATTAAAAATTATTTAAAAAATTATTATTTTTATTAAATTTCTTTCATACGTATCTATATGTAAAAAGTTTGAATAGATATTTATTTTTTAGGCTACATCGTAAAAGTTTTAGACCATGTACATTTAAAACCGATTCAAAATAGATCAGAATTTTATCAGAATATTAAATGATAATTCAGCTTATCATATCGACTGACATTATATTCGTATTAGCTTCCTAATGAAGTTCCCATTCCATTTCACAAGATGTAGGACTTCTGTTATTTATGCGACTATACATCAAGACATTATAGTCGAAAACATTATACTTCCTTAATAATCTAAGTAATACACGTAGATTAGATTTGATTTATAAGTTTAAAAGAAAATAAATTTAGTCCATATTTAAGGGAAAAAAACATAATTCTTGATAACTGTATATGTAATATGATGTATTACAGTTAATTATTTAATACCTATACTGATCGAAGTTCAATTTATGTTTTGCTGTTTTAAAAAATAATTTTTCTCGATTAATTGAAGATATATGTATTAACTACTAATGCAAAATATGTGTATACATATTAATAATAACAAAAAGAGTATAGTGGCTATTTTATTAAAATTATTTATTTAAATAATTCATCAAAAAATTCTATAATTATTTTACTAAAACAAATATATATATATACAATATTCCTTACAAAGTCATATTCTTTATTTAATATATTTTATACGAAAGGAATTTTGTTTAATAATGTTTCAATTTCAAGACAAAGCACTATTTTTTCCCTAAATTTTATTCGACTTACTTTTTACGTGAAAATTCAAACATAAATGTTTGTATCTTCTTTTCAACACTTTTATCTCTTCCTTTTGTCATGGAAATTAAAAGAAGCGAATTTTAGATTGCTACCTGTAATCTTGTTAAGTTTTGTACAATTTTGGAGATTAATTTTATAATCATATCTTTTTTGTTTATTTATCTTTTTGTTGGTTGAGCTGTGCCGCGCAACAAGTTACAAGTATATTTCTAGAAAGAAATGTTTCCCGCATTTACGTAAGCCATCGATGATCGGAGGGGAAGCTGGCCATAGAGCATCGACGCCGTTGCATCTAGCGGCTTGCTTTCGGGTGGACAGTCTTAATTCTGCTCCTGAACGAGTCGCTTCGTCATTAGTTTTCTTCTGGTACATCGTATTCAGTGACGTCTCCATATTTCTCTCTTTTTTCCGTCTCTGTTTCCTTCGACGGATTTAGCATTGCACGCATAATCACGACGTCAAAGCTGCACAGATCTATTATTTCCTCCTTATCAAGAGTTTTTCTTGAACGAAAAGAGAAAGTTACGACAAGTATTAAGATAATGTACTTAGTTTAATATTCGACAAGTTTTAGTTAGTTTGTTTACTTTGCTTGCAAGCGGAGTTTCTGCATTGCCAAACGAACGATACCTGTTGGACTACAAGAAATCGATCAACGTGCACACACGATTCTACGCAATGTACGTATTTATTTTATTCAATTCATATTTTCCAATATCCTTTTACAATTTTATGTCAAAGAGTTATGTCAAAGTTGGTGTTAGTTTTATGTAGCGATTGCATCATTCATCTGTTTAATGTGTCGGAGATATGTTTAACAGATAATTATTCATTTCTTTAAATTTTTTTTTTAGAACTGGGATCAATGCTTTTTATTATCAGATTTTTATAAATTTATGAGATTTATGATCAAGTTATCATGATTCACTATATTCGCTGTAATACATAATAGAGCAGAAAACTATTATTAGTTACCTAAAAACCTAAACAGTTATTCGATTAATAATCACTGTTTTTGTATTCATATGTGGTGATTGAAGAAATAATTTCTTTTTAATGTCGTAAAACTTTTATGTTGAAATACGTATATAAAATTACTGCAATGCTGTCAGTTTTTTAAGTTTCCTAGGAATGTCAACATTTTTAATTTGTCAAAAAATCATGGTAAACAGTCACAGGAATTGAACACACTGTACGATGTACATATGTAAGATATTAGTAATAGTAGTCGTAATAGTTTACTAGATTCTTTATGGAGTTACAAAACTTCCTGTTTACATCTTAACTTTTTTTTATGCACAACTTCGTATCGAAGAATTATACATCGTACGTATCTTCAAAGCTAAAATACATATAGAGAACGAAGAGAATCTACACCTTAGGTAAACTTTAAGCTATACAAAACTATATGCACTTAGTTAAACGAATCAGAAAATTTTGCAATATCTACAAACACTTAATCAGTATGAAACATATATATATATAAAATTGGTAACGTAATAACGTTTTCGATAAAATTTAAATTTGTAATAAAGAAAAAGAAAAAATATATATATATAAAATATTATATAAAATAATTTAAAAATACATATTAAAACTGTATAATTTTTTATCAAATTCCTGTGTTCCCTCCTTACTTGTGATATTTTTTAATATAAAAAATAATAAAATTTAGATAAAATTTAAGTTTGTAATAAAGAAAAAAAAATATACATATAAAATATTATATAAAATAATTTAAAAATACATAATAAAACTGTATAATTTTTTATCAAATTCTTGTGTTCCCTCCTTATTATATTATTTTTGTTTAATATAAAAAATAATAAAATTTAGATAAAATTTAAGTTTGTGATAAAGAAAAAAAATATATATATATAAAATATTATATAAAATAATTTTAAAATACATATTAAAACTGTACAATTTTTTATCAAATTCCTGTGTTCCCTCCTTACTTGTGATATTTTTTAATATAAAAAATAATAAAATTTAGATAAAATTTGTTTGTAATAAAGAAAAAAAAATATACATATAAAATATTATATAAAATAATTTAAAAATACATATTAAAACTGTATAATTTTTTATCAAATTCCTGTGTTCCCTCCTTACTTGTGATATATTTTAATATAAAAAATAATAAAATTTAGATAAAATTTAAGTTTGTGATAAAGAAAAAAAAATATATATATAAAATATTATATAAAATAATTTAAAAATACATATTAAAACTGTACAATTTTTTATCAAATTCCTGTGTTCCCTCCTTATTTATGATATTTTCTAATATAAAAAATAATAAAATTTAAATTTGTAATAAAGAAAAAAAATATATATATAAAATATTATATAAAATAATTTAAAAATACATATTAAAACTGTACAATTTTTTATCAAAATCCTGTGTTCCCTCCTTATTATATTATTTTTGTTTAATATAAAAAATAATAAAATTTAGATAAAATTTAAGTTTGTGATAAAGAAAAAAAAAAATATATATAAAATATTATATAAAATAATTTAAAAATACATATTAAAACTGTACAATTTTTTATCAAATTCCTGTGTTCCCTCCTTATTTATGATATTTTCTAATATAAAAAATAATAAAATTTAAATTTGTAATAAAGAAAAAAAATATATATATAAAATATTATATAAAATAATTTAAAAATACATATTAAAACTGTACAATTTTTTATCAAAATCCTGTGTTCCCTCCTTATTATATTATTTTTGTTTAATATAAAAAATAATAAAATTTAGATAAAATTTAAGTTTGTGATAAAGAAAAAAAAATATATATATAAAATATTATATAAAATAATTTAAAAATACATATTAAAACTGTATAATTTTTTATCAAATTCCTGTGTTCCCTCCTTACTTGTGATATATTTTAATATAAAAAATAATAAAATTTAGATAAAATTTAAGTTTGTAATAAAGAAAAAAAAATATACATATAAAATATTATATAAAATAATTTAAAAATACATATTAATACTGTACAATTTTTTATCAAATTCCTGTGTTCCCTCCTTATTATATTATTTTTGTTTAATATAAAAAATAATAAAATTTAGGTAAAATTTAAGTTTGTAATAAAGAAAAAAAAATATACATATAAAATATTATATAAAATAATTTAAAAATACATAATAAAACTGTATAATTTTTTATCAAATTCCTGTGTTCCCTCCTTATTATATTATTTTTTTTTAATATAAAAAATATCTATAATATGTTTCTAAAACTATTTAATAAAAATATTAATAAAAATTTAACAAAAAGATTAATAGAAGTGTTCTTTATTTGTTAAGAATTTACTTTCTTAAACATAATAATACATTTTTAATAACTTAAAATTATTACAATTTTGTCACACGCGTACTATACACATATTACATCCTTAATCTTGTTGTTGCGATAAAAAAGATGCACGTTTATGCAATTAGAACAAAATTAGTTTTACATTTCTGTTGCCATTCAAATCAACAAGTGATTTGTAAATACAAATAGATTAATTTTTTTTCCTTTTCTATAATTTAATTAATTAATATAATTAATTCTATATTTTAATTACCCTTTGATGATAAGGCCATGAAACAATGTGTACAATTGCGTTGTAATGTTATTGAGAAGTATAAATAAAGTAACTTACATATTGTTTTACAAAAATGTATTAGAATAATAGATATTTTATAAAAAATATCTTTTTATTTATTTTTTCGTTTTACTACGAAAATCAGAAAAGCTTTCTATGATTCGAAGAAAGATATTATATAAATCTTTAGAAATCTTTACCATGATAAATATTAAGACATAGTCTTTAATAATGTAAAGTTACTGTGAGAAGATGGTAAATGAAACGTTACGTTAACGCAATAGTGCCCATTGCTACTAGAATTATCGACGGCTAAAGTATCAATCTATATTAATTATGGCCTGTATTTGTACAACGCTCGTTACAAATTAAAATTGAAAGTTATCCAGCGTTTCCTTATATTTGATTTCGATAGATTTCAAGGAATTTCCTGTTGAAAACATGCCGAGTAGCAAAACCAGAATCGCTATAATTGGTGGTGGAGTAGCTGGACTGGTGGTAGCTCGTCATACAGCCGCCAAATTGGACACTTACAGTCTTACGTTATTCGAGCAAACCGATCAAGTCGGTGGTACATGGATTTACACTGATGAAACCGACGTCGACAAGCATGGACTACCGGTGCATAGTAGTATGTATAAGAATCTAAGGTTAGTGTAACATTTCATTTGACATTCTAGTCGCCATTTCTCGCTTTACTTGTGGTAATTTAATGTTGTTAATTACTTCATTGACGCACCCTTGACAGACCAAATCCACCAAGTAAACCTCAGCATAGTTTGCCATTCAATGTCTTGACGTAATTATAATCTTTCAACTTATGTTAATTTCAAAATTAAATTTTCCAGGTAACTACTTAAATTAATAATATATTTTTAAATAGAAATTTAAATTGTTATGTTTTAATGTCAATTCGTAATCTCATATAAACTCATAATATACATATATATTGAAAGTTATTATTATATTATATTATCTATATAAAGTTATAATTTACATTTATAAAGTTCACAAAGAAATAATAATTCCCGACACAGTCCACTCAGTGGTGGGCAATGTGGCTAGTTTATGTTCACTATTCAACAATTTCTTTGCACTTTGCCAGGCAGCAGCGTGTAGTGTGTAATGCTGGCATTGCCCAGATTATGTCGAGTTTACATATCCTGCACCAGTAACATATGATAGTAGCATAATTAAAAAAATGTCAAATTTACTTTTATTGAATGTCTGCAATATATTTGTACTCTCATGAGGGCGAGATTATTATTTATGCTGCTATCAGTCTGGGCTTAGTTTTACAGCAACATTGGGTCATCTTCAATTATTTTATGATGCCATAAGTGAAAGATAGTACTGCTTTCGAGAATAATAGCATATTTTGTGTCAAGTCAACCTTATAATATTGTTAAAACGTCCCACGAAGATTTCTTTATAAATTTTGAATCGCCTCTCCACTGAAATTCACGTTTTCTGAGTTCTGTTACTGTGAAAAGCGAAGCAGCAATACGTATACATTAAAAGACGTTTGCAAGATTACATTTATTAGATAGTTAATGGTTTACATGCTATATTATGTAGATATTATCATTCTTGATATTAGTACTGCAATAAATATAAATACTATATGGCCGTAATCGACACGTTCTGATATTAGTCAAAGGAATATATTTGCGTTATTAATTGAGAAGAAACGGTAGTGAAAAATTAAGACGTTGGTTAACGAAAAGTTTTTACCTCGCAAACATTACCATAACATTTTTACATTGGATAGGTGTAATGCCACTGAACTTGCAATAATTAAACTATATTCGGATTAAAACTCCTAACTCAATGGATAATATGAAAGTATGTTTGGTAGAACACAAAGATGTTTCCGTTTACATCGTTTGCCAAACAACTTACCAAATGAAATCTTTTAACGCCACCGTTTTCCCCAATAAGATTACGTACAATTTCGCTGCAGTGTAAAATTACACGGAAGATGTTTTCGTATATTTTGGAGAAGTCTTTTTATATTCTGGACAAAAAGAGAAATAATTTCGGCAGGAAAAATAAATAAAAGAAAGATAAAAGAAGATAGAATGTCTGAGAAACAAAAAGTAAATAAAGGGTAAAAGGTAAAGTAAAACGTAGAAAGTAAAGTAAAAATTAAATAAGAAAGAAAAGTGCAGAAAGTGGTTTACGAAGTGATAAATAAATGAAAAGTAAATAAAGTTAACTTTAACGTTACGCAACGTAATAAAGTTAACGATAACTTTTAAGTATATATAACATTGAAATTGAATTGTGCATAGATTACAAAATTAAACTACATTCAGTTTGGAAAATAAAAAGATATTATTTTTATAGTATTTTTATAGTAATTGTTTCAAATTTTTTTTTATTCTTTCAATTAATTTTATATAGTTGCAGTGTACAATAATACAAAAATTTTAATTAATTAGTACAAATATCATTGCAATAAAAAATATGATTATATAATATCTTAAATCTGTAACAAAGTCAGTTTGAACAATTGTGCTTTATCTGTTTTGATATTTTAAATAATTAAATAGTAATAACATATGAAATGCTTAATGTACATTATTGTCTTAGAAAAACATAAACAATCAAAATGTGTACAAATTACGAATTATAATCTTTAGGTATTACGTTGTAGAACTTTCTTGCTTAATTTTTTTAACTCCAATCTATTGCTGAAATCAACACTGTTGTTGTAAAGTGCATATCAGTTTGAGCATATAATTACATAAGAAAATTCAATAACAAAGCGTAAAAATCTTTTAAAATATTAAAAATCTAAAAAAAAGTTTCTTAAACATAATACATCAACATAAAACAGGATATAATTAATAGTGCATAAGATACAATAGAAGCGAGAGAAACAACAATAAAGAAGTGACTAGTGCAGTTATAATAAAACAAATTAATAATAATCGTTATACCTCTTAATCTAATAGTAACGAATATTTATTGTTTTTACGTTCATTACAATACATTGTAAATCACAAAAATTGTTATACGTTGCTTGCATAATTAGTATTGAAAAATATCTTATCTAAGATAAGAACAAAGAATACTTAGAATTTACTGATAGAAATTGAAATTGCTTTTACAGGAAACGATTTCCAAAATGATATTATTTGTACTATAATATGCGACAATATACTATATTATGCTACTATATTATACGATACTAGATTCATAAAAAGATTCCATTTGAATGGGATTATCTGTCACAGTGGAATAGTTCAAATGGCAAAATACAATAATTTCGGGATTGAATTCGAATGCAAACCAAATACCGCTCACAATTTGGGTTATTCGATCAGCGATGCAAACACAGAATCATCAATCGTATTTGTTTTTACGCCATTTATACAGTAATGATGGTTCTAGACAGTCTAGCTGGTTGCGATAAACTTTGCTGACACGCGATACACTTCTTGACATAGTAATGAGACAATCGCTTTGGTAAGCTGTTCCGGAAATTGTTAGAAATGAAATAAAAATATGTGATAGTAATAAAACAGTACAATATTAAGTGTATAGTTTGAAGTTCTTACATGCAAAATATGTTTTTCTGCTTGGTACTGAAATATTGCAATTTTGGTTCTGGTGGTCTGTATTTATGAAAAAATTCAGAACCCGTGGCATATAGGAAATGACAAACTGGAAATGATTGAAAATTAAATTAAGTAAATTAGTTTCTATGTTAATACAATAGATAGTAAATTTTCGAAGAGTAGTATAAAATTAGATATTTGTATAACAAACAAAAAATGAATGTTGCGAAATACATAGGAAACGTGGAGGATACATTTCCGAAGATAAGATTGCATGTTAGAACTACAATCGAGCAAGTTCACAACCCAATAAAGTAGTTTTCTACTGATGTTCCTTTGGTAATATTACTTCATTGATTTTGCCATTATCGCGACTGGTCGTTCCTTTCAGTTCATTCCGTTTAGAGTAATACTTAATCTAAACGTAACTATAAAAAGAAGTTGCACCATGATTCAGACTTAATGAATCGAAAGGTCATCTTCAAGTTTAGAGTTAACGAACAGTTACTAGAATAATTACTTCACGATTATGCATACAATTCGTTTACTTAATATTTAATTTATTTTACTTTATTTTACAATTTATTTTACTTAATATTTCAATTAATAATTATAACGAATAATAAATAAACTGGTTAATTGATTGATTTCTGTATTTTATGCAATACATTAAAACAAACTCTGCATTAAAAAGAACAAGTCAACTTCAATGCTCTCTAATAGGATCACTGTCAATCGAATTTTTGCTATCATTTATGCTGTAATCAATGTAATGTGTTAATATCAATTAAAAATATATGTTATAACGTATTATGTACTGTACTATTTTACTGATAGAATAAGAATAGGAAAAGGAAATATTTTTGTATTTATTTAAATTAATTAATAGAAGATAAGTAAATAGCTACAACGCATGATAGTCGAAAGCAAATGTTTCAAATTCTTGTCTTAATGCAGAATTTTATGATTTTCTCCTTTAGAGTTTCGATGAAATTCATGTTTGCAAATATTAACAAATAATCTTTGCGTAAATTTTAATTCTATATTATAAAAATGTATATGTTTTATTTATAAATTATCACAAAAACGTCCTTCAAAATTTCGTGATTTGCAATCAATATTTGTATTGATATTATTTGCATAGCTCAGATGGCATAGTGCTGGCACAATGAATATGCGAAGGAAAAATTTATTTATGAACAATTACATCCTACTATTTTGTATTTTTATTTTTACTTTAAACAATTAATTTTTATCTAAAATGAAATTCGTATATATTTATCTTCTCGTCTTTTACTTTTCAAAATTGTGATTACTCTGGTTTCAATAAATTCTTTTGTACAACTTGATCTACGTACCATTATCGTTTACATATTACAGATATTCTCTTGTAGAATGCAATACATTTTGACGATTGCTGAAGGTTAAGGAAAATGTGTATTGCGCATATAAAATTTGATAACATACGATAGTACGTACATATATGGGTCATATGTAATTACACGTATACAGTTTTCATGATTTTTGTTTTATTATAACTAGATTCATTCTTCGTCGATCTGTATGGAATATAGAATTTGTTGCAAGAAGATCCTTATAGGTTATGAGGATGGTAGGCTTGCAACAAATTATACCTAAACATACCCAAATACCAAGTTCTTACCTATCTTCTGGTAAATAAAGCGCGCCACCTAGGATTCCCCTATAATCAGCGACTGTTTTACCAAGCGTATCACTAACATTATCGACATGGCAAATGTATGAATTTGGAATTATCTTTTGATTTTTCAGAAATCCCTACGCTTTAAAAGTTCTGTATAATTGTTTGGTCATATCTTACTTAAAATATGCTGGTATCATACGATCAAGTTCCTCATTAAAGTAGATATATACATTCAGTTTATTATAAAGACACAACATAAATTCCTGCGATTTACATCAGGCGTCAATGATTATTTATAAATACAGTAGAATGCAATACTGACACGTAGTTGTGATACTTTTGTACTGTGATTGTTCAATCCACAATCGTTATCACAACTACGTGTCAGTACACCACAAAATAAATATGCTGATACTGGAGGAAGATTGCTGATATTATTTTTTTATGCAAAGTTATCAATGATCTCATTGACGGTCTTCTGGTACTTCAGCTTATTAATTTCAATGCTTCTTCACATTCTTTACGCGATACTCCGGTCTTCGGTGTTGATTTCTGCATGAGTGATCTTACACTTAGCGACCTAGTTAGAAAAAAATGTAATTATGTAAATGGTACTTCTGATTGAATAGATCTCTTTTCTGGTTCTTTATATAAGTCCAAACGATCAGCTTTGCATTTATTTTACACTTAATCAATTATTATTCATTAGTTTTCTTTGTTTACTTGTATATTTAACATTGTAACGTTTTTTTTCTTTTTGCAACATGTTTGTATATTACTAAATAAATAAGATAATATACGGAAGGTTTACTTATATTTCGTATTTTGAATTAATACACAAAAAAGGAAAATTACGAACCATCAATTAAGAATTAGGGAAATTAGAAATTAAGGAATTTATGAATTAAATTGTTGCATATTATAGTAATTTTATAATCGATTCAGGATCGAGAATGTAATAATCAAAAATAAAAGTAAATATTTAAAAATGATTGTTAAGTAATTAATTACTTCTAAAAATATTTCATTTAGTTTAGGGTTAAATAATTTCTTTCATAAACTATCATAATATGTTACAGAACAAATCTTCCTCGGGAAATAATGCAAATACCTGATTTCCCAATGACACATGACGAAGGGCCATCATTTGTTCATCATAGCGTAATTCGAGAATACCTTTCGGATTATGTAAAACATTTTAATTTATATCCGCATATAAAGGTAACAAGGCAGATCAATACTTAAATGACAAAATTTAATTTATATATGTATCTTATCTTATTTTTAAAAGTATATTTTAAAGTATTAAGTAATTCATAAAGTTTAGTGTACCATAAAATAAATAATTTGCAATATAAATATTTGTGCAGCAAATTATTTGTTATAAATTGTTGAAATTGCAAATTGTTGTTGAAAAACTCCTTTTCTATTGTTTCCATTGTTCAATTAGGAACAGTGTCCAAATTTAGCATTTCATCATTTGCCAGAGATTCCAATTCAACTATGTATATATAATATAATTATATACAATTATCATATAAAAATATATAATTCGAATCTCTGTCAAATGATGAAATCTATACATATATATCGGGTTAAGATCAGGAATGGAGCTAGGGGCGTTGAACAAATCGTCGCTGGTACTATTCATTTTCGTCTCTCGCTCGATGTAACGTTTATTAGCGGATATGTACGTGGTACAAGTGGCGACGATAGTTTAAACACTAACGACAATGGCCTCAGGTTCGATAACGAATCCGCGGTCAACGGGATAACTCTTTGTTAAACGTAGAATATATTTTGAAGCACAAGGTAACGTTCGCTGTGACGCTCGGTATATACTGCTCTTAAGAAACGATGTGAAAACTCTGCAAGGTGATCGCAAGAATAAAAGACTGATGAAAACTTTCCTCTCCTTACGATCGCGATCGTTTTGTTGATTGTTGACCGGGCATATCAACAAGATCCCAGCCGCCGTTGCTAGGCAGACCCGCATAGCTGCAACATTGCTCCTGCCCGGGGTTTGATTGTTAACGCAACGTGTGTCCCATAATATTGGCACTTTTGAGGCAAAACCACACATGGCTTGATTTGTCCTCGAGCCCGTGTGTCGTTACAACTATATCTTTTTAAGGAGAACCATACAACTACTCCATACCTCTGTTAGGTAAAAACGCTTATCCCGTGACCGCGGCTACGTTCGTCGACTAGTTGTCGCCTCGAGCCCAAGCTCATTATCGCAAGTCTCGAACAATTATAATCGGGGTATTTATAAAGATCAAAGGGGAGTTTGCAAAGAATTCCAAGGGGAAGGCCCGGTGTCCTTTCATCTCCGACATATATATATATAGTTGAATTGGAATCTCTGTCAAATGATGAAATGCTAAATTTGGACACTGTTCCTAACTGAACAATGGAAATAATAGAAAAGGAGTTGGTCAAAAACAATTTATAATTTCAACAAGTTTATAACAAATAATATAATAGAAGCTTTAAATATTGATTATCAGAAACGTCATGGACTTTCCCAACATAAAAATATTTAATTTTAAGTTTCATATATTTGGTACTTTCACAAAAAATTAATTATATTATAAATTACATTTCAGTTAAATACACTGGTAAAGCACGTGGAACCAGAAACGTTGAGAAACGGTCAAACAATCTGGATGGTCACGTACGAGGATTTGGAAAGCAAAATAGAAACAACTAAAACGTTCGACGCCGTGGTCTTGTGTAATGGTCACTATACTGTAGGCCATATTCCACACATTCCAGGTATTGAAAGTTTCCCCGGCGAAACTATACATAGCCATCAGTACAGGGTACCGGAAGTGTACACTAGCAAAAGAGTTTGCATCCTTGGTGCCTCTTGGTCTGGAATTGATATCGCCATAGAAGTCTCGCAATACGCCGAAAAGGTACACGGAATTTCATTAAGTGTTACTTTGCCGTAGCTTGTTTTTATAAAATGTTATGCACATATCTTTTCTGAAAATTGACACGCAATAGTTTATTTATTCCAGTTTTGTTTCTAGCTTTAAACGCCCGAAATAATATACAAAAGCTAAATTGAAAAGTTTGCATACATGTATTAAAAACTATTCTTGATGATTTGTTTCACTCCAAAAGAGAACTAGTTTTATTTTTGTTATTTTATAATAATATTTTATAATTTTGTAATTAATATTCATTATATTATTACTATAATACTATATATTAACAGTTGTGGATGTTACCTGCGATTATATTATAATTGTCCCGACTGTATGCAATTAAATCATGCGAATGTAAACTTCGTGACTAAATCAGGTTAATATTCTTTCTAGAAAGGAATATTTCTTTTCCTTGTTGGTGTTATTAGTTTGAATCATGTAAATTATGGTTTAAGAAAGCAATGGTTGTGGCATTTTAAAATAAGTGTCTTGCTAATAGAGATACAAAAACAGCCCTACTCTAACTGAAGCTTGTTTTCGTAAATTCGATGAATTTCCATTGGTCATGATATAAATCATTTTTTACTTAATGCATTATTATTTTAAAAATTGAAAAATGTGATCTGCGTTGTTTTCGTTATGAATCTCCCAATTGTACCATTGCTGATATTTATGTGATTCTGTGTTTTTTTAAGATTTCTCTGCATACATGAATAAGTTATTTACAACCATGATAGAAGGCGTCGTCGTTCGCAAAAAATTATTTCTCATTATCAGTATTTACTAATTGATTGAAGAGTCGTGTTGTAATATGCAATTTGTTTGTTCTCGAATACAATATTAATTGCTTTGAGATTAATTAATCAAAAGTGATTTTTTATTAATTGTATATATATCTAAGTAAAATATTTTAAGAAATAGTTTCAAATTTAGCTCATTATATATTGCATATATTACATATATTATTGTTATATTATAGTTAGTATAGAGTGTAACAAAATGATATTCATTCATTCTAATGAAAAGATCATTTTCATGGTGGAAGTGATTTAGATAAAGTACCTATATTATATTATATGCGAAATCTTTTTTTTATATAAGTGAAATGCAATAATATGCAAATATAAACGTTACTGTAGTAAGCTTTTGTCTTATTTGAAAAAGACAATATTTGGAAAATTGGAAATTCAAGTCTGCTTAAAATAAGCTTTTTCTGAATGCGTTTTCTCTATAACTACATTATTGAGAAAGTTACCTATATCTTCACCAATCCAGGTATATCTAAGCCACAATCTACCGGAACCAGTTGATTCGAGAATGTCGAAAAACGTAGAACAGAGGCCTGGAATTCAATCGATTCAAGGGAACATATTCATCTTCCACGATGGTTCCACGGCTGAAGTAGACAACTTCATATATTGCACCGGTAAAATGACTTGATCTCCTTCGTACATATAAGTGATCGAGGTATCCCAAATTAATTATACATAAGTAAGTGGAAATTTGTCAGGGCCCTGTCGAATTTTCATTTTTTTTAATTTATTATGTTTTTCTATCTTCTAAGCAAAATTAGATTATACAGAATTGTTGCAAAATAATGATTCAATGTTTGGAATAAAGTGAGCGCAAAAATGTGGTAAAACTTCAGTTCTCTTCAGTTTCAAAATGGTAAATTTCAATTAAGGAGGGTTTTATAATACTTCAACCTATATATCGTACTTTATTTTTATCATAAATCATCAGATTTACCGATATACTCTAATATTAATTCCCACTCTTCCATTTGAGCTGGTATCTTTCTCTTAATAATTTAATTTAATTCAATTCTTTTATAAAATTTAATAAAATAAATTACTCCAACCTTATATATTTGTTTAGTCCCTCGGTAGGACCCTGACTATCTCAACCGACCATTGATTGATACCTTTCAACGAAATCCTTATGTTTTCAGGCTATAAATTTACGTATCCCTTTATGTCGACTAAAGTTGAGATGCGTACGGACAACAACCACGTCGAGCCGATTTACAAACACCTAATACATATGGATTATCCGAATTTATTCGTAATGGGCCTGCCTGGAATAGTAATTCCATTTCCTATGTTTCACCTGCAAGCTCAGTATATTTTAAGCATTCTCGAAAATCACATTAAGTTACCTTCTACTGAACAAATGCGTGAAGAATATCAGATGGAAAAGAAAGCTCTTCTCGACCTTGGAATTCCGGTATACATTTTATTAATTTGCTCAATATACATAATACCATTATACTTTTTTTGTGATAAGGATTGAAAATCACTGCAGTATATCCGTTAGGTAATATTTTAATCTTCATTTTTGAATTCCTTTGTATGTTACGTGTGTTTTTAATCTCTTAAGTCATAAGATATCGACTTCAGTTCGGAGAGATATTTTTTAATCATCAACAGATTCAAACTAAGAGATTTTCATTTTCTACAGATATCGTGAAGAGAACCGCTGTCATGCTTATATTAAAATAAATTAAATCATTAATTATCTGTTATTTACAATTTCTACTATTGTACAATTATCATTATTTACAAAGCTCAAAGAAAGTATTTTGTTATTTCCCAATTCTGATAGATAATAAGTAATAATAACTAATCCATAACAATTCAGAACAATATGTCGTGATGAAATTTTGTCTTACATGATACATGTGAATTTTAGGAACCATAATTAATAATTTTCAAATTAGTAAATAGACCTGCAACAAGATGTAAGATTTTTGTTTCATTTTATACTATTTTCACAATAAGATTAACTTAAATAATACCTATAACTTACTTACCTTACAACTTACTATAATATAATATTTTAATTTTAATATCCAAAACACAATTAAAAAATAAGACAAATTAATATTTTTACAGCTAAGACACATCACGAAGCTGAAGGAACGGCAATGGGCGTATTACGACGAAATAGCTGCGGCTGCGAATATCGCAAGTTTCCCACCGGTAATCCGAAAAATTTACGATCACTCGAACCAAATGCGTGAATTGGATTTCACCACTTACAAGAACTACCAATATCGCATAATTGACGATGAAAATTTCGTGGTGTGTTATTGTAAACCTTGTTAAGCCCTAACCGCGGAAATCAAGCAGAGATGATCTAATTAACGAATGTTTTGCATAGAAATCGTTGAAAGTTCGCAATTACTTGGCGTTCAATGATATTTCTTGTGTTTTTTATTCTATTAAGCTCAAGATCACTTTAGCGTTTTCGTTTGTTTAGCACTGAAATACTAGCGCATTATGTCTACAGTCTAGATAAAACAAGTTGAAGGATGATAACGTTTCGCATATTTCTTTACGAAATAAAGCGTGTGTCGAGACGAGAATGAACAGACATAGTTGCGAAATCGAACGCAGCAAACAGAGCTTAAGAGCGAATATTTGTTCTATAATGCTGTTTGATATATTTCAGTGTCGTTTATATATTTCAGCGAAACTGCGAAGCTTGTACGTATATGCGCATAAGGAACGCGTCAATTGCATTATGCCGTTGCTTGTATCAATTAAAAATTGAGGAACTTTGTGAAATTGTTAAAAGATCTTGCGCGTGAAGTAGAAACCTATGTTGGTATGTGGACTAACAGGTTAATTTACTATTATGACTTAAATCTCCTTATTCATTATGTAATTATGTTATCTGACTTTAATTATTTGAGAGTAATATATAACGATTTTTTAAAGTGTAAAATTAAGCTTTTTGGAATTTGATATTATAACAACGTTAGATTTAATCATTATTGATTCTTTAGAGAAATTGAAGGAACTTTGATTGGTGGTATCGAGATTCATATTAATTCTTTAATTAGCTTCAAACAAGAAATGAGCACAAAAAAACAAAATATAAACAATAAATCAATTTGGGACCAATGAACGAAATAAAACGAAAATCTTTTATCGATCTGCATCTTTATCTCTTCTCTATATAATTGTCCGGCTACATGTGTAAAAAGATATGTAATAAGATAAAAATCAAGGATAGAAAAATTGCGTTTTCGCTTTTGTTTTTTAGTTATTGAGAATTAAAAATTAGCCGAAATATCCCCACGCTCGAGCAGATCTCCTTACGCGCACGAAAGTAGATCATGTTTTGTAAAAAGAATCATAGATTAAGCATGTCTATTCATTAAAATCCATAAAAGCCGTCTTATGGAATTTTCGAATACAGAGGATTAATATTTTCTTTGATCGTCCTTTAATTTGCCTCCAGAAATAATTAATAAATAATTGCACATATAAACAATGTTATAATGAAATGCTACTAAATGTGGTCGATACCTATTTGCATACAAATTACTAATCACTGCATATCACAATATTCATATACATACACATGAAATAAAATACGAAAAAACCAAAATAAACTACAAAAAATATTGTTTAAATTTATGCTCGCAGGAATAATAAAGTTTTTATGGAGTAATGTGTAATAATGCAAATGAATATACAGCCAAATTAAGAGTTATATCTATCGCGTTGAAAAGCTCTTTTAAGCTTTCATTTTCGTTGCCGAAATGATACTACGCTTGCAAAACACTTCCAACCATTTTTAAACACATTGTGTTACCTGTTCGTTTTCTTAATAGCCATGCTTGCTGTTGAAAGAATAGATCTGAGATATCGCGACTCTCTCTGGATAATTTCGAGAAAATTATACAAAGAAAACAAAGAACATTGTAATTCCTTTTCTGAATGAGAACTTTCCACTATTACCTTGCTGCGTAATATGTTCTAGCGATTTTAGAAATTTGATAAGAGGGTGAAACAGTTCTGAAAGGACAGAAATATTTCAACAGCCAAAGAGAAACATTAGAATTGTATAAACATAAAATTGGAGTTAATTGTTGATTTGATACAGGTTTAAGTTATTCTACTATATATCTTTTTGGGGCCTTTTCATTGTTAGTTCTCTGAACTTTCACATTTCCTTTATTCTTGTATTCTTTGTTGGTTTTCTAATCTTTTCTATTTAGTTCCAACGCGAGTGATTTGGGTGTGTCTCCCTTGTTTGCAAGATAACAGTGGCTATACTGAATATTTACCGTAATATAAAACAATTACCATTTCCTGAGCCAGAGTAATACTTCCAGTACGTGCGTGAAATTTGTGTAAACATTGTTTATATCTGCTTTTATTTATTAATTATTTAAGCAGGCAGAGAATTAGAGAAAACATTACTCCTGTCTACTCGAAAATTCCATGAGGCGGTTTTCGATATGTTGTTACAGATTTTAATGTGTAGGCAGGTTTAATGTTTAATCTACGATTTTTCTTGCGAGACATTGCGCAGGATAGCTTACATCTGCAAATGCCACAATCTTCTTCTCTACAACGCGTACAGCAAGTTGTTGAGACAAGCTACTAGCCGTATATCGTTCAATTGGTGGATCGTTGTTCAGCCCGCTGCTCAGGCTGATCTTTTTTATTTTTTTTTTTCTTCGTACGTGGAGAAATCCTCATGGACACTCGGTGTTGCACGCAACAGCAGAGTAGTGTCGGACTCTTACCGACTAAAACTCCACGGTGGTCGTCCTGACGATTGGTAGAAGCGACCTCGGGCTCTTTTTACAATTGCTACCAGGGGAGTCGCTCCTCGTCGTCTTCTCCCAGCTGTTTATAGGGGAGGCATCCCGGTCTATGTTGGGCCGCTAGGAGGGGACCACACCCCCTAACGCCTCGTTCCTAGTTCGACGCTGCTAGGGCGGCGGCAATGCCGCGCCCCTGTGGCGTACTGAATTTCTTTGGCGCGACGATCTCGCAGGATCGCGCGTTCTCTTCCGATCTCTCTCCGCTCGCTCCTTCGCCAGCATCACTTGCTCGCAGTAGGTGCGAACGGCGTTGAAATCCTGACGGCCCCTGAGCATGGCCTCGACGACCGCTTCTGGGGCTAATCTCTCGCCGATGTCGAGCCGTAGGACGCGGCGCGGTTCTGCCCACGCTGGACAAAACTCCAGCGTGTGTTGCGCCGTGTCCTCCTCTTCCTTGCAGTGGTGGCAGATGGAGGTCACCTCCCGCCGAATCCTTAGCAGGTACTCGCCGAAAACTCCGTGTCCCGTGAGCAGCTGCGTCATCCTGAAGGTCAGCGGGACCCCGCCTTGATCTCTCCAGGCTTCTCAGTTGGGAAGCACGAACCGCACGGCGTCCTCTTCGGAGGCTAGGCTGATCTACTTTCGTTCGTGTAAGGAGGTTTTTTCTCTATTTGTTCATGGATATTTCGGTTGACTTTGTCAATAATTAAAAAACAAAACCCAAAACGCAATTTTTTTATTCTTGATTTTCATTTTATTCTAGCTTTAAGAATCACTTCTTAAATTTTGTATACCTGTAGGCGTTTCATATATTGTGGAGAACTTATTTTTAACTACCATTTGTTTTCGATTTAGCAAATTTAATTATCTTCACGCACGTAAAAATTGTTATTACTCAAAATAATTGCATATTACGCTTTTGTTCCTGACATCCAAACTTCATTCAAGAATCACTTCTTAAATTTTGTATACCTGTAGGCGTTTCATATATTGTGGAGAACTTATTTTTGACTACCATTTGTTTTCGATTTAGCAAATTTAATTAAGCAAATTTAATTATCTCTACGCACGTAAAAATTGTTATTACTCAAAATAATTGCATATTACGCTTTTGTTCCTGACATCCAAACTTAAACATTGAAAACGGAAAGGATACGTTACGAACATATTCACTCTTTCCGCAAAGAAAACCGTTAAAGCGCATTTCCCGAATATCGTTGCGACGACGATGATGATCGTGTCAACTGTAACTACTTGACTTCTTGAACTACTTGAACTGTAATATGAGAACTCGTTACGCTGTAGAGCATCAATCTCAATGAGCTTTTGTAACCTGGAATTTGTCTTCCGCATCCAATAATATTATTCGAAGCGATCGATACAGTGCTATCAAGTTGTTTCGCAAATTTGAGCGGTGCTTTCCGATCCATAAAATGCGAGGTGATGTGGTTATAGTGAGAGAAGGAAACACTGTAGTTTGTTCAACAATAACTTTTATTCTAATCTACTGAAGGTGTACACTGGGCGTAGGATTCGCGAGTATTGAATCATCGGCTCGCGGTTATGTCAATAGCGGTTCGCGACTTCGCAGTCGCAAGTTCGACTCGGGTCGATGCGTTCGGATGCTCGATATAAGTTCAGACGATGATGATTGCCGGAGATGCCGAGGAAATCTCGTCAGCAATTTGAGGTTGTCAGCTATTGCTTTGGACTGATGCGTAACGACTGACTTTTCGTCGCGATGATGCCGCGAAGGAAAACTGTGATGGGGTGTGTCTAAGGAACAGGATCATCGGATTCGTCGAGGAAAATCTTCGTTAGGAAAGTGAGGGAAACGGATGTCGCTGTTAATTGTTTAATCTCTAGGTTGAGGAAGGATGCTAACCATCCTCCAGAGAAAGTTGCTAACGGGAAGCATCGTACGTGAGAAAAACCAGATTTCCCGTATCTTTCCGTAGTAGGTAAGAAATTTAGGGAACGCTGAGACAAAGAATTTGATCGTTTGAAGAACCTCAGTTCTAGGATAGATGGTTCTAGGTCCCTAGGCTAGTCAAAAATATGCGATGAAAATGTTTCGACATCTAGCAATCATCTTGTTCGAAGGATAGGGTCTTTGTGTAGCAAGGCACGAGACAGAAACTGTTGAAAAGTTTGCTGTCGAGTGCCGCTACACACATATCGGTTACGAACACCGGAAATGAAGACAGGATTGTGAAACGAAATAATGAAACAGGATAGTTTAATTTAGTAAGAAAAAGACCGCCTAATATTTTTATCGAAGTTGTACAGAACTGCAAGGGATCTACAAACTGTTGCAAAGTTGAAACGCCGGAGACTTTTTCTGATAAAAGTTGCCTTGTAATTTCTCGTAAATAATTAAATTATTATTGCAAATTTTTTGAAAATATTTGTAATTTTTTACAGTATCTATACTATGTTATTTTAAACCGAAATTTTATTATAGAAAAGAAGACCAAAACCGATTTGCATATAAATTAATCTCTTTTATTTCATTTCTGCATATATGAAGTAGAATATTAGATAGACTTCTATTGAATGAAAAGGAATTTTTGTGAAAATAACTCAATAATAGTCAGAGTGATAGTCCTTTTTTACATCGTCTCCAGAGAAATTCATTGTTTTGTCTCATTAACAATCATCTAGTTCAACACATTTTTGCCACTCGTTTCTAACATATCCATCTATACACTCACAGCCTGGAACGCATTGCTAAAATAGAAAATAATATTTAATCTATTGTTGTATTCGATACAAGTAACTTATGATTAAATAATTATTGGTATGTAGTATTGCAGTATTGTTTTATGTTATACGAGACAATAATATGTTCAACACATATTTGATAGACTTTAAATACCAACCAATGTGCAAATTCTAGGATTAGGATCCTCGCAAGTTAGCGGGCAGGCAGTACCGCAGTCATTCCACACTTCGTTAACTGGACAGTTCGCCTGGGTTACTGTTTTCATTTGTTAAATGATATTAGAAATTTTTAAACTTGTTAAGGAAATAAATCTTTTCAAATTTATAATAATACAAATTAATATTATCTCATAAATGACTGAGACTCGATGTTGAACACTACTCGTATTAGACGAGTATTAGACTGAGACTCGATGTTGAACACTACTCGTTTGTTAAACGATATTAGAAATTTTTAAACGTGTTAAATAAATAAATCTCTTCAAGTTTATAATACTAGAAATTAATATCTTTAATTTAAAATCAATATTCTCTCATAAATGACTCGGACTCAATGTTGAACACTACTCTTACGAGAAATTTTCCACAGTCTGCTACACGCTTATCTTCATTTACCGAAATATTTATATAATATTTAAAAGTTATGAAAAATAGAAGCCTGGGTTACTGTTTTCATTTGTTAAATGATATTAGAAATTTTTAAACTTGTTAAGGAAATAAATCTTTTCAAATTTATAATAATACAAATTAATATTATCTCATAAATGACTGACACTCGATGTTGAACACTACTCGTTTGTTAAACGATATTAGAAATTTTTAAACGTGTTAAATAAATAAATCTCTTCAAGCTTATAATACTAGAAATTAATATCTTTAATTTAAAATCAATATTCTCTCATAAATGACTCGGACTCAATGTTGAACACTACTCTTACGAGAAATTTTCCACAGTCTGCTACACGTTTATCTTTATTCACTGAAATATTTATACGATATTTAAAAGTTATGAAAAATATAAACCTGGGTTACTGTTTTCATTTGTTAAATGATATTAGAAATTTTTAAACTTGTTAAAGAAATAAATCTTTTCAAATTTATAATAATACAAATTAATATTATCTCATAAATGACTGAGACTCGATGTTGAACACTACTCGTATTAGACGAGTATTAGACTGAGACTCGATGTTGAACACTACTCGTTTGTTAAACGATATTAGAAATTTTTAAACGTGTTAAATAAATAAATCTCTTCAAGCTTATAATACTAGAAATTAATATTTTTAATTTCAAATCAATATTCTCTCATAAATGACTCGGATTCGATGTTGAACACTATTTTTACGAGAAATCTTCCACAGTCTGCTTCACGCTTATCTTTATTCACTGAAATATTTATACGATATTTAAAAGTTATGAAAAATATAAGCCTGGGTTACTGTTTTCATTTGTTAAATGATATTAGAAATTTTTAAACTTGTTAAAGAAATAAATCTTTTCAAATTTATAATAATACAAATTAATATTATCTCATAAATGACTGAGACTCGATGTTGAACACTATTCTTACGAGAAATTTTCCACAGTCTGCTACACGCTTATCTTTATTCACCGAAATACTTATACGATATTTAAAAGTAATGAAAAATATAAGCAAGATTGGAAAAGTAATGTAGAGACAGTTACGAGTTGATAAAATATATATGTCAAATAAAGTTCTAAAACTCCGAATGTTATTGAAATGAAACAATATCTTCAATTAGAAAAAAGAATGCTAAAGATTGTAAAACGAATGCAATTCTGATTAATGATTCATTTAGAACGAATTCGATAAGAAATTCACGTGTGCCTAACTTGATGTATGTAATTTTGTTTCTCTTATCCTAGAGTTCTATTTCGATTATTTTTTAACAAGAAATATAAATTTCGTTTGTTTGCATCAATAATAAATATTAAAATTCTAAATAAAATAACGAATATTATCAATCTAGTATATTCTTTAATAAAACTATACAACGCTAGTTAAGATACTTTTTTCACTGATTATAGGTATTTCCAATAAAATGCAGAATTTTTTTTTCCAAAATACACCGAATAATTTACTTATAATTCTCAATGAGAATTGATTGTAAAATTCTTCCAAAAAAAAAAAAAAAAAAAAAAATAAAATAAAATACACACAACGAAACGCTTTAAATGTGTACATGCCAACAAGTTCAATAATTATTCAAAGTAGATACTTACGAACAAAATAGGATGCCATGATGACGAACAAAGCCAGAAAGAAGCGATACATTTTAATTATATGTACGTTATTCGTTGGATGATGTGTCTGAATGTAATAAACATTTAGTCCGTGGCTGCTTTTATATAGCCTGACATATCCTGTTTATCTTTTTACATTTGGTATTGTTTACATAAGATTTATATGGCGACGAACAATACGGCGTGAAAGAATGAATAACAGATTAAAAACAGATTGCTTGCATTTTATCAGCATTTTGGTGTATTAACATATATTGACATTTTTTCGTGCTGACTTATTATTTGCGTAATTAAGTTTTATTATATTTACTTGTTTACACCTATTGGGTTGGCAACTAAGTGATTGCGGATTTTGTGATTAGATGGTATTGACAAAATCCGCAATCACTTAGTTGCCAACCCAATAGTACGTCATTCATTCAAGAAATATGTTTCGTTTTCTAAATTCTGTTAGAATGAAAAGCAAAACAGGTTTACTCAAGGGGGTGTCCTGAATTAGAATGTTCTAAAACAGCGTCTTTTTGTGATTTTTTTTAGAAGTTATTGAATTTTGAGGTATGGTTTTTTATATATTTAACGAACACAAGAAAATTTTTTAAAGTAAAATAAAAATTGTAACAGATTTCTAAGCCTATTTCATGGGTTGCAGTTTTCAATCGGCGTGAAACATCCACTTCGTATTTCTTGACTGAAACGAAAAACCAAGAAAAGATTAAATTATTATATATTTTTCTTCTCGATAAACTAAAAGAAAGGTAGAAAATAGTGTGAAATTAAAAATTTTGGCAGATTTACCTGATTAATTTTACTGATTTAATTTAACTGTGATTTTGGCTATTGTGATCCTACAACAATAATTCTGTATGACTTTTTTAAGTTCCCTGATGAATGCATCTAACTGGCGTTTGTTTTCAGTTGTTTTATAGCCAGTTCAGACGATACGATTTTTCGATCGATTCGCTAATTTTGCCAAATAGGTAACAACCGAAAGCAGTGATCATACAATTCTGCATCTTCATTGAAGATACAACTATCACGCATACATTTACTTTCTTCGTTTGTTTGTCTATTCTGCTATTTGCAATTTAATGAGATAGACGTGAAACGTATGAGAAAGGCAAGTAAAAAATATTACGTATATAATATATAACAATTATTTTGAACTTACTAATCTAGCTTAAATAAATAAAGTAAAAACCCTGAACAAAATGTATTAATCCTAGCTGGATTCCTGCCAGCAATATTTATATAATTTAATTCTATGTAAGTCAAACAAATCATATATGTATATAAATCATATTATTGTTATTATTAATATTAGTATTATATATATAATAAATTATATATGTCGGGTTCACATTATGATTAAGGGCGCACGAATCTCTATTTGGTTTAGACATTGTTATTACGCAATAGAGAAGGCATTTACTAGTACGAATATGATGATTGCAGAATTTGACAAGTAACCGTGGTAACTAGATACTCGAGTTGCTAATGACAATGATCTTAGATTCAGTAACGAATCCGCGGTCAACGGGATAGTCAATGTACTTTTCTCCAAAGTCTAAGTCTGGCCCTGGTTCAAATAAAACGTGATAATATTCACTGATCGTAAAGACGTTGTTTTCCTTGCTGAGGAGATCGCACGAGCCTGACCTTTTCGTCGCGCTGATGCTGCAGAGGAAAACTATGATGGGGTGTGTCTAAGGGCACGAGATCATCGGATTCGTCGAGGAAAACCTTCGCTCGGAAAGCGAGGGAAATGGACGCTGCTGTTAATTGGTTAATTCCTATGTTGGTGGTTAGAGAAAGATGCTAGCCGCCCTTGAGAGAAAGTTGCCAGCGGGAAGCGCCGTTCGTGATAAAAGCAGACTTCCCGTATCTTCCCGTAGTAGGTGATAGATTTAGAGACTGTTAGGATAAAGACTGTTTGTCCCTTTGGAGGACCTTAGCTAAATAAATCCTAATTATAATAGAATAATATATAATAATACAATAACATGTAATACTAATAATAATAATTATTTCTTTTTTGACCGTTGGTATTTTTAGGTCTTTGCGTATATCCTCGTTTCTGACATACCGTGGGGCGTTCACTATTGTTCTCAGTAACTTCGATCGTAGCGGCTCTAGTTTATTTATGTGGCTCATTGCTGCTATCCCCGAAATAGTGGTATTCCGTATGTCGAAATTGGCTTTATTATCGTTTTGTAGATTTTTAATTTATTTTCTATGCCGATTTTAGAGTTTCGACTAGTTAGCCAGTATATCTGTCTTCTTTTTATCCGTATTTTCTCTATAATTAATTTAGTATGTTGCTTCCATGTAAATTACCTGTCTAAGTGGAGTCCTAGGTATTTAACTTGCCTTCTATGCGCGTGCTATTTAATTGGATATTTGCCATTGAGACCGTCATGAAATACTCTAACGGAATCACGCACGGAGGAAAGTTGTTTACTGCTAGCGGCTTTCTCAGAAACAGTTTTGTTGTTTTCGTATCATAAACCATGTTAGTCGCTGGCAGGATGATTTTCCTTTGTTTCTGTACTTAGCTGTTGTTAGTAGTTAGCAGCTATTGTTATGGTTTTATGAACTAGGAATTTGCCGCTCATGCTCAATTTAGATTTTCTTGATGTAAGTTAGTGCAACGACTTTTTCATTGCCATTAGGTGTTTAATGTTTTCTAGTCCAATTTATGATCCAAATGCAGTACAAGATATTTAACCGAAGTTCTTTGTTGGATTTCCTGATTTAACAATTTAATCTTGGAAGATTCTGCCTTTTTAAAGATGAAGGCAATGTGCGAACACTTGTTTGAGTTTAATTGGATTTTGTTATCTCTCGTTTACCGTTCTATATTATACAGGTGCTTTTCAGGTTTCTTGTTGCTATTTTAACGTTTCCATGCTTGGATGGGATATTTTCAGATGTTCTTTTTCTTTTTTTTTTTTTTACTATTTAATTTATACTTTACAATTTGTCCAGCTGGACATTCGGCAAATTATTCTAGCTTATTTTATCTAGGACAATTATAATCGGATTAACTTATAAAGATTAAAGTATCGGGGAGTTTGCAAAGAATTCCAAAGGGGAGGCCCTGTGTCCTTTCATCTCCGACATATAAGTCGATTAAAATTTTGAGCACAAATACAAATTTAATGTTAATTGTTCTCATTTTTTTAACCCTTAACGCTCCGACTTTTAATTGTGAATATCGATCGGCAACTCAACTTATTCTCATCGCACTTCGACTTGCAAGTTTTTAAGTCATACGATAAACACTTATTAGACACGACATAGTGCCACGCCAGAATAATTTGCTTATAATTCTCAATGAGAATTGATTGTAAAAATTCTACCAAATAAAGAAAGAAAAAAGGAAGATTTTAAAAAGAGAGTAAAGCGCTGCACATCGATAGTGCTTGAAAGGCATACTTGGAACGTTAAGTGTTAAGAGGAGATATAAATTTGTAAATTTATCAAATTCAAAAATGTTATTCAAATAACTTTGACATTGTTTAGGAAAAAGCACGTTTTGCAAGACACGTTTAATTCTTTATTAGGTGCCAAACGGAAATGGAAAAGTTATCAATGTACAATGGAAGCTAGCAAAACTAAAAGGGAAAAGTGGAACAAAAGTAGATTTGGAAAATTCAGGTACGAAAATAAGACTAATTAACGTGAAAACCAATAGCAACTGGTTAGAAGATCTGTAAACGCCAAACAAATGTATAACATTACAAAAGCTTAGCGATGAGAATTTACAAAATCAGTCTACTTTTATATCAAAAACTAGACATTAAATGTAATGTAAATTAAATTAAACGAGGAAATATTAAAACTACATATAAGAACTAACAAACATATAATGAAACAATTGGAAGATAAAATGAAACTACAAGAACTCGATTCCGACGCATACAGAATAGTAAGAAAAATTCTAAAAAATAGAAATGTAAATTATTATACCTACTAAGCAAAGATAGAAAAAGGTTTCAGGTGATAATAAAAGAATTACACCCAAAACTCTTTTTTTTTATTCGGTAGACTTTTAATCAATTCTAATTGAAAATTATAAGTAAATTAAACACCCCATAAACTTAACATAAAATATATCAAAACAAATCTATTGGAAAGGAGACACAAGCTACACAACATAATTTACTTAAGCAAAAGTGTCGCATTAACACCATTGTCAATGTTTCTCTCTGAACTTGAATAAGACAAAAACAACAAGGAAATTTATGACACCAGTGTGGTATATGATACGTTCATAAAAGTAGAAACGCTAAGAGCTAATAACAATATTCGACAGTGTGTGAACGACATGGACGCACGAAAAATTATTGTAATAAATTACCGACTCGTGTCAAATGTTCAGGTATGTATCTCTCGATTAATTGCTCATGTGTAAAAAAAAATAAAAAGGATAATCTGTGCAAATTGCAGAAACAATCATCCGGCAAGCTACAAATGTTGGATTGTAAGGAAGGAGCTGCAAAAAAATGATTCCTTCCAATTATCGCCAGACATGCTGTAAATCAAATAATAATATAAACGGATACTAAAAATTTTGAAACGCGCAAGAACCAAATATCGACTGCATTAACAAGTAACAAATCTTAAGCAAAAATAATAAAAGAAAGCAATAATCAAAGACTAAAAAAGAACAACAGAAAAGACCCGAATACGATATAATAACAACAAAAATATTAAAAGAAATTCCGGACAAACGAGTAAGATTTTTATCTTCAGGCTAGGAAACTTTCCACAGATATGGAAATGTGCAGAGATAGTGTTATAAAAGGCAAATAAAAATTTAAAATCACCATCCGCTTATAAACAGTATCTTTCCTTCCAATTATATCCATATTGTATTCTGGCTTTTCCTTGAATCTGTTAATCGTATGATGCGTCGTGTCGAGTCGCTACGTAACCAGAATCATTTCTTCAACCATTGTTTAAGAACGGATGGCTTTAAGCCGGACGTAAATGTTGAACGAGACGAAGACCAAAGACACCCCCAGCACCGTCAAGCTTTTAACCTTTCTTATTTTTTCCCACTCAGGAATTTTACAAAAACTCTTGCAACCATTCCATAACCAGCGACAAGCCACCTTTCTTTTTCCAGAAATTCTCCGCAAACCACGAATAGGATAGAAACAAGAGGAATCTTGTACTATTGGGTTGGCAACTAAGTGATTGCGGATTTTGCCATTAGGTGATAATGACAAGATCCGCAATCACTTAGTTGCCATTCCTATATATTATAGTTTAAATGTATATGTTAATATTAAAACTATTCGATTCTTCGATCCATACTATGGAATCTAACATCCAAAATAGTAGAGAAGACAATTGACAAAAGATGAATGGATGAAATAATAGCTAAATACCTTTTTTTTGTACGTGGAGAAATCCTCTGTAAGTAATCCTCTCTTACCGACTAAAACTCCACGATGGCCAGCCTACGTGTGTGACAGGAATGTCCTGGGACCTTCTATGAATTACTGCCGGTGCACTCCCCGCGACCTCTTGATGGTGAGCCGATCCTAAAAGTTTCCTAACTGATTAATTTGGCGCTAGAGGAGGCCATTGCCCCTAGCACCACCCACCTTGTTAGTCACGACCCGAGGTGGACGGCGGCGGTGCGGTCCTGGGCCGCCTGACTGCCATCACCCTCCGACGCGTTACAAAAAAATTTTTTTTTTTGTTTTTTTTTTTTTTTCTTTTTTTCTCTTCCTTTTTTTTCTCTTCCTTTTCTTCTCTCTTTTTTGTTTGTCGCTCTCTTTTTTCTTTCTTTTTACGTGGAGGAAATTTCACAGAGACCTAACCACCCCCCCGCGCCCTGTGGGCGGGCGGAGGTACAGAGCGACGAAGGGTGCCGGAATTCTTACCGGCTAAAACCTCCACGGGCGACACACCAGCAGTGCCGAGTGATCATCCGTCAAAGCCCTGTTGTGGGGTGCTGCTTCCCAAGCACCACGAGATGCTTCCCAAAAGCACTTCCTTACCAAGCACTCGCAGAAAGTACTACACAACACACGCAAGGGAGGCTGGCTTGCCTGTTGTATATTACTTTTAAGAGAGATTTTGGATTTTCCATCCATTGGAAATATTATCCAGGGCGAGGATTCGAACTCACGACGCGTCGGCTTCAATTCCGGGCCTTAACGAGCGTAGCTGCCTGCCCCGCCAGTATCTAAATAGCTAATCCTAGATCAACAATTTTGATTTAGAAAGAGTCAGAATACAGTAAAGTAAATATACAGAATGACAAGCGACGTAATTAACTCAATGGAAGAAGGAAAATACCGCACCGCGTTGTTTCTCAACGTGGAAAGAGTTTTCGCTAAAGTCTAAATGATTTTATGTATTATATGATAAAATGAAGGATTTTAAGGAAGTTATAAACAATTCTGCTGAATAGTACATATAGAATTATTTTCTCCTACATTAGGAATAGGTATTTGTATGATAACATTAGAAGTGTAAGTGTCCTCTCTCAAAGAAATTTACTGTTCCACAAGGAAGTGACCTCGAACACATTTTCTATTTTGTTTATTGCTAACAACGCTGGAAACAGAAGCTTATTCCTTCGCTACGTCCACATCTGAAAATAAGCTAGAATAATTTGCCGAATGTCCAGCTGGACAAATTGTAAAGTATAAATTAAATAGTAAAAAAAAAAAGAAAAAGAATATCTGAAAACATCCCATCCAAGCATGGAAACGTTAAAATAGCAACAAGAAACCTGAAAAGCACCTATATAATATAGAACGGTAAACGAGAGATAACAAAATCCAATTAAACTCTAACAAGTGTTCGCACATTGCCTTCATCTTTAAAAAGGCAGAATCTTCCAAGATTAAATTGTTAAATCAGGAAATCCAACAAAGAACTTCGGTTAAATATCTTGTACTGCATTTGGATCATAAATTGGATTAGAAAACATTAAACACCTTATGGCAATGAAAAAGTCGTTGCACTAACTTATATCAAGAAAATCTAAATTGAGCATGAGCGGCAAATTCCTAGTTCATAAAACCATAACAATAGCTGCTAACTACTAACAACAGCTAAGTACAGAAACAAAGGAAAATCATCCTGCCAGCGACTAACATGGTTTATGATACGAAAACAACAAAACTGTTTCTGAGAAAGCCACTAGCAGTAAACAACTTTCCTCCGTGCGTGATTCCGTTAGAGTATTTCATGACGGTCTCAATGGCAAATATCCAATTAAATAGCACGCGCATAGAAGGCAAGTTAAATACCTAGGACTCCACTTAGACAGGTAATT
Source organism: Bombus hortorum (assembly GCA_905332935.1). Taxonomy (NCBI): domain Eukaryota; kingdom Metazoa; phylum Arthropoda; class Insecta; order Hymenoptera; family Apidae; genus Bombus; species Bombus hortorum. Next base: position 3,898,032 of record HG995205.1, on the reverse strand, counting down.
TACATGGAAGCAACATACTAAATTAATTATAGAGAAAATACGGATAAAAAGAAGACAGATATACTGGCTAACTAGTCGAAACTCTAAAATCGGCATAGAAAATAAATTAAAAATCTACAAAACGATAATAAAGCCAATTTCGACGTACGGAATACCACTATTTCGGGGATAGCAGCAATGAGCCACATAAATAAACTAGAGCCGCTACGATCGAAGTTACTGAGAACAATAGTGAACGCCCCATGGTATGTCAGAAACGAGGATATACGCAAAGACCTAAAAATACCAACGGTCAAAAAAGAATTAATTATTATTATTAGTATTACATGTTATTATATTATTATATATTATTCTATTATAATTAGGATTTATTTAGCTAAGGTCCTCCAAAGGGACAAACAGTCTTTATGCTAACAGTCTCTAAATCTATCACCTACTACGGGAAGATACGGGAAGTCTGCTTTTATCACGAACGGCGCTTCCCGCTGGCAACTTTCTGTCAAGGGCGGCTAGCATCTTTCTCTAACCACCAACATAGAAATTAACCAATTAACAGCAGCGTCCATTTCCCTCGCTTTCCGAGCGAAGGTTTTCCTCGACGAATCCGATGATCTCGTGCCCTTAGACACACCCCATCATAGTTTTCCTCTGCAGCATCAGCGCGACGAAAAGGTCAGGCTCGTGCGATCTCCTCAGCAAGGAAAACAACGTCTTTACGATCAGTGAATATTATCACGTTTTATTTGAACCAGGGCCAGACTTAGACTTTGGAGAAAAGTACATTGACTATCCCGTTGACCGCGGATTCGTTACTGAATCTAAGATCATTGTCATTAGCAACTCGAGTATCTAGTTACCACGGTTACTTGTCAAATTCTGCAATCATCATATTCGTACTAGTAAATGCCTTCTCTATTGCGTAATAACAATGTCTAAACCAAATGGAGATTCGTGCGCCCTCAATCATAATGTGAACCCGACATATATAATTTATTATATATATAATACTAATAATAATAATAATAACAATAATATGATTTATATACATATATGATTTGTTTGACTTACATAGAATTAAATTATATAAATATTGCTGGCAGGAATCCAGCTAGGATTAATACATTTAGTTCAGGGTTGTTACTTTATTTATTTAAGTTAGATTAGTAAGTTCAAAATAATTGTTATATATTATATACGTAATATTTTTTACTTGCCTTTTTCATACGTTTCACGTCTATCTCATTAAATTGCAAATAGCAGAATAGACAAACAAACGAAGAAAGTAAATGTATGCGTGATAGTTGTATCTTCAATGAAGATGCAGAATTGTGTGATCACTGCTTTCGATTGTTACCTATTTGCCAAAATTAGCGAATCGATCGAAAAACCGTATCGTCTGAACTGGCTATAAAACAACTGAAAACAAACGCTAGTTAGATGCATTCATCAGGGAACTTAAAAAAGTCATACAGAATTATTGTTGTTATTTCTGTATTCAGAGGTAGGATCACAATAGCTATTGTTTTATTCTTTGGATAAATCTATCACACCGTTCTGAGCCGAAAAACCTTTATTGCGCTTTTTTGCATGGACTAGGGATAAAAACAAAAGGAACATTTTAATCTTATCGATTAAATCTAGAACTATCTTCTAGCTACTATTTATTGTAACTAGCGCATCTGCATATGGATGGCGAGCACGACCTCACGTTGTCATTTTCAACAATTATGAATAATAATTTCGCCACAACAAAGTAAATATATTTACAAACCCCCTTCATATAGTCGCTTATCTTTACTACCAATATTATGTAAAATGTTGGAAAAATATTTCTAACCAGAATTGGGAAGATAATCAACAATAAACAACTAATTTCCCAAGATCAATTCAGATTTTGAGATAAGTACGCTATGTTTAAGCCGGCTCACAGGCTCACATACAAAAAGTATGACGGTTGTTGAAGATAAAAAATAATATACATGCCTGTTCTTAGACGTAGAAAATGTATACAACAAGGTTCGGTATCAAGGAGAATTAAAAAAAGATAGAACAGTATTTTCCGGGCGTATTTTACAAGCTATTGTAACCATTCTTCAGCAATAGAAAATTGTACGTAAATATAAAAGATTAGAGATCAAACATACTTTGTCATATCTAGCATATCTTCTCAGGAACAAATTAATAATAAAAACGTTTTTGCAGAATTTGATCCGGAACGATATTTAGAAAAAAAGAAACGACTTTAAAACATTTTAAACAAATATCAACTAGACGCAAAAAATCCCTTTTTCACGTTCCTCTTTGCATCTTAGAAACTATGTGTCGTACGTGAAAAAGTTGTAACTGATAAAATTATCTTTAAAATGAGCTCTATTAAGCTGCGGTAAGCCCAATTGTTAGTTTTCCAAATAGTAAAATGTACGTAGATGTCCATTTTCTAAATCGTTTGCAATTTTAGTTCAAATTGTCGTACTATAAAATTAAGTATAAAATTTAGTGTAAAATTGACTTCGTGACAAGTAAGCACCAGTCATAACAAAATAGCATGCCAAATTTCGAATCGATTCGTTTATTAGTTCTAGCACAATCAATTTCCCAATTGTCAATTTCCCAAACAGCATAAAGACATCTTACGTAAGTCCGAGAACATCTGAGTTGAACGCTCCGTATATTTACATTTTCCGAGAAGGTGCACACATCTTCTGTACGTCCTAGTTACGCTCTTTATATATCGTAGGAAGCTCCTATTTACAAAGCGGAACATTCTGAAGATGTTCTGTATTATCATTCTCAGAACATTGTCCGAATGTCCGAACATAATATTCTGCATATTTTCTGTAAACGTTTACAGAGATTTTATAAACGCTGTAGTAACGCCAAAGGCGTATAAGGAATGTTTTCCGAATGTCGCAAATTATTAAACAAAATGTCTACTATACTTTTTGAAAACGTTTTAATAAAATCTAACACGGGACGATCGATTTTTTCAGGAATGTTTGTACATATAAAAGTACATTGAATAAAAATGTCATTTATCATAAACACGTCGATTACATACTATAATTGCATGTACGTGTAACATTAATAAAATAATACCATAATTAAATATATTTACACATAACGGTAATATACTGTATACTACTATAATTACATATTTATGTATATATACACACTATTGCATGTATATTATACGCTAATACACTATTTTATATGTACACATATACATATATGTATATAAAATATTATATAATATATCTTACATATAACTTTATATATAACAATATGAAAAATTATACATATATATATATATATATAAGCATATAAAATACTACATATTTATTTATTCATTAAATACAATATATATATATATGTCGAATTATTATTGGAGTTTTGTGTTAAATCGTCTTTTGAGTTGTGAGCGCGTATTAATTCCTCATTTGGATTTACCATTGTTCAACTTAACTAAATTTTATTACACTTAAATTATTTAACACGAATAGAAATAACTTTACAAGGTTTAACGATAAACAGTTTAACGAACGCTTTTAACAATATTCTTGGGTTCAAACGAATCCACGGTCAACGGGAAACTCTTTGTACAATAATCTGTATTTTCTCTCTATCGCAGAATACGTTAGCTAACGCTTGGTATCTTCTAGACTGACTCCCCGATATCCGTAAACTAGCCAAGGAGATCTCAATAAAAGACTGCCTGGATCTCATTTGTCAATTACATATTGATTAGAAATATAACACCATTCCAGGCGCCGTTGCTAGGCAGTCCTGCATAGAGCCGACATTGCTCCTGGCCGGGTCTTGTCCGTTGATACAGCGTTTCCCTCAATATCGGAACTTCTTCTGCCAAGTTAAACGTTCATCCCGAGACCGTGGCTACGTTCAGCGACCAGTTGCGTCACCTCGAGCCCAAGTATTCCAAAAGAAATGCTCGATATCTCTACATCTCCGACATATATAATACATACATACATACATACAAATAATGACAATAATAAAAATCAAGGCGACAATTTTAACTGAAATTCACTGTATATATTATAGTAGAAGTCTTACATCTTCTCTGGTGCATGACATCTACTAAATTATTTATTATATGATTTAAACAGGAAACAAGAAAGATATACCTAAGACTACTTAGATGGATGATCACAATTCAACTCACAACTTACACTTAACAACTTGGCATCTTACAACTTAGATTACATCTTACAACGACTCGACAACTCATGAGTTCTTGTACAACTATCGGCGACTTGCCGTCAATTTCTAGAAAGTGATCGTTAACAAATTTTAAAATATGATGTAGAGGAAAATGTTAAACACGTTAAAAATGAAAATTACCGGACAAAATAGAAGAAAGGCCTCGATGCTTGTTAGATAATATACAATTGCATTGTAATGACAATTCTGCCTGCGCAGTCTAGGTAAATAGTCGCGAATAACTGTGCTCCAGTGCAAGTGCGATAAATTGTGAATTTAGGAGGCTAGAACGTTAACGAACACTGTTACATGGTAAATGTTCCAAAATGCAGCAACAAATGCCGCCAATCAAACAAACAAAAAAAGGTGAAATATACTACATAAACAAAGCTACAAATACGTGAAGCAGACAACAACCAATTAACAAAGAACAGGAAGGAAACCCATAGAAGAAATGGAAATGTTGCAAAAGCAGGAAGAAAACAGAAACAATAACGAACTATCCTATCAAGATGAGAACTGGAAGGTAGCAACAACTTACAAAAGGCATAAAATAATCCCAAGGACTATATAAATTTCCGATACAGAAACGCATCAGTAGCTACAAGACATTCCACTCCGAAATTCTTTCAGCTCACTGATAGTTGAGAAGAAGAAATAACAACACATATCGTTAAACCATCACCGATCTACATTGATGCTCAAATAACACATACCCTTATTGAACTATTAAACAACACTGCCGGAACAGAAAACTACAGTATAAAGCAACTAAAACTGGAACAAGTCAAAGTGCAAACGAATACTCCAGAAATCTTTCAAAAAGTGAAGCAAGTATTAAAGAAGAAAAAAGCTGGGTATCATACATACCAGCTCAAAACAGAAAAGAACTACAAAGTAGTAATTAGAGACCTCCTACATCCAAGAACAAACACCAAAAAGAAATAATATAACCAGATACGATACAAAACAATCATTGTCACTGTTTCTAATAGAACTCGAACACAAAACCAATAACAAAGTAACCTTCGATATTACAAAAATCCTAAACATCATAGTAACAGTAATTGAGCCACCTCGTTATAAAAGGGACTTACGGCAATGCACGCGGTGTCAACAATACGGACACACAAAAAATTACTGCAATAGAATTTCAGCGTGTGTCAAATGTGCAAAAAACCACCTAGCAACAAACTGCACATACACAGGAAAGAGAGATGGAGAAAATGCTATAACTGTAATGAAAACCACCCAGCGATCTATAAAGGCTGCGATGTCAGAAAACAACTACAACGTAAATTATTTCCACCACTTCAAAGCAGAACATACAGCAACTAGATATTACGGAATCAGATGCAACACCAAACAATACAATACATATCGAACACTGATCATAGAAATACCAACACCTTTGGTAGCACTTGAAGTACAAATATACTTGTTTGGTCTGAAGGACCTTAACTATGAAAATGCCAAGATTTATGGAGGTCCTTAAGATTATTGAGGGTACGCAATAAGGGTGTGTAAATATCTGGCAGTCATCTTGCTCGCGGCGTGGGGTCTGCTTTGTCAGAGAATCGCCAGACGTAACAAGCAGATATATTTACGAAGGCGTTACCAAAACCAAGATTTCAATATTTACGACAAAAATTAGGTCTGAAAAACAAGAATGATATTAGAAAGTAATTGTTTGTAAAGATTTCAAGTTTTAGGGAGGGTGTTGAAGTAGTACTTACTTCTAGCAAAACTACATCTTCTGTAGCGTTTAGTTTTCTTAGTCTTCGAAGCAATTGAGTATTGCTTAGCTCTAAATAAATTTGAAGGGCCTCCCAGCCTCATTAGCCTTTTTTAGGAACATGCTATGCACTGATGGTACAGCAGGCATATACAGATGGTATAAACAGACCAGTTTTTCGTAATTATATAAATACCCATAGGCCCATGGCTTTGAAGCTCATAGTAAAATAACGCTGCCAACGTGTGGATCTGGATTACCATACACTGTACTTGTACTTATACTTACTTAAATATATTTCTATTATACATTCATCCACGCATTTTCACTCTCTATTCCGAGATAAACCTCAACAGCTTTTGATGTACAAAAAAAAAGAATATTTAGAAAAATATAAATGTGTGTAAAAATAAGAATAATATAATGTATGGTAATACTGTAATACTAAAACAATAATTTTTTTCTATGCTTAAATTATAGATTATTGAAAATAGATTGTTAAGGAAAGTAAAAAAGATTGGAAAAATAAAAAAAAGCCAACACCACACGGAGTTCCCAAGCGGTCACCCATCTAAGTACTATCCGTGCCCAGCGTTGCTTAACTTTCGTGATCGGACGAGAACGAGTGCACTCAACGCGGTTTGAGCGTTGGCTGAAATACATGGTTTTGTTATTTGCTTTTGCTGAAGCGATGGTCACTTTTAGGAAAACTACATCTTCTTTAATGTTTAGTTTTCTTAGTCCTCAAAGCCATTGAATATTATGTAGCTCTAAATAAATTTGAAGGGCCTCCCAGCCTCATAGCCTTTTCTAGGAATATGCCATGCACAGATAGTGCAGCAGGGTATATACAGACGGGCCAGTTTTTGTAATTATGTAAATACCCATAGGCTCATGGCTTCGAAGCTCTGTTGTAATGTAACGCTGCCAGAGTGTGGATTTGTATGAGTCTGAGTATACACTGTACTTATATTTATATTTATATTTATACTTATACTTATACTTACAGTTACACTTATACTCAAATATATTTCTGTTCCACATTCATCACGCGTTTCTAGGAACAGATAACTTCAATAAAGGTGGTTGGAAAATTCTTCAGTCTCCTCTTTGTTGCTTCTGGCTTATGTGTTGTCTCTTTTTCTGATTGCTGGGATTAGTTTTATTAGCTTCCTTATTTTGTTCATGGCTTTCCATAGGAAATAGTTGGCATTCTCGTACGCAGAGAGTGAATCTATGAATTTTGAGAATTCGTTATTATTATGATCTTTTATTTTACTTTCTATTTCCTTTGTAAGTTTGCTTAGATGTTCTTTTACTTTCACTTGTTCTATGCTTTGCCATTTTGCTTTTGCTTTCCTTTTTTCTCTGATTTTGTCAAGGATGTCTTGTGGAATTATTTTTGTTTGCCTGTTATTTGGTTCATAAGTAGTAGTTACCCATGCTGCTTCTATAATTTCAATGTTGTTACTGCCTATTCACAGTGGTGCATATACTGCTGACATCTGAAAGAAATTGCCATTAGTTTGTATTGTAACGCTGGTTGCTTGAGCATGTTACTGATTGATTTGGTTTCATTTGGATAGATATGTTGGTATTAAGGGTGGCGATTGATTAGTTACATAACTTCGGCTACCAAAGGTGTTAATGTTTCTATGGTTAGTGTTCTCTGGTTCTGCAATTTCCTGTTGTGAGGGATAATTGCTGTGTGTTCTGCTTCGAAGCGAGTAGCAAGAGGGCGTGAGGGAAAAGCAACACCATGTTAATGATCATAGAGATCAACTTTTGTCTTACATATATGATTATTATGATTATATTATTCTTATTTTGTATCTAATGTCTAATAAATGTTATATAAAATAAATATTTTTTCATTATTAAAATCCTCTGTAAACTCTATAATTAGATTATAATTTAGCTTCCTCAATAAAAAATGTAATAACATTAAAAATTTTTAATCATGGGAAATATTCTAAATATGAAACTATTTACGTATATTATACGTAGTATTAATAGTTACACAATTTTTTAATGAATTAAGATAAAACTAAAAACAAACTTACTTTCCAATATGTGCGTCAAATATAAAAGCATTAAAGATATGTGTACATATTTAACTTGAAAATTGTAGTCTTGTTATTACCAACTTTTTTGTTGGTAATAATAATGCATGTTTAATAATGATTCATAATTAATATTCATTTAAACAACTTTTTCTGTACTAAATGCAGCTTTGTAGATGTACCTAATTGAAATAAATGGTGGGAAATTATAATAAATACATAATATAGTATTAGTTATTGAATAAGCTCACTGCTTTAGTTTATATTCTTTACCTTTAGTGCTTTCACAGAAGAATGGCACCAAACACAAAATCCTAGCTACTTGATCGCAGTGTTCAATGGTGGTTGATTTGTATGGTTGATTTGATCTTGTGACGTTAAGAACCTCATCTCCTTTACTGCAGTTAACAGACCTGTGTGTAGGACTGTGGCCTAGGAACAATGTGGCATATTAGTGAAATTAAAAGCATGAAGTCATATTTCATATAGTGACTTGAAGGCATAAATTATTGTCTAATTTTATTAATGAAAACTTAAATATATTTTTTATGCTTATTAAATATTTTTTTAAAATACTGTATGACTGGGATAATGTAATGCAAATACTTTGTTAAACAAAATATATTAAAAAATTGGATTTATATTCAGTTACATTCTATTTTCCACCAAGAGTTACGCAGTTAATTCACAATTATTCTCTTTGTTTAGGATCGTTTGGAAGATAATACATTTTTTACCACTTTTTGACTTGTTTCTGCATCTCTTGGCTGAGTAATCAGGCATTTAAAGTAACGTTCCAAACCTAAATGCTAATTCTGTATGTTCTCTATAACTTCAAAAATTTGTAATAAACACGAAGTATAAGTCACCTTAAAGTATAGACGGATAACACCATATAGATTTAATTACTAAGATGTATGTAGCTCAAAATTTGATGTTAATTTAAAATTGTAATATAATTTATTGTTAAACTTTGCAAAAAAGTTGTATTTTCTTTTGAGGTTATCTTTACTGAATTTTAGCAATCTTATGAAAAGGGGTTATTCAACTATTATTTATATCTATTAATAATGACTCTTAATAATGTCTTACCTTTTCTTATTATTTTTTATTTCCGTCGTTATATACACTCTAATGCACGGTAAATATTATCACACTTTGTTTACAGTCAAATTTGTAAATGTATACTTTATACATTTATATCTATACCAATCTATACATAATTGCTGCAGAAAGCTCTTTTATAAATGGCGGAACCAATCAGCATTGAACAAATAGATTTGCCACACTGTCCCTTGACCAGCTACACATCGCAGGGCTTAAATCTTCAGTCAGGTCTGTAAATGATTCCGAATTTGAAAAATCACCGTACATGTAATCGGTCCAACGATCGAATGAAACTGTCAAAATTTCCAATTACTTGTGGAATAACAATAATTTTTTGGCCGTTACCTTTTCTATTTGAAGAAAACAGTCACAAAACGAAGTGTATTCATTGAAACTTTTATTGCATACAATTTTGCATAAATAGGAAACTTTTAGTTTTTAAAAGTAGAGTTTTAATTAAACAAGAATATTTATTTTGCTTTGATAAAATTAAAATTAAGTGTTATTAATGATCTTAAGATGAATATTAATGAAAGTAATCTGGAAAATACAATATATTACTCCTAGAACTAAGCTCTGAAATCAGAGCATACATATATATGTAATTAATTAGCTTTTGTTTTGTTCAATTTTCCTCTTATTGTTAATATAGTAAAACAGTTATATCAATAAAAGTCACAACTTGCTTTCTCTCCCATACTTACCTTTCTTTCAATTCTTTAAATAATGCTAATTAAAAAATAATTCTCTCTTCCATATTTTATCTTAAAGTACTTGTTAAAAAGAATATGATCCTTCAGAACTTTTGTTAATGATGTTCACTTTGACATATGTTGTGAAGGATATTTTCCTGAGCAATTTCTAGAAGATTTTAGCCATCGCCCATTATTCCTTTTTTTCTTTTTTTATTTGTTCTTCGTGGAGGAAACCTTCATAGGCACCCCGCGCTCTCCGGGGAGAGGGCGTCGGGTAGTGCCGGATTCATACCGACTAAAACCTCTACGATGACCGTCCCTCTTGCGATCGGGGGCTGCCCGGGAACCGCTGTGGCGATACACCGCCCGCCCCCCGCGCTTGATTATCTATCCGCAATTGACGCGGTGTGCGGCCATGTTACATCGCGCCCCGTCCCCTGGGGCCGCCGTGCAAGGCCGTTCGGATTGCCCGTTATTCCTTAAGAAATTATCAACAAAGAAATATTTATAAATAGCAATGTATAGTATGTATTTACGTATAGTAGAGAAACACTGTTCTCGTTGCTCGTTCTACTCGCTCGTAAAAAAGCTAGTCCAACCTAATACCAGTTTTTTAAGTTAAAAGTTTTTTTAGCCGAAAGTTAGAGAAGCCACATATGGAACATTGGGGTTGGAATAGATTTTTATGAGCTCGCTTTCAAATAAAAACTAGGAAATAAACGCGTACGTTCGTGTTTACAATTCACAGTCACATATATTTTCATATAGGCAGAATGTAATGTACAAGGCATCAAAGAAATGATTAGTCATTGCTTTTGGGAGGGAAACTGATTTAACAGGAAACGATGGTTATTTAACGTAAACTAGATACAGTAATGTGCTATAACTAAGACAACTAAATAGTTAATTTACAACTCTCGTCGCGAAGCTTATACTTCCTTCAAATTCAAAAATGCATTTCAACAATAAAATTATGTTTACTAATTGCAGTGTTTTTACGATATAATAAAATATATGCACTTTGTATTTAATTTATTTATTAAATGAACCTTTACACAAATAAATGCTATACGATAACACAATAAAATGACAATAAGACAAACATGTAGACAAAATTATGCTAGTGTTGTGCTGCTCGGGTTAGCTAAAGCTCCGTAAATCTTTCTGAGATTGCTCACTGAGGTAGGCGAAAATTTAATTTTATTGCATTATATAAAGGCATGTAATTGGTCATTGAGCACTCGAATTGAATATATATGTTCTTGAAAATATTTTTATAGTTCTTACGATTAGATCGCCACAGATTGCATGAATAAAATCAGGTACATGAATTTACAGTTATAATAATATGAGACATATGAATATAATATGAAAATAAATAGGGTGGACATATATATATTGTCCGTTTACTAAACTGATATATACAACATTTTTAACTAGCGATTTGAATTGTATAGAGTTTTTAACACTTTGAGCAGATTGCAGTTGCAATTTAAAGCGTGATCATATCTATTTCCAATTAACTTCAACAAAGAGAAAAGAAATTATAACTATACAAATGAAATACAGATATGTAACAATTTATCTTCCGTATTTTACTTTTTATAATTCTCGAAGAATATTTGTATCCTATTCCAATTTCTTAAATTATTTTCTAAATTTAATCAGGACTCAAAGGTTTAAAAACAATATACTACAGAGAATATTACATAATTATAGCGGATCTATATATTTTCATTAAAAATAGAATTTATGTGTATTTCGCTCTAAAAAAGTTATGTTTATGAATGAAAAATTCGGATATGGATAGTTCTACAGAAGTGGGAATTTCTTGCGGTCCTTATATTTTAATACTTTTAAAAATGTTAAATTATATTATATTTGCACGTCATAGATGGATAATAATTGTAATTTCATAAGCAAATTATGAAGAACTGTCAATTTAATTTAATTATATCCAAAAATTACCCTTTTATACGTGAAATTCTCAATTTCCTGTTAAATAATATGATAAAGTTGTAAAATAAGTAGCAAGAGGCCTGATAAGAGTGTAATATAATGTTTATATTACATTCATACTTAAAGAATGCTTTGCACTGTTTCGATAAAGTTATAATTCAATCCTAAGCGGTACAAAATAAAGTACATAATTTATTTATTTTAATTTACAATAAAGAACGCAAGATTAATCATTAGATCGCTTATGTAAGGAATAAATGTTCATTATTTTTAAAAATGGAATAATTATTTTTAAGTTTAACTGAGAATTGTCAAGATTGATAGCTAGTTCGCTTATGATTAATAAATATTGATTGGGTGAAACTATAGAACCTCCTAATTTTAATTTTAATTTTTTTTTTAAATTAATTACTTTTATAAAAAAATAAATTATTTTCAATATTTATATAAATATTTTATTTATATAATTTAATTAAAAATTTAAATTTAAATATTTTTATAAAATTAAAATATCTAAATTAACAGGGTTAATATAAGCTTCTATTTTTAACAATATTTGAAATTATAATTAACACGTTACAAATGATTTAACGATGATACAACTAGTTTATTATTATAATTCGACTCGACTTTATAATATTTCTCCACGTATTCGTTTGACTAAGCGAACTTGATTTTATTTCTCTGAACTTCCGATGCATTCGGTTTGAATCCTCGTATGCTACTGACTGCCCTTCGACATTTTTCTTTGTCTTCTCTTGGAAACAACTCCCACCACGCTCGAGTCTCGCAACCGTTCGCGCCTATGATCACGTACGCCACCTTTTTTGTGTTAGGCAAAATAACAGACCGAAGGCGAATCGATGTTTTTTAGAACTCGCTGCTTGACGACAACTGCGCGCTTATCGCTGCATTGTGTATATCTCACCGGTCATGTAAGACGATCTGTTTGCGACGCTGTAGTACCAAGGGCGACGGTTAGGAACACGGCCAATAGTAAGCCTCGGGGCGTAACATCAATAAATATCGAATTTGGATACAGTTGCAAGGTCAGAAAGTTTCAACGCAGAGTAAAATAAACGCGCCGCGATTGGATTCGGTAAATCCGAGAGCCTTGCTAATTATCTTCATCGGCGGAGTGGCAGTTAATGATCTCGCGTTTACTGCAACGTTACGTTCGGCAATCTCATTACAAACTAAATTAACTCGACGATATCTTACAAGCTTATTTCTCCGTAATTTCCTCGTCTCGCGCGTGTTCTCGTTCGATGCCGAACGTCACAGTAAAAACGTGTTTAATGTATTTCCATATCCATATATCTCGCCGGTCTTATGAGGTGATCGGTCCGCGACATTGTAGTGCAGCACGCGACGGTTAGGAATACGATCTATTGAAAGCCTCGTGGCGTATGGCCTGATCTAGATAGAGAGTCGGCCGACGTAACAGTATTAAAATATTTGTTCAAATCGCGGCCAAGATTATACCCAAGACTAGTCTCATGGTCGAATGTTCACAGTTTCTATATGTTGAGTTTGTAGGAATTGAGCGGCAAGGAGAGGATCCTGAGCGCCTTACGTAATGGGGAAAATTTAGCGTTGGGCCATGTGTGCAAAGGTCAAGTCAAAATCTAACGATTCATTGTCAGATAGTGTGGAATGGCGTGAATTTGGGTATGGTCGCTGTTGCAGGGCACTCGGTTGTTCTTTGTACAATCGTCAACGTGGATGAGCATCAAAGCGAAACCAATGCCATTTGGCATTTCCGATAATACGGAACACTGCATACGCGACTGCTTTGAATTTGTTCGATTAATTAATTTATAAACAGTGAACTTAAGGCCCCATACACAACTGCATACGCTAGGTTGTAAGAAATATTTGCTACAAGCGTATGTAGTGTCGTCATAGGACGATTCGAAACGAGAGTGACTTGTGTTATTGTTCTGACTCGGAGTATTAACACCGTTTCGATGTACGAGATTTCAAAGTAAACAAACTCCGGACAAAACAATATCGCCGTTACGTGCAACAATCAACAGGAATCGAATTCAAACTTTGCGGTACTCCTCTGACCAATATAAATAGACGAACATGCTCTTGTGACGGACGAAATGTCACAGACGAAATCCGACTAAATAAAGCGATAAGATAGCGAGATTCCAAGCGCCTTAGCACGAGTGAGCATCGGGATAACATCCGGACACTCTATCCGTTCTCAGAAATATATGATCGAAGCCTTTTCCCACTCCCACGAATAAAAGAATTTAAATACTCCCCCTAAAATCATGCAAGTTAGTCTTGAACAGTCACGCCTAGAGCTCAGAAGTGTATTGCAAACAAGAAAAAAATAAAGTTTCTTTTTTTTCTTAAATTTCTTTTTTTATTTTACGTGCCACTCTCTAGGACATTCATTAACCAGTATCATTACAACGAGTAGCATTGAACAAGCGACGATTACAACGTAATATGCTAACTCTGTATTCTGTACTTAGAGCGATTTTTAATATATCTGACTATCACAAGTATTCACTCGTCTCGTCATTAAATAAATCAACACGTTTTATATCCACCTCAACTCATTTGAAAGCCATTTGCGTAAATTGGAACCGCCGACCTTGTACAAATCACTTGTTATTGTTTTAGTAGGGCTGACTTCTTAGAGTAGTCAGTGGAGAAAATGTCGTCTATGTATATTTATTTCTCTAGAATCGGTGCTCTTAGAGGAAACATATTGTTTTCGTCTGTAGTTAACTCTCCTATTACTCTATTGACTACAAATGAACTACTAATAATCCTATATGTAATTATATGTCGGAGATGAAAGGACATCCGGGCCTTTCTTTTGGAATGTTTGGGAAAGTCCCCAATACTTTAATCCAGACTTTTTGTTATAGTCGTACATAAACAATAAAACTGAGAAATAGCTGTTTATGAGTTAAGTCAATTGTGATTGCCCGGGTTTTATGACAGTGGGCTTGAAAGTGACATAATGGGTCACTAAACGTAGCCACGGTCACGGGAGGGACGTGTATCTAACAGAGGTATAAAACAATTAAATATCTTTCCTTAAAAACAAAGATTGACCTGAGGGATACAGAGAGGAGTATGTAAAAGCAGTTCCACTTGGACTGAGGCTCTGAGAAGTTCGACTAGTCCAGTGAACACGTAGACCGGGATGCGTTCCCTATAAACAGCTGGGAGAAGACGACGAGGAGCGACTCCCCTGGTAGTAATTGTAAAAGAGCCCGAGGTCGCTTCTACCAAACGTCAGGACGACCACCGTGGAGTTTTAGTCGGTAAGAGTCCGACACTATTCTGCTGTTGCGTGCAACAGCGAGTGTTCATGAGGATTTCTCCACGTACGAAAAAAAAAAGTCCAGTGAACACGTACGTCGAGTTGCAAATCGCAATTGTCATTGACCGTTGACCGTGTATTCGTTATCGAACGTAAACTCATTCACTTTACACATGTGAATTTATACATTCACTTTAATAAATATCGTCTGATATACCACCACGATGGCCAACTCACAAGAAGATTCTTTATACACTCCGACTGACAACGTTACTCCGACATATATATAGTATAAAAATCCTGTACGCAGCTTATAAATTCGAGTTAGCTTCGAGACGTGAAATCTCGTAAGAATCAGTGAGAATTAACGACGATCATGTATAAGAATTTATAAAAATATATAAGAAATATAAACGCAAATTTGTATGTACGTTTGAGGAATCTTTGAAGTAAGCAAAGGTTTATTACAAGAATTATTACGAAATTGAGCTCTCTGCGAATTATCTTCTTACGCAGAATAAGAGGTAGAGAGTTAAAATTACTAGCATTGCCGAGTTTTCAGTGTCTTAAACTTAGTATTCAAGAAAGTATCCGTTCCTTGAGAGTTTGCGGATCGAGCTTTCTGGCTACCAGGAAAATCGCACCAAATGTTTGGTTGGACGTTCAGGAGCTGCCAATATAAATAAGGGGCCAGAAGTGCATCTTTTTAATTTATTCTCCCTGAAAGCTACAAATTCAGAAACTTTTCCAGAAATCAAAAGAGTTCTCTAGATAAATGTAGTAAAAATTCTTTCGCGTTATCCAGGATCCATCATGAGCTTCGATGAAGTTTTTCCAAGCTTATCCAGATTCTCAATTTGTACTTTTATAGCATCTTTTTTCTTTTTTTTTTTTCCGTGGAGGAAACCTTCATAGGCACCCCGCGCCCTCCGGGGAGAGGGCGCCGGGTAGTGCCGGATTCATACCGACTAAAACCTCCACGATGACCGTCCCTCTTGCGATCGAGGGGTTGTGGCGAGTCCAACGCCCGCGTTTTAAACCCCATTAGCGGGGGGCGGCGGTCCCAGCGCGTCTCGTATAGCATCTTAACATTTAGCCAACCGCGCGCGCCACAGCGAGCTGTATGTTTCCACATTTTTCCAAGTATCGAGGACTAATATTCACTACTTAAAAAAAAACAAACAAGTCTAAAAATTATTTAAGTGGTTAATTATATTTTGCAGTAATGATTTCATTTAATGATTTCACATGTTGTTTATACAAAGCATCAAATTAAAAGTATATATTAAAAGTATACAAAAATATAGATAAAATTAAAAACATTAAGGATGAGTAAAGATAAATAACACGAATTGAACGTGAAATTAAAAATTCATAGTGCATGTTAATATTTTTTTACAGCGTGGTATCGTTCGATTATAACTTTATTTATTTATAACTGATAATGTAAATTTTTAATTAATTTTAACACTACTGAATTGGTGTATTTTATTATATACTGTACTTTATAAAAGCAAAACAAGTCTCGTAATCAATTGGAAACAATTTCAGCTAAACAATAACTGATAATAACAACAACAACAAAAGGAAAACGCATTGTTAAAGTCAAAAAGGGAGATCTCCCCGTTCGGTCAGGCAGCGATGTTCTTCGCAAAGGGGAGATCTCCCTATTCAGTTGGCTAAGTGTTAAACAATTTCAACTAATTCTTCATTCTTAAAATTTCTTCGGACTTGCACACATAAAAGAAAGAGAAAGGAAGATCCCGCTTTTTTGAGAGAATAGAGCTGGTGTGCGTTAGGAGCGACCGGAGGATTGGACGAGAGAAGACCCTTTCAAAGGGGAAGGGAGTGATGACTCCTTCAAAGGAGAAGGCACTTGTGGCTTCAACTCTTACTGACAGTAAGCCGCAGCACAATAAGAAGAGGTTCAGAGGTTCAAGCGATCCGGGCCCAAATTATTTCATAATCCGCTACTCAGCGTAGTTGCTGGTGTGGTAGAGATATCGCTGGGTGTCGGCTGCTGGGGTACTTGCTGTATTTTCCTCTCGTATCTTTTGATGCCGCGGGAGAGAAGTCGAAACTCCGGCCGCCGGGACTTGAACCCGGGTTCCCAACGTTCGTAACCCTAAGGCACTAACCACTGCGCTGCTGTCGTCCGACACTAGTTAGTGTCGAGTGGTGGTATTTTGCTGTTGAGTGCCGCCACAATTGTATAAATTGTGTGGAAATAAAGAGCTCGATCTCCAAACAGGAGATTTTGGCGATCCTACCAGGATCCATTCGCTTCAGTGTAAACGAAATCACGATTTCGGCGTACGCGCATCTTTGAAGATTGAAGGATCAACGGACCACTGCGAATCTTTGCTACTATGAAGCCCTGCAGCGACTTTCAACGTTCCACTACGGTGAAACTAGACGAGAGGACTACGGTCAGCACAGAGCAAGCCTACGAATAAGATTCGGAATCTAGAACCAACCAGAGAGGAAACACCCCAGAGACTCCTCAACGGCCATAGCTACTACGGTAAGCTGGAAATCTGGATTCATTTGTACGTTACCGTGCGAGAAAACCAAGTTTCTCAAGCGTTTCGAGCTCAAATAGCAACGATAGTTCAGACTCAATAAACTCGATTAGAATCATGTCCACATCGCGAAAAGACAATATCGAAACTATTAGCACCGCTTCTACAACCGGAGCTATGGATAATTCGACTCGTGCCGTACTCGACGCGATGTAAAAACAAAACGAGAATTTCACTAAGCAAATCGAACTTCTTATGCGACGTATAGAAGAAACACAACGAATAGCCGACAGTAAAAACAAGAAACGTATAGCGGAGATAGAACTACTAGGCAAAAATATCTCTAAAATAAAATTATGACACGACGCTACTGCAGAATTAGGCTCCCTTATTACCATAAACGAATCTATTACCGCGAGAGACAGAACTCCCCTACCATCCGCCCCGATTCGACCAGAAGCAGACAACCACCCCTTCTATGAGGACCGTTTACCGCAATTCGCTTCTCCGAGCTTACGAGCCAAATACGCGATAGCATGTATTCCACAGTTAAACGGCGAAGACGATATCGGAGTAGAAGTGTTCATACGCGAAGTACGTGAAATGCGAGCCATGTGTAGCGAGCAACCACTCTTACTCAAGATGATCAAGATCGAGAAAATTACGGGTAAAGCCGCAATGGCCATCCGCAAACATACCGATCAGCGAATACGGACATCTATACGATGTTCTACGACGAAACGTAGCCACCCAAGCCTCCCTTAGGGAACAACAAGACCAGCTACGCGAAATAAGACAGCGCTACGACGAAAATGTTCAAAGCTATATCATCAGATTCCGCAGAGCGTTCAATAAGCTACAATATAGTGTAACGAACGAATACTTTGATGAAATTACTAGACGAGCAATGAACGACAGAATTCTATGAGACTCCGCAACCGATTTCATTCGAGGCCTAAAAACCGAAACAGGACAAGTACTACTCGCCAATCCACCCAACAATATCGTCGAAGCTGAAAAGAAAGCCGCCAACATCGAGCGATACTTCAGGGAAGATCGAAGTCGACGACCAAGACCAATGGAACGACCACGATTCCCCGAGCAGCGACGACCAAAGACCAATAATCCCAATCCAACCATTAGAAAACTAACGCCAACATCCGAGACCACCAGCAGTCCACAATCTCGAGACACGCAGGAAAGAAACAGAGGAGCCTATAGACCAGACCTACGAATTAACGCCACAACAGGAAGACTACCCACAGTGCTTCTACGATCCAACGGACGACAACATAAATTCCTCGTTGACAGCAGAGCAGGAATTAACATACTCAAGCGAAGATGTGTATTACAACCAAAAACAGTAAAAGAACGAAAATTCTCGATGGTACACTGTAGATTTAAGACTAACGAACGCGCCTTTGTAAAATTATTCTATAAAACTTTAGAATTCTTTGTAGTAGATGATAACTTTCCAATTATAGAGCACGACATACTCGGTTTGCTGCCCTATCCAAATTCAAATTTGAACTCTCGAATCAACAACTAAAGCTTGACGATAATATTCTCTTATTGCAACAGGAAGACGACGTGCCTCCAAAACGAGCAGTGTCAAAGACAGTCTACCTGGAAGGAAAACCGACAACGATATGCTTTATCAATGATGGTGAGTGCTCAGCCAAAATAATCAATCTTATCGAAAACTCAAATACATACGATCAAGTCTCCACATTTAAAGATTTAGTCAGACTCTCGCGTATAGAGAAAACTCTCCGTGAACCAATCTAAAAGATATTGCTGTTTTACCTCGACGTATTCAATTTAGAGACCGACTCTTTTACCATGCACTAACCTTGCTAAGCACACCCGAATGCCACAAAGAGGAAATTAAACGACAAATGGACGAAATGCTACAAAAGAACTTCATAGAACCATCTGATTCTCTTTACAATTCACCAGTCTGGCTAGTACCAAAGAAGGCAGACGCCTCAGGGAAACAGAAATGGCGAATCGTAATAGATTTCAGAAAGATGAAAGAGCTTGGTTACGTCAGTGCTGGTTGGAAAAGCACTGGTTGCGTCAATTAACCAAACACTTTATTAAACACCGAACCGGACACTTATAAATAGGAATAAACGACAATAGCTTCAGCACGTTAGAAAAGGTAAATATTCAACTCATGCTGAGGTTTCTAACAACGAGATTCCCTCAAAATAAATTAATATTTGGACAAAATCCGCCAGTAGACTACGATAACGAACAAAAACAAACGATACTACGCGAGAATCATAACGAAATAGTAGGACACTTAGGTATACACCGCACCGTGAAACGAATACAAGAGCACCATCACTAGACAAACCTAGAACAAGACGTTACAGAATTCATACAAAACTGCGAAACCTGCCAACAAGAAAAGCTAAATCGTATCAGGGCCAAAGAACAACCTATAATAACTGACACACCCCTTAATCCTAATGACAAAATCGCAATTTACATATTCGGACCTCTCACCAAAACCAAACGGGGCAATCAATTTATCCTGTCTATCCAAGATAAATTAACCAAATATCTCATCCTCATACCCTTAAAAGACCAAACAGCCAACTCAATCATTAACGAACTTTTGGATCACTATGTGTATATATTTTCCGCGCCTGAAACTATTCTCACGGACATGGGACGAAATTTCGTATGTAAATTGATGGACACATTTGAAAAGGCTTTCAAAATCCGACACATAAAAACCACTTCTTTCCATCCACAATCTAACGGATCCCTTGAACGAACGCATGCCGTAGTAAAGGATCTTATTCGAACTTGTACGACCGACAGAACGACTGGGATGAAAACTTAAAATTAATATGCATGGGATATAATATAATACTTCAGTACACGAGACGACAACATTTGGACGACAAGCTAACATGCCATCCTCAATATCAACCACTCCTAGCCTAACTAGAGAACAATTGTTTAACCCCTGGAAAAATCGACACAACACCTATGTAGCTAAAGCAAGACGAATTACCGAACCTAACAAAAAGCGATATCAGAGAGATCAAGTACGAAAAATTATTAAAACACAGACGATATTCCGAGTAAAAGATAAAGTATGGGTACATAACGATGACAAAACTAACAAACTAGAACACGAATGGCTAGGACCTGCAGAAATCCTCTCATCCAATCCACCCACCTATCTTATCGAATATTCCAACGGTCATACGCAAAGAATCCACGGTAACAGGCTAAAACCCTACCTTTCAGGAAGAAGACCATAACATGGATCATTATAACACTCGAGTACATTAAAAGCGATCTAATAGTAAAACCACTAAATTACGCCAACATATTCCTGGAACACATCGACGATTGCTATCTGTACAACGAACAAATAGATATCACCCTTATAGTAGGCCTTAACGATCTAATTGATCAAGTTAATAGATTACAACGCGTAATAGATTAAATAGACCGTCAATGTAAACCACCTTGCGCTTACATACCAGAAATAAGCAGCCTAAAATTTAAGTACAGAAATCTTCAAAACCTGACTCGGCAGCTCAAGCTATTATTGCGTTATAGAAGCAAACGCGGATTGCTCAATGTCATAGGCTCAGTATCCAAAACTTTATTCGGAACCCTCGACGAAAACTCATTAACAAAAACATCGATACATTATTTGATTCCAACAACAAAATAAAAACAATGCTTAGTAACCAAACCGCACTTATCAAACGCGTGCTAAACGACACCAAAACAAATCAACTTGAAAACTTAGCCAACGATATACACAAGATTGAAAACCACAATGAAAAAAACGAAATATTAGTCTCCCTACTAATTCAAACTGAATCTACCATATCGGAACTCCATATTAACATCGACGAAATTTTTAACACTGTCAGGTTAGGGAAACAAGGAATCATAAACCCACGAGTTATAGAACCTGAACAATTCTTAAAAACACTTGACCAAATAACGAGACAAAACTTTATTATTTTATTTTATCGAACCTTCAGTTCAAAACTTTCAACTAATTCCAGATCTGAGTAAACTAAAGGTATGGATAAGAGATAACAAACTTATATATACAATAACTGTGCCGCTTTTGGAAAACAATGAATGGAAAATAACTAAAATTTATCCGATACCTTCTGTTTTTTCTTCCAGTCGCGAGGAGACGCGGTCGCGAGATAGCACGTCAACGGAAGCCGTAAATTCCCGTTACGATTATTAATCGACACCACGAACAGGTCGATCCCCTATTTCTTGTGGGATAATAGGGGTGGTTGTTTTGTAATAAAACTGGACTCACAGTTTTATTAATAATTATATATTTATAACAACTTACACCGTTACACCATACACTTATTATACCGTCTCGGAATATATCTATTATTACCGAATGGAAGTTAGAGATTTGAATGAAGTCGTAGTCGCGAGGACAAACTTAGTAGCCGTAAGGGTGATTATCGCGAAATTTCAGGTCACGAGGGACGTCGCACGGACCATCTCACGCGACGTAACACCTTCCGAACAAAACTCTGTATTCATTGCGCCTGTAATAGAAACTGACTTGATACTAACCAACTCGGAACAAATATTAAACGAACTATAAACAAATATTGTAAACGAACAGCAATCATCCACATTTGTAAAAGAACTCAACCGAGTCACAATAGAATCAATTCACCTGAATGCAGATCAGAATTAATTAATAATCAACAGACAGTCGAAACTTGCCCGACTGCTGTCTTCAAGCTGGAAGAATTGACGTTCGTACCTTTGTAGACGGAAAACCATTATATTGTTATTCCTGCGAAAAATGTACAAATCGACGTATTATGTAAGACATATAAAATCCTAGAAATTAGACAACCAAGCTTAATTAGCAGTAAAACCGGGTGCATAATCACATGCAATCATAATATCATGAAAATAGGAGGATCAGAAACCAAATTTAAGAATAGTATATACAGCTTCGCGGCCGCACCGTGCCGTTCGCGCCGTGCTTCCCAACTGGGAAGCCTGGAGAGATCAAGGCGGGGTCCCGCTGATCTTCAGGATGACGCAGCTGCTCACGGGACACGGAGTTTTCGGCGAGTACTTGCTAAGGATTCGGCGGGAGGTGACCTCCATCTGCCACCACTGCAAGGAAGAGGAGGACACGGCGCAACACACGCTGGAGTTTTGTCCAGCGTGGGCAGAACCGCGCCGCGTCCTACGGCTCGACATCGGCGAGAGATTAGCCCCAGAAGCGGTCGTCGAGGCCATGCTCAGGGGCCGTCAGGATTTCAACGCCGTCCGCACCTACTGCGAGCAAGTAATGCTGGCGAAGGAGCGAGCGGAGAGAGATCGGAAGAGAACGCGCGATCCTGCGAGATCGTCGCGCCAAAGAAATTCAATACGCCGCAGGGACGCGGCACTGCCGCCGCCCTAGCAGCGTCAAACTAGGAACGAGGCGTTAGGGGGTGTGGTCCCCCCCTAACGGTCCAACATAGACCGGGATGCCTCTCCTATAAACAGCTGGGAGAAGACGACGAGGATCGTGTCACATACGGAATGCCACAGACGAAATCCAACTAAACAAAGCAATAAGATAGCGAGGTTTCAAGTGCCCTTAGCACGAGTGAGCATCGAGATAACATCCGGTCACCCTATCCGTTCTCAGAAATATATGACCGAAGCCTTTTCCCACTCCCACGAATAAAAGAATTTAAATACTCACCCTAAAATCATCCCAGTCAGTCTTGAACAATCACGTCTAGAGCTCGGAAGTGTATTGCAAATAAAAGAAAAAAAAATAAAAGTTTCTTTTTTCTTTAATTTCTTTTTTTCTTTATTATTTTACGTGACAAGCGACTCCCCTGGTAGTAATTGTAAAAGAGCTCGAAGTCGCTTCTACCAAACGTCAGGACGACCACCGTGGAGTTTTAGTCGGTAAGAGTCCGACACTACTCTGCTGTTGCGTGCAACAGCGAGTGTCCATGAGGATTTCTCCACGTATGAAAAAAAAAAAAAAAAAAAAAAAGTATATACAGCTTAGAAGAAACAGACGTTCCAATATTGGAGAAAATATTAGAAACAGCTCCAAAGGTAACTCATAATTTTAACCGATATAAAGCCAACCTCGATACATTACAAACACAAATCAGTACCCTGCAATTTGAGCGATGCATAAATTCACTGAAGGAATATGGCATATCCACACTACAAATATTAGGAACCGTAGACCTAGGACTAGGAACAATATGTGTAATGTACAAATGTAAACTTTTCAAATGTCTACGCCGATCCCTTCCTAAAAATGTATGTATCAAAATACTCTGCCCTACCACTCGCGTAAACAGGATCGATCAAACATCAACAGCACCAAGGACGGTCACCTTCCAAAATATCACCGAAGACGAAGATGGGGGATCATTCAACTTAAAAGCCCCACCAGAGCCTTACGCTTTAGCGGAGCAAAGCGAAGCTAAGGAGGGGGGAATGTCACGGTGGTCCCGGGAATATAGCGATAGAATAATCATATTTCACATACCTTAGCCATCAAAACAATAACTAAGCAGTAACAGCATACCTATGTGACCGGCATCCAGCGATAACTCCTTCACAGGATCCTTGATATAAAAACCCTCCCCAGTCAGTACTCTACATTCTATTCTGTTCTGTTATAACATTCTGTATCGTTACTCTGTCAGTTTCTAATAAATTTTGCAATGGCGATCATAATTGAAATACGAATCTCTTAGTCTTCTTTCTATGAGAGTTTTGCTTACTTCAGCAGCAAAGTATACGAGATTTGTGAAGATTAGTACATTATCAGGTTAAGCTCAAAATTTAAATAACACACGATGGCAATAATTATGTTAAAATGTTCATATCCATGTATGTCGTTAAATAACTCGAGCATTATATCGCAAATTCCGTAAAAACACAAGGCATACGGTATGTACAAACCTAACCCCAACCGTCGCGCGCAGCCTACAATGTCGCGGACCGATCACCTCATGAGACTGGCGAAATCCCTACAATGTCGCGGCGAGCGCATATTTTTCGTCAGGCGTCGAGCTCTAGAAGCTTCGATTTCGGTCCGGTATTTTACACACAAAAAAAGGGGCGTACATGATCGTAGCGCGAACGGTGGCGTGATCCGAGCTTGGTGGGGGGTCATCTTCCAGAAGACAAAAGAAACGATCAAGGGCAGTTAGTCTTTTTCGAGGAGGCGAATAGAAAGCATCGCGAATTTGTCAGCATATCTCTAATACATCGGGCGCATTTATCGTTAAACTATCCGTTAGTACCTACTTCATTGTTACAAATATATACTATATTAACCCTGTTAACGCAGTGTTAATTCATTTAACTAGCCCTATTATCCTAATCGAAATAGGGGATCGATCATTTCGCGGCGTCGATAGTCAAATCGTAACGAGAATTTACGACTATCGTTGACGTACTTCCTCGCGAACGCGTCTCTCCGCGAGTGAACGAAACACTCTCTCTGTCATTTCATGGTCTATATAACACATGTATTTTTTTATCCATAGAAAGTACCTATATTCAATTTGTACTGAAATTGCAACGATTATATTTTCTGAATTATATTATAAAATAATTCTTTAAACTGAGGGAATATATTTTTTTAAATTTCCGATCAATATCATCTAACCATAATATTAGTAGATTGAAAATCATGTAGTATTGGAATTCATATTAACAACCTTTTTTGTAACTATGAAGGTAAATATCAAATACATTAACGTGCTTAAAACATTGGATACTAAAATTTTTAGTAAGAAATTAAAAGATAAAGTAATAAAAAGAATGCAAAGAGTGTTATTACCATCGCATACAGTTTTAAAGGGAAATGACAAGGCTTGGTGTACTCCATGTGAAGCTGACTGTCCAAATCACAGCAATCATCTTGTAAGTGTAAAACAGTGTCTCCCATATTTTCGTCTACAGATAGCGAAGCAACGTTCCAAGGAGACAGCGACTAGTGTCCAGACACTGATAGACAGCCATAACTGGAATGAAAAATAAACATAGCTTTTATGGATTGGTGGTACAGATTCTAAATGAAATTCTAAGTGGTAAATAGAAATCATTTTTATTTATGACATTAAAGATATAATGTCACAAATGAGGATTACATAGATCTTCAAATAATTACATCTATTCATATTAATAGATTGTGAATATTTATGCCAATTCATATTTTTATAAACATAATTGAAGATCACAGAAGGAAATTATTATAAATTACATTTCCACTTTTTACGGAAAAATAATTTTATAATTCTATTACACTTCTGACCACTCACAAAGTTCCCTCTTTATCTGGTTTTGGATTTAAGTACCTACAAATTTTTCTCAGCCCTTTGAATATTCCAAAGATACTAAACGTTAGTGTTGGGATAGGAATATTATATTATACAATATCACACTGTTTATATAATAATATACATAGACTGGTTTCTCCAAAATTATAGATTTGGACCTAATTATTTCCATTTTGACTATTTCACATTAAAATACATACGTCATTTAATCACTAAGTAACATTAAAATCATAAAAGCAGTAAAACTGGATTCATCATTTTTTCCCTATGGTCTTTGACTGAAAAAGAACCTAGGCAGAAATTTATTTCAAAAGGATAATATAGAGGCAAAGGATAATAGATAGCAGAATATTAAGAATCTCGCTTTATAATACTATATGATTAACAAACTATAGATATTTATACAATTTTATATTCTTATATATAAAACTGAAGAAACAAGTTTCAAATGAGGACTTATTTCATCTATTATATATTGTAACAATTATAAAACTGAACTTGTGATTCGAATTGAATCGTGTATAACCTATTGGTAGTTACGGCTATAAGTCATCAATTAAAAAAACGTCTTATGATGTATGTTTTATATATTTTTCCATATATTACATATATGCATCCTATGTTTTTTGTATATAGCCAAATAAACATGGTAAAATTGAATACCGTACATAGCATTCGATAGGTCCTTCGAAGAAAATCCTTTCTTTTGTAGCGTAATATTAACGCACTACCTTTCTTACTAAACACAGTTACAGGATTAAGCGCAATTTACAGCTTGTGCTTCATGTTGAGAATCGTGTATCTTAGTCCCCGAAATAAATGTATAAATGTAACCTGGAACACTCACACTACACGTAGAAATGATATTAAAATAATTTCATATTTTTTTAATATGTGATTTACAAGATATTCAAGATATTACAAGATCAACAAGATATGATGCATATACTTTAACTTTAACAATTTACTTTAATAATTAATAATATAATTCAGTGTGATATATTTTAAAGCACGGTACGACACAGATCCACGGCACAATTTTCACACTCATAGCACGATAGTGTTTTTCAAATTGCTCTCCGTTTTTCATTTTGTAGCGACATTTTGAGATTGAAGATTCTAAAAAATTAGGGAAAAACGAATCGGCATGTTAAAAAGAGCATCTAGTAATGGTATGTTTATACTAACGAAAAGCAACAATTGAAATCTGACAGTGGCGTATCAAAAACGAAGACAAGAATGTTGTGAGGGCAAAAGAAGTGTGAAACAAGACAAATGAAAAAGATCATTTACTCCAAACGGTGAGCGTAAAAATTCAACAAGTGACAAAAAAAAAATCTCGATCTTCAAACAGGAAATCGAGCTGTTTATTTCCACACAATTTATACAATTGTGGCGGCACTCAACAGCAAAATACCACCACTTGACAGTAACTAGTGTCGGACGATGGCAGCGCAGTGGTCAGTGCCTTAGATTACGAACGTTGGGAATCCGGGTTCAAATCCCGGCGACCGGAGTTCCGATTTTTCTCCCGCGGCATCAAAAGAAACGAGAAGAAAATACAGCAAGTACTACACCCCAGCGATATCTACCACACCAGCAACTACGACTGTCGCTCAGTCGTCTCACCTGTGATATGGTTGTCCCGGAGGTGCAGTGAGGAGCCGAGCGCGCGAGAATCAAGAAAACGCTCGCTCTCAGTTCCTCACTGCTCCCCTGGGACAATCGCATCATCACAGATGAGACGACTGAGCGACCGTGGCGGAGATGAATCACGACTACTACAACAACTCTACCTAACATTCCACACCTCACAATAATTAAATGGTAAACGCTTTGTAGTATTTGAGGTTCGCAACGATAGACTTTTAATATTCAGACTGGTTCGGACATATTCAGACTAACTTTGGTAATTTTGGGAGGAGTATTTATATTCTTTATTCGTTGGAGTGGGAGAAGACTTTTGGTCGTACTTGTTATATATGTATCTCTGAGAACGGGTAAATTGACCGGATGGCTACCCAGACGGTCACTCATAATAAGGCGCTTGGAATTTATTATCCTATCGCATAGTTAGTCGAATTTTCACCGGTGACATTCCCCCCTTCTTAGATTAATTTTGGTCCTCCAAAATCTTAGTGTTTCTTCATACAGTTTTTTTTTTTTTGTATTATTAAATATCATTTTAATTGTACTTTATTTACTTAATACGTTAAGTATATTTCTTCCCTGTGCATATTAATAATTGTGTATGCAGATTTCTTTAAATTAAGTAGAACTAGGACACAATTTCAAATTTGTCAAAATGATTTCACAACCATTATTTTCATTCTTAAGGCCAACATTATAGGTTAGATGTTATTACATTGAAGCGAGTTGTTTAATTAGTCGGTAATGGTATGGTTTTTGAAAATACGGTGTATGTTACGTTTTTCTTTGATTTGTCTACATGCATATGTTCATTATTGTACAATAGTTCGCAACTTGTCTCTGATTAAAGGGGCTTGTTTTATGTTCTTGCTTAAATGTGTGCTTCTACAGATTATGTCTAGGTCAATTGGCTTTTCTGGTATCGCTATATAAATATGCGTTGTTAAGTTTTTTTTTTTTTTTAAATATCGTTCCTTTTTTTAACGGTAGAATTTCTATTTACGCGTTGGCTAAATATATTGTAGTTATGAAGATCGTCCTGGAAAATAAGGTTTTAAACAGTTTCCATTAATTTTCTTGATATTACCTTCTATCAAAATTTCATAATAATGTCGGGTAATGAGTATGCGTCTTGGTCAGTTAGCTCTTTCATCTTTCTGAAGTCTATTACGATTCGCCATTTCTGTTTCCCTGAGGCGTCAGCCTTCTTTGGCACTAGCCAGACTGGTGAATTGTAAAGAGAATCAGATGGTTCTATGAAGTTCTTTTGTAGCATTTCGTCCATTTGTCGTTTAATTTCCTCTTTGTGGCATTCGGGTGTGCTTAGCAAGGTTAGTGCATGGTAAAAGAGTCGGTCTCTAAATTGAATACGTCGAGGTAAAACAGCAATATCTTTTAGATTGGTTCACGGAGAGTTTTCTCTATACGCGAGAGTCTGACTAAATCTTTAAATGTGGAGACTTGATCGTATGTATTTGAGTTTTTGATAAGATTGATTATTTTGGCTGAGCACTCACCATCATTGATAAAGCATATCGTTGTCGGTTTTCCTTCCAGGTAGACTGTCTTTGACACTGCTCGTTTTGGAGGCACGTCGTCTTCCTGTTGCAATAAGAGAATATTATCGTCAAGCTTTAGTTGTTGATTCGAGAGTTCAAATTTGAATTTGGATAGGGCAGCAAACCGAGTATGTCGTGCTCTATAATTGGAAAGTTATCATCTACTACAAAGAATTCTAAAGTTTTATAGAATAATTTTACAAAGGCGCGTTCGTTAGTCTTAAATCTAGAGTGTACCATCGAGAATTTTCGTTCTTTTACTGTTCTTGGTTGTAATACACACCTTCGCTTGAGTATGTTAATTCCTGCTCCGCTGTCAACGAGGAATTTATATTGTCGTTCGTTGGATCGTAGAAGCACTGTGGGTGGTCTTCCTGTTGTGGCGTTAATTCGTAGGTCTGGTCTATAGGTTCCTCTGTTTCTTCCCTGCGTGTCTCGAGATTGTGGACTGCTGGTGGTCTCGGATGTTGGCGTTAGTTTTCTAATGGTTGGATTGGGATTATTGGTCGTTGGTCGTCGCTGCTCGAGGAATCGTGGTCGTTCCATTGGTCTTGGTCGTCGACTTCGATCTTCCCTGAAGTATCGCTCGATGTCGGCGGCTTTCTTTTCAGCTTCGACGATATTGTTGGGTGGATTGGCGAGTAGTACTTGTCCTGTTTCGGTTTTTAGGCCTCGAATGAAATCGGTTGCGGAGTCTCATAGAATTCTATCGTTCATTGCTCGTCTAGTAATTTCATCAAAGTATTCGTTCGTTACACTATATTGTAGCTTATTGAACGCTCTGCGGAATCTGATGATATAGCTTTGAACATTTTCGTCGTAGCGCTGTCTTATTTCGCGTAGCTGGTGTTGTTGTTCCCTAAGGGAGGCTTAGGTGGCTACGTTTCGTCGTAGAACATCGTACAGATGTCCGTATTCGCTGATCGGTATGTTGCGGATGGCCATTGCGGCTTTACCCGTAATCTTCTCGATCTTGATCATCTTGAGTAAGAGTGGTTGCTCGTTACACATGGCTCGCATTTCACGTACTTCGCGTATGAACACTTCTACTCCGATATCGTCTTCGCCGTTTAACTGTGGAATACATGCTATCGCGTATTAGGCTCGTAAGCTCGGAGAAGCGAATTGCGATAAACGGTCCTCATAGAAGGGATGGTTGTCTGCTTCTGGTCGAATCGGGGCGGATGGTGGTGGAGTTCTGTCTCTCGCGGTAATAGATTCGTCCATGGTAATAAGGGAGCCTAATTCTGTAGTAGCGTCGTGTCATAATTTTATTTTAGAGATATTTTTGCCTAGTAGTTCTATCTCCGCTATACGTTTCTTGTTTTCACTGTCGGCTATTCGTTGTGTTTCTTCTATACGTGGCGTAAGAAGTTCGATTTGCTTAGTGAAATTCTCGTTTTGTTTTTACATCGCGTCGAGTACGGCACGAGTCGAATTATCCATAGCTCCGGTTGTAGGAGCGGTGCTAATAGTTTCGATATTGTCTTTTCGCGGTGTGGACATGATTCTTAATCGAGTTTATTGAGTCTGAACTATCGTTGCTATTTGAGCTCGAAACGCTTGAGAAACTTGGTTTTCTCGCACGGTAACGTACAAATGAATCCAGATTTCCAGCTTACCGTAGTAGTTATGGCCGTTGAGGAGTCTCTGGGGTGTTTCCTCTCTGGTTGGTTCTAGATTCCGAATCTTATTCGTAGGCTTGCTCTGTGCTGACCGTAGTCCTCTCGTCTAGTTTCACCGTAGTGGAACGTCGAGAGTCGCTGCAGGGCTTCCTAGTAGCAAAGATTCGCAGTGGTCCGTTGATCCTTCAATCTTCAATGATGCGCGTATGCCGAAATCGTGATTTCGTTTACACTGAAGCGAA
Organism: Bombus hortorum; assembly: GCA_905332935.1. NCBI lineage: Eukaryota > Metazoa > Arthropoda > Insecta > Hymenoptera > Apidae > Bombus > Bombus hortorum. Next base: position 3,867,011 of record HG995205.1, on the reverse strand, counting down.
TGGATCCTGGCAGGATCGCCAAAATCTCCTGTTTGGAGATCGAGCTCTTCATTTCCACACAATTTATACAATAATTAAATGGTAAACGCTTTATAGCATTTGCGGTTCGCAACGATAGACTCTTAATATTCAGACTAACTTGAATGATTTTGGGAGGAGTATTTATATTCTTTATTCGTTGGAGTAGGAGAAGACTTTGGTTGTATTTATCATATACTTCTGAGAACGGGTGAAGTGACCGGATGCTAGCCAGAAGGTCACTCATGATAAGGCGCTTGGAATTTATTATCTTATCGCATAATTAGTCAAATTTCACCGGTGACACTAGAGCAGGACAAATTATAAAATAAATAAAGGATATCCTAGTCAACGATGTACATGTACATTCTACATGTCTGTCAATTTCCTCAGGAATTTTAACATTTTTCTTTTATACATATACAAATACCTGAAAATTCGCGATCTATGTATAAAATAAAATTTTGTTCAAAATTATGTTGAGCTGCAATAGTTCCGATAATTCGCTTAAAGATTACCTAAGACAGTCACATATCATTTATGCTAAACGTATGTATAGCAGTATACATATACGTACACCATTTAATTCTTATGGGCTGCGCAATCCTATTCCTTTACTAAATCTTCGATAATTCTAAAGACCCATAAATTGTTATAGAAATAAATAGAAATTGTGCGAAATATTTTTCCAGAAAAAAAAAGATCCTTTGTTCTATGATAATACAAAATTTTAACTTTAGTAATGTTCATTTGTGAGAACAATGAGAAACCTATTAATTGAAACCTGGATATTGGGACTGTTACCATATTTTGTATGCCATAATTTCCATAAATAACATACAGAGCAGTACACAGACAACAAGAAAGTATTTAGAGAATTTAAAAGCTTTTTTTCTAAAAGCTTTTGTGTTTGTTTCTTTATAGAATACAATTTTATACAAATTATAATTGTGGTGAAGCAGACATGGTGTACGTGCGACTTTTACCTACTCACACACTCACACACGAACCTCCAATATGTGAAAAGTGTAATGTGTCAGTTACCGTTAAGTAAACACGTGGAAACTATTATGCTGCGAGAAGAACAATTCATTTATCAAACACGAACGAAAATGTAACAAGTCTCATTCAATTTCTAGTAAAATTAAGTATTTGTAAAGATTTAGCGAATCCTTCTAAACATTTTATTGCGCATAATCACTTATGTGTCAAAACGTCAAACTTAAACACTTTCGAAGGTTTAGCACCTAATTAATCCTTTTAAACCTTTCATTACGGGTAATTATACGTCGCCAAAACTTTCGGTTAGTCGGTAACCAGATATGTCAAAATACCTATCACTGTTTTCTATGATGACCGCAGTAGCGCTATTTCGCAGGTAATTGAAGATAAAAAGGCGAATCCTCTCTCTATCACCATCAACAAATATTCCCTCCATCTATCACTACCGCCCAAATAGCCGAAACCAATCAGAATTAAACATACACCTGCATTTCACTGTATTTTAATTAGAACTAGTTTATTTTTTCCTCCAATGCACATCCACTTCGCAAAAGAAATTCTCGCCAATACAGTTAACATCTCTAAACTCTAATATTATTTTATAGATATAGTATTCTGTTACACTGCTATCATTTGTTACAATTTCATTAGCACCGTAATCTTTCCATGCTGTAAGGTATGACAACACACGACATTTCATAAACATTATTCGGCTGAAATTATGCCTACATAACAAAAACTGTACCAAAGATATAATTTTAGATATTGATAATGACCTTTGATGCTGAAGCATTATTAACTTCGACACTTTATAAAAAGAGAAACGAGGAAAAGCTCGGGATGGTAGTCTATGGTAGTTGCACGATTAGTTTGTCAGACAGATAGCCACAGTTAGCTCGTATCGACTCTGTATCGACTCTGTATCGAGGCTGTATCGAAACAGTAGCAGTTTAGTTCAGTAAGCATCAGATCTGTATCGTCATCGCTTGAGTTCGACATGCATCACTTTACGACCTAAGGCGACGCGTACTCGATATCGAAATAAACACTTTTGAAGTTAAACACCGGAGTACTAATACCCAACACGTCCTTCATCTCAATGCTGTTCTCTACGTAAGCACAATGGAATAAAGTTTTTGATAATTAAATTATAATTTTTCTTAAAGATATGATGCATATACTTTAACTTTAACAATTTACTTTAATAATTAATAATATAATTCAGTGTGATATATTTTAAAGCACGGTACGGTACATAGATCCATGTCACAATTTTCACACTCATAGCACGATAGTGTTTTTCAAATTGCTCTTCGTTTTCTATTTTGTAGCGACATTTTGAGGATGAAGATTCTAAAAAATTATAGGGAAACGGATCGGCATGTTAAAAAAAGCATCTAGTAATGGTATGTTTATATTAACGAAAAGCAACAGTTGATATCTGACACTGGCGTATCAAAAACGAAGACAAGAACGTTGTGAGGACAAAAGAGGTGTGAAACAAGACAAATGAAGGAGATCATTTACTTCAAACGGTGAGCGAATAAGTCAGTAGAGTGAGTCACTATAGTGGTGCGTCGTAATGTAAAATGATATCCGCGAAAGCCACTATAGTGTCGCATTGTACCTAAGAGGTTAGTTTTCAATATTTCGAGATCATTGGCCCTTATGTCCGCTTCTATCGGCAGGCTTACCAAATTACAACACTTGTATTAAAACTTATTCAAATATTATCGTTGGCAATAAAATCTATACATAGTAGACAAGTATTATTCATAGTATATTTCGAAATATTAACAAATATCTTGTAATACTGTACTTGTACTTTCTATCATAAATTGCCTAATATAATCATTTTGCTTTTGTTAATTGCTTCGTAACGCGCGGTATCACTATAATGTTCGCTATTAATTTTAGTTGCAAATCGCTAATCAAGAATGATATTGCATTTCCTGTATCGAGAACTGCTACTGTTTCGTTTATACCGAGCTGTATCTTTGCAAACAACTTTTCGAACGATTTCGTATCCTTTATAGACATTTAATCAAATTCACATATAATATAAGTAATACATTGTAAAACGACGCTTGTCGTATCTCTTAATGTTTAGTAACTTAGCGTTGGCGATTTAAGAAAAGAATTTATCTTAGAGCAATTAATTCTAGGACAACGTTCTGTTTTAAATTACGTGGAAGTATTCCTCAAATCGATAGAAACAAGTTTCATTACGGTTGGATGTAAAGTGTGAAAATTACTGCATGTTACAACTAAGCAAAGACCATTATCACTGCATTTTAGCCAAGCGTTTGAATGAAAAAATTTTGTTAGATTTACATGTCAAAATATAGGTTCTCCAGATAGCGTGCAAGCACGGAGAATAAACCGAGACAAGTTCGTACATTTTTATTACAAATAAAAAATTTCCCGTTTTGTAAGTTGACAAATTGATTGTGTGGAAGATAAAATTGATTGATTCGAAATTTCGTAACCTATTTTGATATTACTATAATTTACTTATCACAGAGCCTCGATATATTGTATGACAATTTTCATTAAAGTTATAAGCAATTTAAGAAAAATAAACTTCTTTGCGCTGTTTACTAATTTGCGATCTAAATTCTAGATAATTTTATTAAACTGAAACTTTTTCACGTACGACAAATAATTTTTAAGACACGAAGGGAAATTTAAAAGAGGTCTAGAGGTAAATTGTTTTAATACCTTATTTTGTTCTAAATATCATTATTCCAAATCATGTCATGCATAAACATTTCTACTATCAATTTGTTTCAGAAATCACTTTTTTAAGTTTGATCCAATTGGACTTTTAAAATAGTAGACGGTTTAAGTGGGAATAGGAGCGTCGATATCGGGAGATTTTGAATAAAAGACGAAGGAAATTTTTCATGTAAGATCTTAATTTGGGAGAAAAAGATTTTTCCTGTCAGACTCCAATTTCAAAGGAATCTAAAGCAAACAGGTATATATATTAGCGTAATGAGAGGAATATCAGAAAAATGGGACAATTACATTAATAAGACGCCGTGAAAGGAACGTAGATTGGGGAGAATGGTCAGGATGGTTGGGGCCGAAGGCGGTTACAGACGGGTCGACTGATCATGAAATACAAAAATTTTATTAATATAAATACAAAAATTTTATTAATACAAATACAAAAATTTTATTAACACAAATACAAAAATTTTATTAACACAAATACAAAAATTTTATTAACACAAATACAAAAATTTTATTAAATAGGTTAGTAAAAACTTTCTTTTTTTTCGTGGAGGAAACCTTCATTGGCGTCGGGTAGTGCCGATTAAAACCTCCACGATGACCGTCCCCTCTTGCGATCGAGGGGTGCCCGGGAACCGCTGTGGCGACACACCGGGGCCCCTCGCGCTCGATTATCTATCCGCAATTGGCGCGGTGTGCGGCCATGTCACCGCGCTCCGTCCCCTGGGGGACCGCCGTGCAGGGCTGCTCAGATCCCCGACTGGACAGCCCGGCGGGCTATTAACCATATTTGAAAATGGCAACAAGAAATACTACACAGTTGTCACCCTACAATAACATACTAGGAAAATCAATCTGAAATGTACTACCGCCTTCAAACAGGCTCTAAATAAATTTTTATTACAGGGTGTTATGTCGCGTGAGACAATCCGCACGCTATCCCTTGTTGCCTGGCCGCCAACGTTCCACGTACCGTTATTCAGACCCTCAATAAACCTAAGGACCTACCACAAAACGTAAATACCTTGAAATTAATCTTTTTAACGTAATCTTTTTAACTTGAAAGAATATCTAATCCTGTAAGTGTTTTGTTTTATGAACGGTTCTTAGAACAGTCCTTAGGTTTATTGAACGCTCTTACAAGTTACGGAGAAAACGGGTAGTTACCTAACGGTAAAAGCAGGTCTTTTCTGCTTTTACCGTGAACAATGTCACCCACGAGTCACGTTGGTAGGAGGCTTCCTTCACCTATTCTCATTCATTAACGTCGGTCATAACCAATACCCATCGCGCATCATTACCAGTACTTTCCTAACGAAAAGTGTGAGTAACGAATCCGCTTTCTTTGTACTTAAAATTCACCCATGCCGAGCTTTCTTCCGTAATAATACGCGAGCAGACAGTCAATCAACATAAATGAAATCGCAATATCAGCTCCGATAGCTTGGGTCCATAGCCCTCCAGGAGGGCTTCGATAATGCAACTCCGAGATATCAGAACCTTAATAGTGTTGCGAGTTCGTTCGAGCTTCTCGGTCTCATTTTCCTTTCGGCTTAACGCAAAGATTCTGATTCGGGCCAATCGCAGATATGATCCAACTCAGAGGCGGCGGAGGTGGTGTCTTCACATTCTGTTCCACACAATGATCCTCCGATATGATATTCTTGATCTCGAATGCTTTGTAACGCTTTGTAACACTTTGTAACAGATTCAAGATGTTTGGTGGCGTTGGGTAAGGTTGCCTAGATAATGACGATGCGAATGTGGTTGCCGTTAAAGGGAGTGTTGGAGAGGGTGTCCAAGATGTCGAAGAATGTGTCGAAGAGGGTGTGGAAAAGGGTGTGGAAAAGGGTGTGGAAAAGGGTGTTGAATAGGGTGTCGAAAAGGGTGTCGAAAAGGGTGTCGAAAAGGGTGTCGAAGAGGGTGTTGAAAAGGGTGTCGAAGAGGGTGTCGAAGAGGGTGTCGAAGAGGTTGTCGAAGAGGTTGTCGAAGAGGTTGTCGAAGAGGTTGTCGAAGAGGTTGTCGAAGAGGGTGTCGAAGAGGGTGTCGAAGAGGGTGTCGAAGAGGGTGTCGAAGAGGGTGTCGAAGAGGGTGTCGAAGAGGGTATCCGTGGTGTCCAAGGAGGTGTCCAAGGAGGTGTCCAAGGAGGTGTCCAAGGACATGTCGAAGGATGTGTCAAAGAGTGTGTCGAAGAGGGTGTCGAAGAGGGTGTCGAAGAGGGTGTCGAAGAGGGTGTCGAAGAGGGTGTCGAAGAGGGTGTCGAAGAGGGTGTCGAAGAGGGTATCCGTGGTGTCCAAGGAGGTGTCCAAGGAGGTGTCCAAGGACATGTCGAAGGATGTGTCAAAGAGGGTGTCGAAGAGGGTGTCGAAGAGGGTGTCGAAGAGGGTGTCGAAGAGGGTGTCGAAGAGGGTGTCGAAGAGGGTGTCGAAGAGGGTGTTGAAGAGGGTGTCGAAGAGGGTGTCGAAGAGGGTATCCGTGGTGTCCAAGGAGGTGTCCAAGGAGGTGTCCAAGGACATGTCGAAGGATGTGTCAAAGAGGGTGTCGAAGAGGGTGTCGAAGAGGGTGTCGAAGAGGATGTCGAAGAGGGTGTCGAAGAGGGTGTAGAAGAGGGTGTAGAAGAGTGTGTCGAAGAGGTTGTCGAAGAGGTTGTCGAAGAGGTTGTCGAAGAGGGTGTCGAAGAGGGTGTCGAAGAGGGTGTCGGAGACGGTGTCCGTGGTGTCCAAGGAGGTGTCCAAGGAGGTGTCCAAGGAGGTGTCCAAGGACATGTCGAAGGATGTGTCAAAGAGGGTGTCGAAGATGGTGTTGAAGAGGGTGTCAAAGAGGGTGTCAAAGAGGGTGTCGAAGAGGGTGTCGAAGAGGGTGTCGAAGAGGGTGTCGAAGAGGGTGTCGGAGAGGGTGTCCAAGGAGGTGTCCAAGGAGGTGTCCAAGGACATGTCGAAGGATGTGTCAAAGAGGGTGTCGAAGATGGTGTTGAAGAGGGTGTCAAAGAGGGTGTCAAAGAGGGTGTCAAAGAGGGTGTCAAAGAGGGTGTCAAAGAGGGTGTCAAAGAGGGTGTCGAAGAGGGTGTCGAAGAGGGTGTCGAAGAGGGTGTCGAAGAGGGTGTCGAAGAGGGTATCCGTGGTGTCCAAGGAGGTGTCCAAGGAGGTGTCCAAGGACATGTCGAAGGATGTGTCGAAGAGGATGTCGAAGATGGTGTCGAAGATGGTGTCGAAGATGGTGTCGAAGATGGTGTCGAAGATGGTGTCGAAGAGGGTGTCGAAGACGGTGTCGAAGAGGGTGTCGAAGAGGGTGTAGAAGAGGGTGTAGAAGAGGGTGTAGAAGAGGGTGTAGAAGAGGGTGTAGAAGAGGGTGTAGAAGAGGGTGTAGAAGAGTGTGTCCAAGGAGGTGTCCAAGGAGGTGTCCAAGGACATGTCGAAGGATGTGTCGAAGGATGTGTCGAAGGATGTGTCGAAGGATGTGTCGAAGGATGTGTCGAAGAGGGTGTCGAAGAGGGTGTCGAAGAGGGTGTCGAAGAGGGTATCCGTGGTGTCCAAGGAGGTGTCCAAGGAGGTGTCCATGGATGTATCGAAGGGGGTGTCGAAGGTGGTCTCGAAGGTGATGTTGGTGCTCGACTAGATGTTCGGCCGGTTGTGCTCGGCCGATTGTTCACTTCATTTTCGTTCCGATGCAGAAGCATGTGGTTACGAAGTCCGCACACATGACAGGATTCGAAAGTACAACAAAGAATCGAGTGCCCCTTTCTCAGGCAATTGGTGCACACGGATACTTCTTTGGCGGCTGTAAGACGTTCCTCGACTGATTTCGCCTTGAAGATCTCGCAAGCCCAAATTCCGTGCGATCCTTGACAGATTGGACATGTCGACGGAGAGGGCGTAGCGGTGAATGCGTTCCTGCGTGGATAGTCTTGTCGGAGAGGCTTGTGTTGTTCTGGCGTTTGTCTTACCGGAGTAGCAACGGATGTCGTTACGACACAATTTGCCTTTGTTTCAAGGAAATCTATTAAGTGAGTGTAAGGAGGCATTCCCTTGTTGGGTATAGTGAGCTCCCATTGTTGTATGGTATCTGAATTTAATTTGGACAAAAATAGGCCGATGATAATGGTGTTTGACGTGACTGGGTCACCTAAGTTCTTCAATGCGCAGAGATGTTGTTTCATAGTGTCGATTAAATTCGTTAACGTTTCCGGTGTTTCTTTGCTCAGTTTAGGATAGTTTTGCATCCCGTAGAAGTGACGTAGACAAGTCTGTCGTGGATAGTCGAATCTGTCCTTGAGAGCGGCAATAATGTCTGTATAACTAACTCCAGTGCTGTTCAATGATTTAACATACCTCGCTGCTCTACCAGTTACGGATGCCAGGAGATAATGTAGCTTCTGTACAGGCGTCAGTTGGTCGTTTTGATCTATGGTAGAAGAGAAAATTTCGTAGAAGGCACTCCAGTTCTCGAGGGTGCCGTCGAAGGTAGGTAAATGTATGTTTGGTAATTTCATTGCTATCGGCCACGATGTTGCGGATAATCCGACGCTTATAGATGTTTCTGGTGATGATGATTGTGCTCTATCAATGAGTTCTGTTAGTTGTGTGTACAGGGCGTGATAGAAGTCTAAGATGATTTCTGAGCGCGCGTTTTCTTCTTCGTCCAGTAATTCTAATTCTTCTTGAACGACATTGAACTTACTCCACACTTCGTCGATAGTTTTGCGATATGACATCAAGAGAGCTTTGTTCTGCTGAGCGGACTTTTGATATTCGCACAGTCGTTTCGACGTGAATTTGAGTCGACGGAGCAGGAAAGTTCGTTTCCGACTCAACAAGCTGATTTGTTCCTTTTTACCCATGTCCATGGTGGGAAGGGAGGTTGCTCGTCACTGCATCGCGAACTGCTGTGTGGATGTGCTTCACGATGAAGGCATTTCCTCCCCGAAGTTGACCCTCTAGTTGTTGCGAGATTAAAGTTATTGGAATTCGCTGTATTGATAGTGATACAGTTACGTGACACTATATGGTTGTGGGTGTCATTGGGGTGTACACTGTTTCACTTGACAGTACTGCACGTGATCGGACTCATAGGAGCAAAATGTTCGACCGTTCGCAGTAGCACTGAATTAACGATACAACTTTTATTCCTTTTAACAACTTCTTCTCGCAGAATATAAATTTTAAAGATAATAGTTAAGATGCTGACTGTTTAAAAAGTCTGAAGCAACTAAATTTCTGTGACGATGATGCCACGAAGGAAAACCAGCGATAGGTGTGTCTAAGAACACGGGATGAGCGGATTCGTTAATGACAATTTTCGTTAGGAAAGTGAGGGTAATGGTCATCGCTGCTAATTGGCTAAGAAGAAGATTGGTAAGTAGGGAAGGGTGCTACCTGAGGAAGGTTGCTAGTGAAAGGCATCATACGCGAGACAAACCAAATTTCCCGTACTTTTCTGAAGTTGGACAATAAATCTAAGGAAGATATTGTCAGTTTAAAAGATACTTATTTGGTGTGAAAGACCTAAGACCTAAGAATATTGAGGGTGTGCATAAGTATGTCTAGACCTCTGGCGGTCATCTTGCCCGAGGAATAGATTCTATTTTGTGTAGAAGGTCACGGGACGTAACACCTATAATCTTGCAAAAAATTAACAATTTGTCGTAGCATGATGTCGAGGTAATTGCGTCGATGAGGTGGCCCTTGATGTTTAATTTTCTTCTTGTTCAGTTATATTTTTTATATTCGTTAATGATAGGCTTGAAAGTTATAGGTACATTACATGTTTCACATAGCCTGGCAGAGGAGAGGGCATTATAAAGAAGATGTGAATGTATAGTTTGGTGTGTCCAGATTTAATTCAAGTTATTGCCAGTTGCTATTTCCTATTAAATTTAGAGTTTGTTATAAGACCGTAAATGTTACCAACTGATTTACGAAGTAGGCTGCTTTATAATTTTTCATGTTCGGTTCCAAGAATGTCTCCACAAATATTCGATGTATTTATTAGTATCCTGGAAAGTGTGGTATAGGGACTGATCGTCCATACGAAGCATGGATGCAATTTTCGCTTCAAAATCGACAGGGTTAATAGATATACCTGTGTGAAGAAACCCACGCTATTGTTACTATCTTCCCACATTTGTCTAACTTGTCATATAATTCGTGAATTACTATGTACATTGTCATGCTTCGCATCTTAGATATTTAAAATAGTGGAAAGAGAATCTGAGAAAATGATCAATTCAGAGCGACGGGAACGACCAATATAATTGAGAGTCGAGAGAAGTGTACGTGTTTCAGTCGTACAAATACTTATGAAATCATTTAATTTTTTTTTATTATTTAATTTGTACTTTACAATTTGTTCAGTTGGACATTTGGTAAGTTTTTCTAGCTTTATTACTAAATAATAAAAGGTGGATGGCTACTCCCAGCGAGATACCATCTTCGATTTTGACTATTTTATTTCTTTAGTGAGGTCAGTGAGGTGTTTCCTTTTTAGTCTTCTTTCTATCAGAGTTTTGCCGTTGGATTTGTTGCCGTCCTTTCCTTGTTTTTCTGCGTATTTGCCAATTTCTTCTTTGACTGTTGGTACTTTAAATGATTTGTTTTTAGTAAAAGCAGCGGCTCCTGTTCCAAGATTACCATTTTTATAACCGTTGGTGTAAACATGCATGAAATTGGGACATTTAAAACAAAGAGCATTAAACAGATTTTTCTACTCCTGAGCAGACAGTACTTCCTTCTTGTATATTATAATATAATATACAATAATACAAGTCGATAACGGATGCCTTTAGTGCTCAGAGAGGCACTTTGCAAAATCTGTTTTTTTTTTCATAGCTAATATATTCTAATTTGTAAAAATACAAAGGTTTGTCAATTAGACTTACACTTCAATTACACTTCAGTGATTTCATTGCATTAAATAATTATTTTTTTATTTCAAATTATATTCAACTGCTAGAATTACAATGAAATAATATCTTACAAACATTAGGGTCCTTTTTCTATCGTTGGTAATTTTTATCCTTAACGTATTAAACAATTTCTTCTGCACAGTACTTCAAAATTTGTTAACGATTACTGTCTAAATATGAATTCTGTAAAGTGTGCTATTGTATTTCTGTTGGTTATTGAATAATACTAGAACTGAATAGAAAAGATTAAAAAGAAGATTACAAACAAGATTAAATTAAATAAAAAAGATTACAAAAGTACTGGAAATAAAAAAGGTTCAAAGAACTAAAAATGAGAAGGCCCAAAAAAATCTACAGCAGAATAACTTAAACTATACTAAATCTACAATTAACTCCAACTTCATGTTTATACAATTCTCCTAACGTCTTTTTTTTTTTTTGCTATTGAAATGATTCAAGACTGTTTTAGCTTCTTACCAAATTTCTAAAATAGCTAAAACATGTTATTTATGTAAGAAGAATTCAATTTGAGTCTATTGGCAGTGAATAGTTCATTCAGAAAAAATATTTGCAAAATGCATTTCATTTTCAATCGTCTGTCCGTCTATGACTTGGAAAACAGCTACCTTTCTTAGGAAGGTTCGACTTTCCTACCTACCAAATTGTAAACCTTATGACGTGTACCTCATTAAGAGGCTAATAACCTAAGTGCCCGATGAGCCAGGTCTAAAGTAAACATGTAGTATGAATCAGCAATACAAGATTTGAATAGCAAGATTTGAAATAACAGATTCCCTTCCCATAAGAACCATGGTAAGAAGGAAAATCCGGGAATAGAAAGTTGGTACATAAAGACTAGGTAAAGCTTCCTGAGAATCTTACAACAATCTTGATCAGAACGTTATACTCTTCGTGTTACACTAAACCGTATTAACTAAACATAACATTATTCTGTATCTTAACGTGTTAGTGATTCTCTTCGTGTATACTAAAGAGTAAAACTAAATAACCTAAACATACTACTGCTCGACATCTTTAATTTATCTCCATCTTGAACGTTAATCTCGTTCAATGTTCGTGATATCAACCGATCAGTTGCAACCTGACTAATCGCCACTCGGTTGAGACTCCAAGATGGCATCCCGCTGGGGTTAGGTTAGGAATTGTGTTAGGTTAGGGGTTAGGTTAGGGGTTGGGTTAGGGATTAGGTAGGCCATAGGTTAGGGGTAGCCATCAACATGTTATTTAGCAACTAAGCTAGAATAATTTACCGAATGTCCAGCTGGACAAATTGTAAAGTACAAATTAAATAAAAAAAAAAAAAGAAAAGACAATTTAGTTGAGAATTCGCAACAGTTTCCTTCAATCTGTTTCACTTTTTATTCAGAATGTTTTCCGCCTTTGAGTATATTCTTTCAGGCAATATCAATGTTGCCATAATACTTAAATACGTCATTACTTACAATTTTTTATAAGATAGGATACTTGATAACATTTTCAAATGAGAATGAAAGTTGTTGTCCCTTGTTGGCCAACCTCGTTTATATATTCCGTCACTAAAGAGATTTTAATCTCTACAGTAGTAGTGATTGAATATACGTCTTTTGTACTTTCACCTCTATTTAAAAAGAAGAAAACAAAAGAAAAACGAACTGTTTTGTCCTTTTTTATTTGCGAAATGCTAGAGACTGCATTTCGTCTTGCTCTTATCTCCCACAAGAAACAGTCACGTCACATGATACAAGAGTACGATAGAAGAGAAAAGAAAATGTTCGATTGTGAAATATTCAACAAAACTGAATCATGTAGATGAATTACGTGCACGTCATGAATATTCTGTATCGTTTCTTTACCTTTTCTTCATTTTCTTCGCTAGTTGCTCCATTATTTAAGAACGAAGATGTTTTTTCTTTTTTTTTATTTGGAAGAATTTTACAATCAAATCTCATTGAGAATTATAAGTAAATTATTCTGGCGTGGTACTTTAACTTGAATGATATGTATTTATCGTATGTTTGATTTTAGTTGAATCTAATGCTTAAATCTAAAAGGGTAATGTCTTTTTTTCTTCTCGATGAACTAAAAAAAAGGCATAAAATGGTGTAAAATTAAAAATTTTGGCGGGTTTAAAGAAGAAATGTGTTCAAAAAAAAAAAAAAAAATAAACTTTAAGGTGCTATAACAATTATTTAAATAAACTTTTTGACGAACTTTTTTAGTTCATCGAGAAGAAAAATATATAATAATCCAATCCCTTTTTTGGTTTTTCGTTTCAGTCAAGAATTACGAGGTGGATCTTTCACGCCGATTGAAAACTGCAGCCTATGAAATAAGCGTAGAAATCTTTTATAATTTTTCTTCTTACTTCAAAAAAAATTTTTTTATATTCGTTAAATATATATAAAACCATACCTCAAAATTCAATAACTTCATTTCTTTCTTTCCCTTCTAAAAAAATTAGAAATTTACTTAATGATGTAAAAATTATAATGTAAATATATATATTTCATTTCATGTTTTAATAATATATCTCTAATTTAAGATTAAATATCTGAAGCTTGAAAGAAACTTTTAAAACTTTCAATACATCGCATACGTTTCAAATTTAGTGCATAGTTCTTAGGTTAGATTACCTTCGTTTTTCAAAGATTAATCTTAATATATAAATTTGATGCATAATACAATAACCTTTCTTTGTCAGAAAATTTTTGAAATTATCTATATAACCATAATCTTATTTCATGGTGGATATATTAGATTTGATGGACTATATTTTAATTTTATTTTATATTACTATTAATAGAATAGTAAGTAGAAAGATTACGTATATGCACTGTTACATAATACGAATAAGTATACAATTTTTTATATTTCGCCTGTAACAGCAATTTCTAATTCTGTAATTATCTGTCTTCACATAATACTTAAAATTCGCATTTTAAAATCACAATGAACAATATGTTCATTCTGAAAATATTTGTTGAAATGCTAAATTTTCTTACAGAAATCAGGTTTGTTGATGTACGCATATATACGTATGCACCTTAGTGTTAAAATTCTTATAGTTATCAGGTTTGAAAATGTTCAGTTCATCAATTCGTACAATGTAAGAAAATTTTTACGGCGTTTGGTATTTCAATTTCTCGCGCGCATTGCATAGAAACGAAGCCTCGCCGCCTCAGCCAATCAAGAATCGGCTAGGGCCACTTTTAGCGGGATACCACCATTCTACTGTCGAAGAGCGAGTCGTCAAGATCTGTTACCGTTCGAAGTGTATAATCTGAATTTCTTAGTACTTCAATTGCTGTTATTACATTTCATACATTATTATTAGGTTTGCTGAATTTATGTCTACCTATTTAGTTGTTTATTAGATACTATTAACAAAAGCTTATATAATTTTTCGAACTTTTCCGTTTTCCTCCATTGGCAGTTTATTTGATTGTTTTCATTACCAGTAGATTGTATCGTAAACTTTTGAAACAGAATATAAGCGACTATTATTTCACTTTAATATAATTTGTTCTAATTTTGTACGTTTATGTGAGCATTTAAATACGTTTATTTAAATCTTTGATTTTGTTTTGTACAGTTCATTGATTAATTGCAGAAATGAATAGTGGAATAATTAGCTTTCTATTTCATGCTTTTTCATACAGTAACGTTTAGTAACGTTTGATTTATGATATACACATTTATGTGTCAATCATATATAATATATATAATATATTTAAAACGTAATACATTATAACGGAATATAATATAACGTAATGCAATGTAACGGAATATATTATAACGTAATATAGTATAACGTAATATAATATAACGTAATACTATATAACGAGATACATTATAAGGTAATAATTTACATCTCCTCTTACTTAACAGAGGCTGGACCAGCATATGCGTGGCGTAGAGAAGGTGTTCCGTCGTTGATATTACATAGGGCACCTCCAATGCCTTTGGTGTTAAGCTAGAGAGTAGCTGAGGGGGTTGAAACAGTCTCAGACCACCTCTATATTCATGGAGGTCGAACCAGAGAAAATTCTTGCGGGAGAGGCCTGCGGCATCCGGGGAATGGAATGCTCCTACCCGCCACCAAAATGGGGCATCGAGGATGAAGACAGCGAAATGCTCGAGGCCATTGTCGCGGCCTGGAACAGGGACGCCCGTAGAGGGCAGACAAGCATGGACGAGGAGGCGAACCTTCACCAAGAAATAAACGCGGTATGTGATGCGCCGATGCCGCACTCCGTGCTTGATGTTAGACAGCATCCGTATTGGTGGACTGAGGAGATCGCAGAGCTAAGAACGACCTGCATTCGGGCCCGCAGGCGGTTACAGAGAGCCCGCCGTCGGCGGCAGCATTATAACGAGGAAGAGATCTCCCTCTGCTATATGGCATATAAACAGGCGCGACGCATCTTACAGCATACGATCAAGAGCGCTAAAGCCCAATTACAGATGGACGTCGCCTAGTCAACCGATTCCGACCCGTAGATGCGAGGAAAACGTAATATTATATAATGTAATATATTATAACGAAATATAATATAACGTAATGCTATATAACGTAATAGATTATAAGGTAATAAATTATAATGTAAGATAACATAACGTAATACGTTACAAGGAAATACTATATAACGTTATACATTATAAAGTAATAACATATAACGCAATATATTTTAACGTAATATAGTATAACGTTTTATCGTATAATGTAACGTAATATAATATAATGTAATATGATATAACGTAACACAATATGAAGTAACATAATTAGGGTAAATACCTGGTGCTTCGATCAACAGGTTGTTTACTTCCTGGATCAGCGACTTCTTCAGAACTCTCGACCAGTGATCTCTCCGGACGACTGATTACTGATGACTACTGTGTGATCCACTTGCTTCTCTTTGCCACCTTTCGATATCACCACTCTGCCTGTGTTCATATCCGTCCGCGATCATGGTAACGTACGACTTCTGTCCAGTATTTGTAGGAAGGGCAAAATGGAATGCAATATATTGTAATACAATATAACGTAATATAATATGATGTAATATAGTGTAACGTAATATAACGTAATACATTATAACGTAATATAATATAACGTAGTACAATATGTGATACGATATAATGTAATACATTATAACGTAATATAATATAACGTAGTACAATATAACGTGATACGATATAATGTAATATAATAAAACGTAGTACAATATAACGTAATACATTATAACGTAATATAATATAACGTAGTACATTATAATGTGATACGATATAATGTAATACATTATAACGTAATATAATATAACATAGTACAATATAACGTGATACGATATAATGTAATATAATAAAACGTAGTACAATATAACGTAGTACATTATAATGTGATACGATATAATGCAATACATTATAACGTAATATAATATAACGTAGTGCAATATAATGTGATACGATATAATGTAATATAATAAAACGTAGTACAATATAACGTAATACATTATAACGTAGTACAATATAACGTAATATAATATAACGTTGTATATTATAACGTAATACATTATAAAGTAATATAATATAAGGTAATACATTGTAACGTAATACGTTATAAAGTATTATAATGTAGTACGAACTATCATCACTTTATATTGCTCTAATTATAATTACTACAGTCTGTTAAATCTTAGCTGGTTACTCAAAATTTTCACAACTTGCCTCACTCTATCGTTAATAGTTTCTAATGAAGAAAAGTAGGCGAATATTTTTAAATTGTATCTTGACTAGCCAGCAAGATTTGAACGAATTATAGACTATAATGAGAATCAATTATTTCACGCAATTGAACGACGCTGAATCCTTTCTACGTGAAAAAAAATGTTCCTTTACAAAAATCGTAGCACGAGAGAATTCCAAGTTTTTACATGCTCGCCATTATTCAATCCACCATTGATAGGAGCAGTTTTTTCTTTTATTATTTTTTTTTACTTTTATTATATTTTTCTTTTTTTTTAACCAAAGCATAGGATAGTTATAGAACGTTAATAATCTAGTCTGTCTGAATTTTTAAGTCCTGATGCAACGGATTACTGAGCAAGGACGGATGCCTCAATCACAAACATAGCATTGCTAGTGTGTTTTCTTTTCTTTCTTTTTTCATTTTTTATTTTGTTTACGACGATTCGTCGCGATTCGTTTTAATACGACAATCATCGATACCTGAACTGCTCCTGAGATCTTCCCACATCACCTCATTGTATTTGTTGCCCCGTATAGGTTTCGTTTTATCCCTTCCACCATTCTCCTTATTTTACTTCTTCTTCTCTTTTAATCCCACGATGTACGCATATTGTGAGAAAACGAAGATCTTTTGAGAGATCGATCGGTTGTTCGAACGATCGACGATTAACGACATTCGAATCACACGACTGGTTTTTCGATTTCAAAATTGAAAATAATCGCCACCTGGACGCGATGATTCCCTGTTTCGTCATCTTCGTCCGAGATAAAAAGGAATCAACGCGAAGTGTATCCGTGTCGAATACTATCATGTTACCCCGATCAATCATTGTGTTATATTTATGTAAGTTGTGCAAAATAAATTATTTGTAAAGTTTACTTTAAACCTCATTTCGAGTCAGTCAACCCCCCGCTGCCTTTTGTAACAACTTTCGATCATCTTTCATTCAATAAAAATAAACAAATGGGATAACAACCTTTGATCTTTTTTTTAAGCATCGCGTACAAAATTTCTGTTATACATGTAGAAAGTTGCTGAACGTATATTATCATAGGCTGATGTAATTGCGTTTTGCATGCATAACGTATGCGATAATTGACCATAATCCAGTGCCCCAAATGGCCTCGCATAAACGCAGTGCTCGACTCTCCATGCTACCGATGCTCCAGTGGAAAGGGAAATTTTGATAGCACACCATGTGGCCAACGTACAGCAGTAAGCCATTCATACCTACGGATAATCGAATGTAATCGTTTTTACATTTGTTGCAAAAGAGTGTTGAAACAGTAAACAGGTTGCGCGCCAACCTGAATTTTTCTTAATGCTATCTTTTAACAATCTAATAAAACGTTTATTGCCGCTGTTACAAATTTATATATAAGTTATAGTACATTTGAATCATTAATTAAAAAAATATCTATTTGATATCTGCTGGCTAGTAAGACACTATCTGCTTTGAAAAGTGTATCGTGGACGATAATGGTTTAAAGAACTACGTTTTTCCAGTAGCATTAATTCTTCAAACAGGTCTTAAATCGATTTGGCGCGAAACCTGTTTAGTGATTGTGTAATCTCGTGAAAGCCATACCTGGAATACGAAAAGGTCCACCGTTCCACACTTTGACGACATCTACGAGCAAGTAGCAAGCAGAAAGGAAAGCCAAGGAAAAAGACGTGGTTACGAATACGAATGACAGTGACCTGCATATATAATAGCAAATAAATACGGTTTTATAGTGTAATTGATACGACGTTGTCCTTTTTTGGAAACGTACCATAATTTCTTGTTGACGGGAATTACGTTGGTAAAATGAAGAACGCATCCTACGCAACCGAAGAATGCAGCCCATGCTAACCATCTGACTACGCGTTCTTTCCAGTCTTTGTAAGTCATCATGATTATACCAGCGTGTAGGCCAAGAAAGACTTGGAACGCCGTTGTGAGGGTACCTTGATAAACATAGTATTTTGAAAATAATTACTTAGAAACGTCGAAAAAAAAGATGTCGAATGAATAATATTCATTTCCACGTGAAGTATGTTATTATGGAACTGTGAATTTTATCTCTCTGAAAAGTAACATTGGAAAAAAGTTAAAAATTCTTCCTAATAAATTTAAATAAATTTGTGCAGTGTGAGATTTTGGAAAAGAAAAGTTAAGATAACAATTGAAAGTCCGCCGAATAAATTTTCACAGTACTTTAATGGAAGACAGTGTACCCAGAATTCCTTCAGGATCGTACGGTCCAGATTTATAAACCGTAGCTGAATGGTGCAGATGAGCTTCTTTAAGTATCATTCTATCTATGTAGCCTGCTGCACCGCCCACACAGTCAAAGTATTTCGCGTCGTCGTGAAGACCACCGGGACCAAGATATCCACTAAGAATAATCGCTTTTGATGCTTTCGTAAAAACACAATTGTCATTCATTAAATCATACGTACATACGTGGGACATCCTGGGACGTTTAAGCAGAATGTTATGACACAATGAACGACCACAATCACGAGCATCACGCACCATTGAGGAAGAAGTAGAAGAAAATCTTGCACTTCTCGTAACATTGGAGACTATGAATGAAAATGAAATATTTTGTAAATCGATGTTTCCGAGGAGATATATAAAAATATTTGATACTTTTACAGGGAGATACATACAGAAAATTTTCATTTATAAGTATGTATACACTTACTTGTACCTTGCTTGGTCTCCTCGACATTAAAAGGAAATATAACAGAGCGACAACGAAATAAGTTATACCGAATCGTTGCAGAACACCGAATATGCGAATGGTTTCAAGCTGGCCACCTGTGCTCACCGTATTCAGAGACAACCCGATTAGAAATAAAAGTATGCTCCTCTGCCATATAAAAAAGTAAAATATAAATAAATTAAGATTGAAATACAAAGTAAAAATTCTAATTTGTATAAATTCTACATTTCCTACTACAACTGTTTGAATGCAAATTACATTCTACCAGTTTTTCTCTGCAACTGTCCGAATGCAAATTACATCCTATATTTTCCTCTACAACTATTTCAATGCGAATTAAATGTTATATTTATCTGTGAAATTGTTATCAATTACTTTGACGATTCCATATAATATCTGGTGTTTCGGTGTCATGCGCTTCATCTGACTGGACATCGCTATGGGGATACATACGCCCATGATCCATATAAAGCAAGGGAACAACAAATCTCCCGGAAGTAATCCATTCCAAGTCGCATGACCAAGAGTCCTATAACCACCCGATCCATCGTTCACGAATATCATCAACAACGTACTGGCCCTGTAACGTTCAACTTTTCTTAAATACTATAATATTTTATAGAGCGCGATTTTATTAAAAGAGAAATAAATAAAATAGAAACATTTACCCCCGCACCGTGTCAATCGCCTTCACTCGACGTTTCGCGGGTTGCTTCATCGCGCCATCGTCCACCTGACTTTTCATATATTTCTTCCTGCATACGTGCCATAGTGATTTCAAGCCAGACAGACCAAATAGAACGAGTAACAATACTCCAAAAATAACAAGAAGCTCTGAAAAAATTATATTTCTATCAAGAAGATCGTTAAACCCTATCTTGCTGCAATCTCTTCTACAATCAACGCACTATCGTACATCTTAATAAATTAAGTCAGATATAACATGACCGTTATCTGCAACCATTCGGTAAATATTTATAATCATCGAACGAATCTGATATTGCGATACAAATAAATAAGATCTGGGTAAAGTCTAAACACAGATTTATACATATAACAATTACTGGTTATTTTTCAACTTTGATTAGAAATTCTATTTGATGCAGGGAACCTTACCTGTATAAGGATACGTTGGCGCGTTCAGAACCTTTATATCGCAGCTTCGATTTAGTATAGAAAGTTCGTACACACCGAACTGTCCCAGGTTCGGAGTCAGCTCACAGATCACGTCGCTGAAATGTGAAAAAAATGTAAATCGTATAAAACTGGACGGCGTTAACTTTAAGACACGTGGAATCGTGATACTTCTTTCGGTCAAGCAAATGTACCTGGTATTTTTAGCGGATATAAATTCATTGGGATCCTCGGCATCCAATACTCTCAAGCTCGTGGATCTGATAGTATCGATCGTCACGCTGGAAGTCCAATTTACTACGATCTGCTTGATCCTAGTATATGGGCACTGTAACGAAATTATTCTCTGTGGTACGACTACATTTTTATAGAGAAAAATATAGGTCTCGATTAAAGAAGTTGATTAATTTCAAAATTCCAACATTAACAGGTTATCGAACTAACTGCATTTATTAATTCATCCTGTATACCGCAAGTATCACATCAATAAATTATTTCACTCGTGTAACGTTACGACGTAATAAATCGAAAATGGAAAAGGATTCGAAGAATGAAAGAAAAAGGAAACTAACCCTCAACGCTCAAGTGTGCATCTCAAGCACCACCGATGTGCGGCGCTCTAGTTTTTAAAATCTGACAGTTAACACTTTACTGACCACTAGCGGTTCAACAACATAGGCATGTCCGACCGGCAACTTAGGCGCAGATTCTTTCTGGTACCTGCTCTGTTTCGGTTTAGACTCTCCAACACCATTCTTTTCGTTCATTGCGAACGGTAAGTTTTTCAAATTGCTATAAAACTGTGGAAGCTTACGAAGTAACGCTACTGACGCAACTGAGCAAGGTACCTTAGTACTAAATAACAAATTACTGCTCAAATAATGAGAAAGATTGTCGGTGACAAAAAACTGATTAATAGGCTATCGGTCGGTAGGCGTCAGCGACAAAAAACCGATTAATACGGTATCAGTCGGTAAAGTGTTAAAAACTTGCAAGTATGATGAGAATAAGTTGCAGTTGCCGGTTGATCTTCACAATTGAAAGTCGAAGCGTTAAGGGTTAACTTCTTCGTCTGTATCGTAAAAAATATAATACTGAACGGTGGATTTTTATGGAAATTCATATTTTGCTGAGCGCAATTAAGAAAGTGGAACCCCAATACCGATTGTTTTCATTCTGTAAATATTATGACGATTAATTTACTACAGATGTTTACCATGTGTTCTATGTATTTAAATTTATAAATGTATAAATATGTGAAGTCTAATTTTTCTAAAAATTGCTCTTTAACTCTTTAACCAATAATCATGGTTACTTGTGACTCTAATCAACATTTAAACCCGTTTTTGGAATATTCGTAGGAAACGGTATCGCACAGAACCAGGCAAAAGTATGCAAAGCACGAAAAAACATAAAAAGAGCGTGTCCTTGCGTGACTCACCAGCGCGCAATCCGCGGAAAGCAGGTAGAGCCAGGCGTTTGAATCTTCCGTGCGTAAGTTGATACAAGCCTCGTCGTATCCAAGGGTGTCCTGGTCACAGATCCACTCGTCCATTGTCTCCATGTCACGCTGAACAGAGAATAAACGCTGGATAAGGAACAATTCGCGGTGCACGCTTGGAAAGTCGCGCGAGGAATCACGGCTGATGGCTAGATTTAACACGCATCCTTAATTTGAGAGAAATGTTTACAACACGTTCCATATACGGTGATCGGGAAAGTGGAACGCTAAAAACCGAATTTTTACCATGAGTTCTTCTGCCTTTTATGGTATGATAATAAATTAATTTGAATTTCTTGATTAATTTCTTGACGAGTCAAAGAATTATTTCCGAACTATAATTTGATATTTACGTACATAAGGTTGTTACTTTAAAGTCATTGATATCGCAGAAATTTAATCCAAAAAGAATCGATATTCTATGGACAAAGAGCTTTTAGTGGATGAAGTTCACCGCTGTCTTTCGCCTAATATTGCATCGTTATGAAATAACCGACACGCTATCAAGTAAGTAATTTCTAGAGTACGTTTAAATACATTCATAAATATACTTCGTTTAAAGAAAGAGAGGGAAATAAGAAATTAGTAGATAAAATACCTGGTATTGTTCTTCAGAATCACAAGTAGATGCGCATTACAAATGCTAGGATCTCAGGAAGAAAAAATATCGAGCAGTTGTCACGGGACGAAAAGCAAAGAACAATCGGTGCTTCTCGGCACAAAATAGTTAATACAAGGTATATAACAAGCTAGTTGGATAATTCGCAATAATGATCGCGACTCTAACGGTAAATTACCACATATGCGTATGTATATCGACGTTCGGTCAGCAAATGTTTCCACGATCAAATATTGCGCCGCCGCGGTTTAATCGGCGCGAGTTGGAACGAGAGTGGTGCGACAGCTTTTTAATATCGCGCCGTGTGCTAGCGAACAAACAGCCGTCTCGAGTCGTCACGAATCACGTGGGTGCATCGACTGACATTTCACCTGGCATTCAGCAGGAATTTTACCTGGCCACTAACCGAGCCATCGCGATCTCCTGCGTACAGTATCGGCCGCCTTGAAACAGACTTTTTATCCGACGGGCTTTGGAACGTGTTTACCGATCATCGTTCAGCGCCTTATGGTCTGCGAGATCGATGTAATTCTCGTTCGTAACAGATGTTCCATGTAACGGAACTTCTTGTAGGATATTTTATGAAATTCTATGGTCGGTGCAATTGTGTAGCGGCTTTTAGTACTTTCTAATACGATTCGATTGAAATTGAAATAACTTGGCGCTATGACACAATACGAAAAATCGATTTATACGCAGAGGAGATTTTCTCTTCCTGGCTTCTGCTTTTTTCAGCTGAGTTTAACGGGATCGAATGAAAAAATGTATAGCGAAACGTGGGGCAACATCATTCTGAAATTATACAATCGGAGATAGGCAACCTTGGACAGGTGAAAATCGACACACACATTGACCTGAATTGGAACTCGATAAAAGAGACTTGAAACGTATGAAAATCGATTAAGCCTTAGCACGCGATGAACTTAAATTGAATGAGATCATTGAGGTCATTTGATTCCTATACTATTATCAGGAATATTATTTGAAGTATAGGTAAAAGTATTTATTCGTGTTATCACAATTGCTGATAAATTTAATTGATTAATTGATAGATATGTCGATAATAATACAATCGCGGATGAGATATAACATGGAACATGTTAGGTTGCACCTAATATTCGATGCATAACGAATTTTTGTAGATTATTCCAATGATCGTCTAATTTAAAAAGGTTGGTACTCCCGAACTAATGGAAAGCATGACGTGCATAAATGGGAAAGATCGTAATTTTCAAGTTCCTTTATTTTGAAGCCAATTAAAATACTTTGACATATATATAACATCATGTAATGATTCAAATAAATAAGTGCCATTAAATATGTACGAGCTGAGCAAATTAGGAAACAAATTTGATATATGCAGTTCAGTAGACTGATTAGCATAAACGTTTCGAAATCCGTAAGTTCAATAAATGTAGTCATTTTTAAATCATTTACAAAGATAACAATTAGTATCGAAAAACTTTCAACGTCACACAAAGAAACCTTTTCCTTAAGATGAGTATATTGGTCATCTATCTCATGTTATCCATGTACATTACAAATTATAAACAGCAGACATATATGGCCACTTGTTTAGCTTGTTCGAAATTCCTTTTTCTTCAGATTTACATCCATATAAATATTTACGACGCTATGATGTGTATGATTCGATGACTGTGACTCCATCAAGATTATTTATTACAATTCGCCATATGTGACAATAAACTCATGCATAGCTAATGCTTTTCTCTCTTTAGTTTAAACTATATTCATTTTACAAGAGAAAGATAATATACGAATAGATATACGTCACAAACACTAGGTTTTTTGTTTGCTTGCAATGTGTCGTGTATTTTTCATAGTAACAGAAGGAATGTAATTAGTATAATATTGTGTCTGTGGAATTTTTAACATTAATAATTCTTTATATTAATAATAGTAATCGTCGACATTATGTAATACTGTGAATAGGATTAGATTTTATACAAAAGAAAAAGGTGGTTCGCACAAATTTCGATATTACCGGAAATATAACTTAGGCCTTATAAAGTGGGTGTGCATCTCTTAATTTTTGTTCTTCTTTTCCCAATTTTTCCTTGCTTAAAACAAATGCATGCAATAATTTTATTCATTTCTTCCTAACGTTAATGATCTTAGTGTATATTATATAATTTATGTTCTTTCGTTTCCACATAATTTAACGGGTTTTCTACCTTTATTATCTAGATCCTTTTCGTGTACAAGCAATTTTAATATTGCAATAATATATTTATCAAAATTGTCAAAATCATCACATACTAACATCTATTATTATACCCAATAAATAGTACAGCAAGATTTTAAATAAATGATTAACGGCCAAAAGTGATGATCTATTATTATACCCAGTAAATAGTACAGCAAGATTTGAAATAAATTATTAACAGCCAAATATTAATCGATGTTTATAATTAATTGGAAATACTTCTAAATCTTCAAAATTAATGTTTTCCACTAACTATGCCACCCAGTTGTTCCTCTGCGTGCCGTAGCGACGGTACATAAATAATTCTGACTAACAATGAATATAAATTGATCAACATATAGGATATATTAGATTATTTTATAAAATTGCACTGTTCAGTCTAAAGAATTTAAGGAATATGTTAGATTAACTAAATTAAATGTGATATTAATATTGTATGTTGGAATTCCTCATTCTGTGCTATTAAAATCAATTCTGTATTAATTTACAATTTAAGTTGGAACAAACAGCTTAAATGGCCTATGTAAAATTTCATGACGGATCAAGAAGAATATCATTTATAAATTTTGATGCGAATATATAGAATATATTACGCACAGGTATTATACTTGATATTCTTCATTTCATCCAACAGTAACTACACACGTGTAAATACAATATACACCTATCTACAACAAAATTCTATTCAAAAACGTAGCGCCGCTATGCGCCTTGCAAATCTTGTACCCTCTTACACGAGGGCATTTCGATATTTTTAGCTTTGGAAAATAATTCTTGATCTCCAAAGTTTCTTGCTTTCCACATCATCGTTTCCCCTAAGGATTAAAGAAACGATATATCCAAAGTATAAAGACAAATCCTTTGACTATTAAGTTAAGTCTCTTTTTACAGTCTGTCACACAAAAGTATACCAGTGATATCTACGAAAATTGATACCTAATGTGGGGAAAAGTGTAATAATCTAAACTTATACAGTCTTCTGGAATACGCAATGGCTTATAATGTCTTGGTCTTAGTACCTTTTATGACAATGAATAGAAATACAACATATATATCCGAAAAATGAGTACTGCGTACGCAATACGTTTTGAAGCGATCTTTTTGCTTCCATTGTGCTGGGCTGCCCACCACAGTTATCTAATGCAAGTCCTATAGAAAATATGTAGTCCTTTATGAAAAACAAACTAAAGGGAGAACGCATATTAAAGATAAGAATCTCAATGGTCCGCGTTCGAAGAACATGGAGTTCACTACCAGTCCCATACGCCAAAAAATTAATAGAAAGCATACCGAAACGATGTCAGGCTATAATCGATAATGGAGGACATTGGATCCATTATTAAATAAAAGCAAAATAATTGTACTTTTGATCCATACTAAATTTATCACAAACAAATTAATGTTTGTAGAGATATCGTCGGCATACTCTTGTGTGACAGACTATTATTTCTAAGAACTACACGTAGTTTGCTACTCTGGGACATTTAATAATCAATTGAGTAAAATACTTACTATAACTTTTCTCTCTAAAACAGGCATGTCTCAAATTATGCAGGTATTCTTCTTCAACAGAAATTTCTAGCCTACGTAAACTGCCTTGATATTCAGTATGAAAGTTTTCTTTCACATAGTAGGGCACCCTTAATCCTTGAGTTGTTCTCAATACAGAATATTTTCTGTGCACAAATTTAAAATTTGCATATAATTGCATT
This sequence comes from Bombus hortorum, assembly GCA_905332935.1. NCBI lineage: Eukaryota > Metazoa > Arthropoda > Insecta > Hymenoptera > Apidae > Bombus > Bombus hortorum. The sequence goes on along the minus strand of HG995205.1, from coordinate 3,840,698 downwards.
CATACAAGTCAATCGTTCTCTTTAAAATATACCAGAGATAGAAGCCAAAAAATAAAGCGTAAATAATAAAATTGAAACATTCCATAAAATTATCAATTAAAACTAATTTATTCGTCATTATTTGTCATAAATGTATTTGTCGCGAATTATGAATACACTTACGCGTTAGAATGTAAGCTATATACAGGATCTGATATAAAGAAACTGCTCATCATAGTTAACAATATTAATAACAGCACAGGCAACATTTGAAGGAATGTGGTATATCCATTTGCTTGCTAAAAATCATAATATTTATTTAAAAAAGCATTATTTGATTGAAAAACAAATTGTAATTACTATATTTTAAATATATTAAATTATTATATCTTAAATATATTAAATTATTATATCTTAAATATATTAAATTATTATATCTTAAATATATTAAATTATTATATTTTAAATATATTAAATTATTATATTTTAAATATATTAAATTACTATATTTTTCCTTCATACCTGAGAATGAACATGTTGAGCTTGTGCTTCTTGTTGCCTCGCCCACCTTCCAGAGCGTCTCATATAAAATTCTTGCTGTGGGAATCCACCCCCAAAGAACATACCGAACAATTCTTCTGCTGTTATATCAGCTAGAAAAAATTATTTAATCAGTATATATTGATAAGTATAATATTGATAAATTATTACCATTATTATTATTATTGTTCTTTGTTTATCATAGTAAGGCCTAAAGCTTATTACAATCTCTGTTACAAACTTATTGATAATAAATTTTAATAATAAATGGTGATAAATGTATCTAATAAATTTATGATAGATATTATGATAAAAAAATAAATATTGAGTAAAAGATATTATAATATGTACCTTCAAATCCCCTTGTATAATTGTAATGTGAATGGTTTTGGTGAGCTTGAGCACTTTGCATTCTTTCCTCCTCAGGGCCATACATGTCATACTGCTTTCTTTTTTCCACATCAGTGAGTATAGCAACAGCATTTCCAATGGCTAAACACAATATAAATTATACATATGTCATAATAAATACTATATATCAATAAATAATATTATATGTCATAATAAATCTATCTCAAATATACTTTAATTATCCCTTTTAATTTACCTTTAAATGCTTCAGCAGCACCTGGTGCTTTATTTTTGTCTGGATGTAATTGAAGTGCCAACTTTTTATATGCCTTCTTAATATCGCTATCAGTTGCATCTTTACTTACACCCAAAATTTCATAATAATCTTTGCATTTCTTAATTCTACAAATAAATGAATTACAACAATATTAATGATAAAATAACAAATCTTATTATTATATCTCAAAATTTTTATTAAGATGATTTTAGAACTTTATTCAACACAAGTACCTTTTAATATGTTCAAGCTGTTCCTTTGTATAATCATTAGAAGCTTGAGTATGTGTACTTTCCTTAGGTGCAGTTTGACGTTTCCTAACTGTAGGTTCAGATTCAGACTTTTGTTGATTTTGTTTTGACATCATTGTCACTTTTGCCAATACATCTGTGTATCAATGTATCATTAATTACAAGAGAATACTATATAGTTATACAAATTTCACTTAAACTCTTAATTTTCTGCTTACTCATACTACATTTCTCTCTTGATCAATATTCAGACACGCACGATTCAAGGTGAATGAAAAGTTTTATTTTTGTGCAACTATAGAAACCATATTTCTTAAAGAATTCAATATAGATATTAAAATAATCTTTTAAAAAAATGACAATCTTTGAAACCAAAAATACAACAGGGATCTCTTTCAAAATGACATATAGCGTCAATAGTGTCAATAATTTAGTGGTTAGATGTAAATAAAATAAAGGACAACTATGAATTGATTAAGCTATTTTATAGAAGCTGACGTGGGTTTTTCCCACCTTACCTTCTGCTTTTTTTGTTGGGTAAAGTTTCTGTGCTTTACGTACAAATTTTTCCGCCTCTTCGTATCTTTTTTCCCGTAGATATCGTTCTGCGAGTTCCATACACCGCTCAGCCTCATCTTTATTGCTATCCATGATTTTTCTTAAAGGTCGAATTAAACTTTGCCTTAAACACAATGACGGAGCAGAATAGTAAATAAATTTAATCATACACTAATTCTCCGCCATAGCAATTTAATAAGTTGCGTCATGAACACGCTATGAAGTAGAGCATTCCACTACCATCCCTACATATACTGGTATAAGTGACGACACATTTCACAGGCGCTTATAATATAATAATTATTGTTTATATTCACGGACTTGAATAATTTAACTCTAAAATCAACTAATCAAAATGTTTGCCATCTATTAACTAAAATTTGTATAATTCAAAAAAGTTCTGTTAACAATAACATAAAGCGACCTACATAAAGAAGTAAATAAAAGCGTATTGAATAATTTTCTAAGACATAATATTGCTTCTTGCGAATTATACAAAGTAATTGTTTTTATATAATACGAAACTTTATTTTATCATAAATAATGTTTTTTATTTACAATAAAATTTTGTCAAAAAATATACACTGATCGTATATGTTAGATTAAAACATTACTGCCAAAGTAGCATCTCTAGTTTCTTTAGAATCAATGTATTTTCTATGTTATATTTGAAACCATTTGTGTATTATAAACTAATGTTATATAGTCAAGCATTAATTTAACATTATTATTCGTATAATTGCCAAACATTTATAAATTATTTCAGGTAATCGTAATCATATCTTTTATTTATTAAATGATATTTATTTATGATGCATTTTAACTGCAAGGTTATCTTTTAATATATTTTGAATTCTTCAAAATGTGAATTTATATTAGAATTAAATGAATATTCTTTGACAGTTAATTCTTAATTTTATATACATTTTCACAATTACAGAAAATGCTAGGTATAAGGCAATGTGTACAACGATTTATATCAAACAAAGTATTTAATGCAGATAACTCCAATTGTTTATCTAGTATACAACAAAGATCATACAATTGGTATAAAGATAAAGAAGAAGAATCAAATAAAGGATTCCTTAAATATAATAAAGTTATTTTTCCTCCGCAAAAACCAGGTGAAGAGAAAAGACCAGGTGTAAGTTTATTTTATATTGTAAAATAATTCCATTTCATTAATTAAAATATAACTATTCACTATATTTTTATATCTTACAGTATGTCTGTCATGTAAAAAAATTCATTAAATATAGTCCATTAAATATGTGGTATATTGCTTGTTTTGTAAGAGGTATGAGCGTAGATGAAGCTGTTAAACAATTGAGCTTTTTGAAGAAGAAAGGTGCAGTCATAGCAAAAGAAGCTATCTTAGAGGCACAACGTATGGCTGTAGAGGAACATAATATTGAATTCAAAAGTAACTTATGGGTTGGTAAGTATATTGAAAAAGAAATCATAAAATGTTTTTGATATTTTTAGTACTACACTATTATAGATTTTCATTGTATTTTTCAGCCGAATCTTTTGCAACAAAGGCTACTATGATAAAAGGCATACGACGTCATTGTAAAGGAAGGGTAGGAATGGTATGTTACAGATATTGCCATTATTTTGTACGTTTAGAAGAAGGGAAACCACCAAAACATTATTATCAACCAGCACCTAAAACAGGTGAAGAATGGTTGGAAGAATGGATGGAACAAATGCGTAGCCGCAAAATATATAATTCATTATAAAATACATATATATAGTTATATGTAAATAAATATACATCCTTTTTTCTGAGATTATGTATTTTGATTGAAGTTTAGTTTAGGGTTTATTATTTCCAAATACAAATTTACATGTTAAAGTTAGAGTTTATTTAAGAATAAGTGATTAATGTATATAGCAGTCAAACAGGCAAATACATATCAAATTCATTTTACAACTTTAACTTAGTTCTTCTCCAGTGACGCCGTTTTGCGTTGTACCTATAAAATGGATTATAATAATAATAAATAGTAGAATGATTAAAGAGGAAAATACTAAAATATATATATTTTAATAATTCTTACCGGATAGTGTTGCCAGTGCGCATTCTGACCCATTGTGGAATCGGCCTGTTTTGCTTTAACTTTTTGGCAAGCTTTCGCTTGATAATAAATGTTTTGTGAGCAGACTGAAACAGAACATATAGTTTACGTATGTCTTAAATAAAATTTTCTAACAATTATTTACATATAATTAATAGGATGTGAAAAGAATAGTTAGATAACCTAAACCTTACCATCTTGCTCAAACCAGATCAATGAAAGAAATGGTCGACAATTTTCCTGCGTGTTTCTGAACAGGATTTCTACCAGACAAATGTCACTATATAAAAGTTACCAAGAATAATAAAATAAATACTAAACATAGGATCTTTACGGTACATTAAAAACAGATAAAAAGAAATAATATAATATGAAGAGTAAATATCTAATATTAAAAAATAACAAATGTTACATAAAAAAATACAGTATCTAATAGATGTTTTAGAATATAATATTATTTCCTTATAGTTAAAAAATTTACGAGTTTTCAAATTAGCAATGTTCGTTTTGACGCTTGAGAAAGATACATTTGCCATCTTACCTATAAAATTTAATATAGATATTAGCTTAAAATATATTTACATTTTTTCATGATATATTTATAAAGTATATTTAATAACATATATTTCTATATAACGATTTTAATTTTAATAAATGAAGTATCGAATTTTATTCAATTTAGTTTAAATATCTAATCGAGTTATTTCAAAACATTATTACGTCACAGTTTATATATCTTTTTTATCACTATGTGTTTTATTGTTATTCCTGTCCGGAACTTTGGACTTTATTGATACAAATTAGTTTTCACGATTTAGTTAACATATTGTTACAAGAAATTGTTTAAAAATTATACTTGTTAAAGATGTTCGCCACTTGTTTTAGAACGTTTCGAACTGGGAACAAAGTGAGTATTAGAAACTTATATTTCCTTGATGTTCGATTGTTTCAATGATCAACCAATTGATCGATACTTGGATTAATAGGATATAAAACTAATTTTTATTATATTTATAATATTTATCGAATCTTCTTCTATTATATAAAACATTTTCACTTATGAAGAATAATAATATTAATTAAAAATGTATTAATTTTATATGAAATCGCATATTTTTGTAAAATAAAATTATATTAATTTAAAAATAAAAGTAAATGAGGTATTTAAAACGATATTATAAATTACTTGTTTCAAAAAGAATTAAGAATTTAAGGAACTTATTTATTATTTTAGTATGGATTAATGGCACGTTATGAATCCACATTAGTTATTGCAGAACATAATAATGAATCTCTAGCCCCTATCACTTGTAATACATTAAGTGCAGCAAAAAAAATTGGTGGTGATATAACAGTCTTAGTTGCTGGTACCAAATGTGATGCAGTTGCACAAAGTGTCTGTAAAGCTAATGGTGTATCCAAAGTTTTGGTGGCAGAAAGCGAAGCTTTTAAAGGGTTTCTTCCAGAAGCACTAACACCTCTTATCCTTGCTACTCAAAATGAGCATAAATTTACCCATATTTTAACTGGTGCTACTGCATTTGGTAAAGCACTATTGCCAAGAGTAAGTATCTAATTAGAAAGTCTGTTTTCTCTATCTTTAAAAATATATTACTATAGACAAAAAGTATTTTTCATAGTTTGTATATAACTTCCATTTTTTAAGGTTGCAGCTAAATTAGATGTGTCTCCAGTAAGTGATATTATTGGTATTAAAGCAGCAGATACATTCATCCGTACAATTTATGCAGGAAATGCAATTCAAACTTTAAAGTGCAAAGACAATATAAAGATAGTTTCAGTGAGAGGCACTGCATTCGAAGCAATACCTTTGGAAGGAGGCAGTGCCAAATGTGAACCTGCACTAGCTGGTGACTACAAATCACAATTGACAGAATTCATTAAACAGGAGTTGTCTAAATCTGATAGACCAGAATTGACATCTGCAAAAATTGTTGTATCTGGAGGAAGAGGAATGAAGTCTGGCGATAACTTCAAATTATTATATAGTTTGGCAGATAAACTTAATGCTGCAGTTGGTGCTTCCCGTGCTGCTGTTGATGCTGGTTATGTGCCTAATGATTTACAAGTGGGACAGACAGGAAAAATTGTTGCTCCAGTAAGCTTGGCTTCTAGTTATAGTCTATTATAACCGTTAAAAAATTATTTACATTTCAATTCATATCTTTTAGAATCTATATATTGCTGTTGGTATCTCTGGAGCAATTCAGCATCTAGCTGGTATGAAAGATTCAAAAACGATTGTAGCAATTAACAAAGATCCAGACGCACCAATCTTCCAGGTAGCTGATTATGGCTTAGTTGCTGATTTATTCAAGGCTGTCCCTGAACTTACGGAAAAATTGTAAATTTTAACAATATTTTATAAGCACATTTTTTATATGCACACACACACACACATATATATATATATATATATTCAAAATTATATGTATGCAAAACATTTATTAAAAATATAATTTTTTATAAATATTAAATTTATAGCTATTTATTTTAACTGTATATTAATGATCTAAGATTAAAATTGTATTATTTTTTCATTTATATAAATCAACATTTTAGGCTCTCCTATTTGAAGCATGAAATATGATACTATAAAGTATTTTTATGGATTTTATGACAAACTATTATGTATTCAGAGCATGAAAAGATGAAATTTCTCCAAATTTAAGCAATAATTTCGATAATATTTATTATTGAATTTTTGACTTTAGCGCCACAGTAAGCTTCCCAGTGAGGAAATGAAAGTGCACATGCTATGGTTTTGGTTGTTCCCAAGCTAGTGCTGCATCATGCGCAAAGTGCTAAAGGTAGCTACGCTGGCATGTACAAGATCCTATAAAATTAGGAATCTGTTTGGTGGCACGCTAGCATAGACAAGAACCTATTGAGTTCCATGCTAAAAGAACCTATTTAATTGTACGGTTCTGTGGGAAAATTCATATCTATTTTTCTATCCAGGATTAACAAGTATGAGAGTACTAAATCGCGCAATAATTGAACTAGTTTTAAGTTGCCTAGAAAAGAGAGATTAATTGTTTATTATATTTTTTTCAGACAAAAAAAGAGAATATTTTCTTTCAAACGATAATGAATCAGTTAATTCATTGAGCCGTAAATAAATAACATGCAAATTTTATGCCCAAATGTTTATTAGTTTTTCCAAAAAGCTATTTAAGAACTAAAAAGTAGTCTTTGTTGCACACTCGTGATCTCCACGACGGAGAAAAGGTTCCCTTGACGCACTGAAAAGCTCGACAGTCTGTCGACCCTCGAGTAGTGTAACATGATCCAATGTCAGATATCCACAAGACAATGTATCTAGATATTAATTTAAAAGTGAAACTTTTTTCATTCTTGGCTTTTTTAAAATTAAACTTTTACAAACGTATTTATAAGATGTTTCCGATTAAAACGAGTATAGAAATATGCGCCAAAATACATCATGTTTGGTGTCATTTTAATCAGAAAAATACAAGAAACATGTTGGTAAAAGTTTCATTGATCATAAATAAAAAATAAGAAAGTTTGATTTTTGAGTTGAAGGTCTCGGCTTATCGCAGCCTTTTAATATTTATTGATCGCTTCGATTCTCAGTTTTCCTTTCTCTTTTATTCACATTATCCTTCCCAACATTCGACACGTGTAAGATCTCAGTTTCGAAAAATAGAATCGTTACATCTCCAGTACTGCAACATTTGCGTTCCAATTTTTCTGCAATTATCAAATATTTCTTGTATTATAAAAAAATTATAGAACAATAATCATAGAACAATAAAAATTATACAACAATAATGGCTGAGAAAGAATTGTGTCTGGGGACGAAATTCTGCCATTTTTTCATTTAAAATATACTTATGGTAGGGACATTTTAGCATTCTGATAATATCTTGGGATTAATAATAAAACAATTACATAGTTTTTTTTATTAAACATCTACTACCAACTACGCAGATAGTGGCAAGCAATATTATTCACAATGCAATAATAAAACTTTAGCCCTTTTTTATGACACTTTCATCAATATGCGATATTTTTCTAATTAAAATGTCACGAAACACGATACTGTAAGCGAATTTCAAGGGAATATATATTATTAAATATATGTTATTTATATAAACGCATTCTGATTTATCCGAGATGCCCCATTTATTCAGGCTGGTCTGGGATAGAAAAGTGTATATTCTTCTTAAGTCACGATTCTTCGTAGGACCGTAAAATTAAATAGGTTTTTGTAGTGTGGAACTCAATAGGTTCTTGTCTATGCTAGTGTGTCTATGCTTCAGTACTTGGCCGCATGGTGCAGCATCTGTACTGTAAAACAACTAGAACTACGGGCGTGAACATTCTCATTTCCTCTCTGCTTCCTCATATTTACTTCTGCTCTACGTGCGTACACATCTATATGTGTGGAATCGCTGCCATCTTTGTCATCTCTTGGCGTGGTGCATTAGCGTGTTTGGCCGGCTAGATTACCGATTTTTAAGTATATAATCGTATTTATGTGTTTTGTGTCTATAGATGTGGAAATTCGATAATAAGTTTATCATGAGTATGGACAGTATCGAAAAATTGTACAAAAATTTTGGCATTTTGGCTGATGCCAAAGATAAATTGGCTGAGGTAATTGACGATCTTGGTTATATTTAATAACCACGTTTACTTAATTCTAACTTTTACAATTTTATGTATTTGCAAGCATAAATAAAACTTTTTATTCCATTTGTTTTAAAACATGCAAATATCTATATTAATTTCGTAAGCTTCAAGTTAATTTAATAATGTTTTTATAATAGAAATGAGTCAATACTGTACATAAATAATTAAGCGAAGAAAGCGGTAAATATTATGAATCTAAACGTTTTGTTTGTATGTTGCAGCACGAGAAAGAGTATTTAGAAATTCTGACAGCAGTGAAAGGATCACCGAAAGAAAAACGATTAGCATCGCAATTCATTGCAAGGTTTTTTAAATATTTTCCAAAATTAGCTGATCAGGCTATAGATGCTCATTTAGACCTATGTGAAGATGAAGATATGGCTGTATGTAGTATTTATATCACTTGACCATATATACGAATACATGCATATTTGTATTAAAGTCTCCATACAATAGAAATTTGATGATTTGATATATTGATATTTTCAGATAAGAAAACAAGCAATTAAAGATTTACCTGCATTATGTAAGGATAATAAAGAACATACAGCTAGAATTGCAGATATTTTAGCTCAATTACTTCAAGCTCAAGATCCATCTGAATTAGCTGTTGTTCATAATAGCGTTATGTCCCTTATGAAAACTGATCCAAGAGGTATAGAGTATATCATTGTTTGTTATAGATACATCACAATGTAATGATATTGTAATGAGGTATTAATTGTATTTAATATATTCTGTTCTTAAGGAACAATAAGTGGATTTTTTAGTCAAATCATCAATGGGGATGATGGAACACGGGAACGTTGCATTAAGTTTCTAGCAACAAAATTAAAAGCAATAGGTCATGACATTATTACTAAAGAACCAGAAGATCTTTTAATTTCAGAATGCAAGAAAGTGTTACAGGTATAATCTTTTTATCATAAAAATAGAATCTTTTCTTTAATCGATATTTATATAACACTTCCTTTTCCATAGGATGTTACTGCTGATGAATTTCATAGCATTATGGAAGTACTTGCGTGGACTAGATTAGGTTCAACAATTAGCGGACAACAAGAATTAGTAGATATTACAGTTGAACAAGCTGAATTGTCTGAACCATTCAAACATACTAATGTTGAACAATGGAACAGACTTGTACAATGTATTAAACACGCACTTCCATTCTTTAGTGTAAGCATACTTTAACTATATTTATATATCATTCTATGATTATTAATGAAAATTTATGTAATGTAATTTATTCCTTACAGTCTCAAATAGATTCATCACGATTCGTTTCTTACATTTGTGTACAAGTTTTACCACACCTTTCTTTGATTACTTCACCCAATGGAAGAGATGTACAATTGGAATTATTAAAGCTTCTTGCTGAATTAGCTGTATTTTGTGGAACAATTGATAAACCAGAAGAAAAAGTACAGCAACTTTATAATACTCTTATTGTAAGTAATAACATTATTTAGGAGCAAAAGTTTATTTTATATGAAAAGTATTAATACTTTTTCAATATTTATAGACATATATGCCATTACCTCCAGTCACAGAAATAACTGAAGTACCAAAATTACAATTCAGTCATGTTGAGTGCCTTATGTATACTTTTCATAAACTGTGTAAACAAACTCCGGAATTTTTAATGAAAGATCCAGAACAGCTTAAGGAATTTAGATTAAGATTACAGTATTTTGCACGTGGCATTCAAGGTTATATAAAAAAATTGCGGGAGGCAATTAGCGGCAAATCGGAAGAAGAGTTGAAGTCGGAGGAAAATCAATTAAAAGTTGTTGCTTTAAAAACGACAAATAATATCAATAGTTTAATCAAAGATCTGTTTCATTCGCCACCTAGTTTTAAAAGTATTATACATCTTTCATGGAAAACAACAGCTAATGATAAGAAGGTACGTATTAAAATAGTTATAATTTTTTTAGATATGTGGTATTTTAAATACTGTAATACATTTTTTGTATCTTATTCTAGAATGAAAAGCATTCGCCTGCTCAAAAAAGACATACACCCATTACGTTTGGAAATGACAGTAATTCAAATAAACGAAGTAAAGAAGATAAAAGTAAAAGAGAATTGTATACTCCTCCTAGTGGAAAATACAGCTCAAACATATCATCAAATTATGGTAATTGATCAAATTATTTTATAAAATAATACTTAGAAATAAAATAAAAATCTATCTTTATATCTTTGTTACAGGTCGAGGTAGATTTAGAGGAAATAGGTCAGGTGGTCGAGGTGGTTATAGACCAAGAGGTCGTGGAACATGGAGAAAAAATTTTTATTAATTATTTAATTACTGGAATCGTTGAAAAATAAAATAGTAAAAGCTCCAATAATATAAAAGACTAAACCAGTTCTGTAAAATGTACATATTGAGATGAAGGACGTAAAAGTGATTATTTACTGAAAGTGAGTTTAAGAGAAGTGACAAAGGGAGAAATACAATTTTTTATTCTATAAATCTTAGTGTAAAGAAAGTGTTTTTTGTGAAAGCTTTAAGTACATATGCAAGTTTCAAATACAAAATTGTAAGAATTGATTGTTTACTAAACATAGTGATAATGTCGTTAATGAAATATTGACATTTAAAGAAGAGAACATTGCTGTGTAATACTGCACTAATGGTGTTATGAGAACCTTTTTTTATATTCATTATTAAATAACTGGAAAATACAATTTGAAGAAACCTGAGTTTACAAAAGTGAACAACTATGGAGAAAGAAGTGGAGAAAATGATATCATGAACTTGAAGAAGTGTTTATTACAAAAATTTTAAACCAGGTACCTTAACAGGCAATACAATATACATGAAATACCGAAGAGAAAATGGTGTGACAACACAATACATGAATCATTTGAAGTATTTGAAGAAACATCAGATGCCACAAACAAAAAATTATGTCTATTTAATACAGAATATTTACAAATTCATACTGTACAATGATTGGCTTGTGCTAGGACACTTGTGTTACACGTATTTGCAAAAGATAGACAATATGTCTCTGCCATAACAATTTTGGATGTTAAAATAGTATCACAATGTATTCCCCTAACTCCTAGTTCTTCCTAGTCCTTTCTCTCTTGATCATATCTCATTTCTTTTGTCAACAGGAAGTGCAGACCCGAGCAATCGGAGGGACAATGACAGAGTATCTAATTCTGAGAGAATAATGAAATCAAAGAAACTTAAAAACAGCTGTTGTTTTCTTAAATTCGAAATTAGTTATATTTATTGATTTATGTGCGTCATTTATTAATTCTACGTTTGTATTATTATTAGGTATTTACATATTTTTTTAACTAAATGAATGAATGTTCTCCTATTGAAATGTCTAATTTGAGTACAAAAAGACATATCAAAATGATATAAAGATCAGCATAAAATTATAAAATCGTTTACTAAATAATATAAATAAAACTAGTGATTTTTCAAGTCAAAAAGTTTCTTTGATTACATGAGTGAAGGTGTAATTTATTGTATACATTTTATCTTGCAGATGCTGTGTGGTGATTGCTGACTGAGGATGGCAAAGCAGAGCAAAAATAATCATTTTTTGATTACAGGTTGTCCAGTAAGTCCAAGGTGGTGGCTCAAGAAATGATTATAATGTACTTTTTTTCAGGAACCAAGGTACGGTTGTATATTGTCTTTTATCTATATATTGATGGTAGCTGTTTTGTAAGGTGAGTTTCAAAACATATTGTATCCTTTTCCTATCCACCATTGAATAAAACTTGTGTAATACTAATAGTAATAATAATTCATGAATATATTATCATTTAATTTAATAAATAATACTATTGCATAATATATGTTGTATTTTTTATGCCCAATATCGAATGTCACTATATATGGCTAATTAAAAAGATTGTAAAAAATTTACAGTTTGAATATTTATATATGTTTGAATTAATATTTAATACAAATGTTTTGTGACTTGTTAATTATATAATTATATGAAATTTGCTCATGTATTAGTATATTGTAATATTCTAAAACTATTATTTCTGTTTATTATAATTTTAATTATGTAAATTTCACTTCAGTACATTTATTACATTATTAAAGAAATAAAAGATATTTAAACTGCAATGTGTTTTTTTTTTTGGATATGCAATGTATATATAATATTGTTTCTTGTCGTTTAATAAATAAACTATATTTGTAGAATAGTAATTATTACAATGTATCTTACAAATATAATTACAATACTTTTTACAGCATCTTATAAGAAAAGAAATTCATTTAATACAGTCCATTTGTTGAAATCATATCATCTATTGCCTTGCACATAATGCGATCACTCGGACTACATGGATCCGGAGTTTGTTGTTCAGAACCTAAATTATCAACAGATTCCATAGCATCTGTATTTATTGCTAATTTAGAATCCAATTCTGAAGTATCTGGTAACATTTGCAATGCATGTTGTAAAATTTCTTGGACCTGAGGAAATATGGGAATTTTAACTAAACATTGCATCGTCAAATGTACAAAAGATTAGAATTTGAGAACCATACTTTTTCTAAATGTTTCTGAAACCTAAGTGCTGTTTCTATACGTTGTCTACGTTGCAATTCCATCATTACTCTTAGCGTTTCCCTTGCTTGATGTGGCCTGAATTCATTTAACAAGTGATGAATGTGAATAAATAGTAAACTGAGATCTTCCACCTAGAAACAATAAAAGAAACGGTGAATATTTGCATTATATACCAGGTCATTACATTAAGTATTTACCTTTTCAGCACGTCTTGGGCTGTCAGGACATTGTACGAGCAGATCTATCAAATCCAAGAAGTTAACAAGCAACGAGTGATTCAATTTTTTCAACTCTCGTCGCCGATCGAAATGCTGAGGATATAATCTTTTAATTCCTTGAGCTTCGAGTGGTCTAATGATTGTATCGTCTGCGTTAAATACATTTCCAAACATCGAATAAGTATCGTGTATCGGCGGTGGTGGTCGTGGTGCTCTGCCTCGACGAACATTTTCGTCTGTGTACAAATTAATATATTGCACTGGAGGTAGGGGTAGCGAACTAACTTGTATCGCTTCTGGTGCTGCCATTTTTCACGTTCAATATTGGTATTCTTAATGAAAAAAATAAAAAGCAATTGTACTTAAGATGGGAGTCTTTCAAAAAAAGGACAATAGGTTAGGTCTAACTAAAAGAAACACTGTTGTCAAACTGATCGGAACGTCCAAGTTAGTGCGCAGGTCCGTAATTTCGCGCGTAATTATCACTTTTTTTCACATAATTCATATTCTGCTTATTTAATATTCGTAATAATAAAAAATAATAGTTTATAGTAATATTGCAAAATCAACGTTTATATATTACAGAGTTGAACGACAGACTCTAGCTTCACACTCGATATAGTGTTACTATACGTTAGGTTACGTTAATACTATTTCACAATGTTTTCAACAAATTTCTCGATCGATACTTCTTTTTTTGTAAACATACGATCAATTAGAATATTTCTATGCACGCTACACGGACTTTTCACCACGAATTAACAAGAGCTAAATATCGTGCAACTAAAACAAAACAACATGTAACGTAGCCTTCGAATCCGCCATCTTGTTTTTTTAAAATGAGTCAACAGGTATTCTCTGTTGGCCAGTTAATACGTTAATGCCAGCAGGACGTCGAACCCAGATTGGGGATTTTCGTTGTTTAACTAGCAAAACGAAAGAGCCGATCTGTGGATATTGTTTGTTTTCCATTTGGTAAATTATTCTCACGGCGGCGCGATATTTCGGATAAATGCTTTACTAACGTAGTGAGGTATTTCCTGCTATCTCGTGAATTTCCAACGTCTTCGTTTGACAGATTGTCGGTGTGTGTATGCGTTCGTTCCACGTGAATTCTTTGTTTAGGCACCGGTCATGTTTCTGACAAGCATTGAAATTGCGAGGTGGTAGCAGTACCCTAGTGCATGGTAAGTTAATTTTCTCATATGAATTTCGTGCGTATCAATACTATTTCGATTGAACTTTCACATAGAAATATTCATATAGCCGAGTGTCAGGATAACCACAAACTATCGCGTTGTCGTTGATCTCACTGTTCTGTTATTTTTGGCAATTTCGAAAGGAATGCCTCTGTGATTGCTCTCGTGTAATTAAATGCTTGTAAGGTGGTATAATTTTTTAGAAAAATCCTAAACCACGATCAAAACAAAGAATAGAATTTGATTCACAATTCGTGCATGGTTTGTATACAGGGTGGCCCATAAAACTAGCATCAGTTCGATATCTAAAAATTGTGATGGATTTTGATCACCCTGGTTTCAAATTTTATACATTCTAAAGTTCTTTACATATATGTTAGAGTTCATTTTCATTGATTTTCTACAGAAACCGAAGCGAGTGTTGACTGAAAAATTTCTAATAAAAAGTTAGCATGACGAATAATATACTTAAAAAATACACGCTTTTTGTTTAGATTACTCGCTTTAAATTATTGTTTCAAAAGCATTTGCAGTTTACTGTAAAATGGAGTAAGAACGAAAAGCCAAGATGGCCGGAACTGATTGTATTTATAAACAATTTTATAAATAGATATATTTTATTGCTTGCGAATTTATATATACACATATACGTACACGTATATACAGGTAATGTTGTTATATACAGCATTAGGTTATACTTTTTAATCTAATCTATTTTATTTCTTTTTGTTTCTTTTCGTCAATATTTTCAATACAGTTCTTTTACTTGTCATTATATTTATTTCTTTATAATTTTATCTATTAGAATATTTTTATTTTGTAAATCTGTTATTAATTAATACATAGATGTTTCTGTAAATAATTTTTCGAATGATTTTATTTAACATCTTTGTATAGTAACATAATTTAAAATTCTCTTCCACTTTATACAATAAGAAAATTATAATTTTTCCATGTAAAAAAATCCTCCAGAGGTATTTAATAAGTAATTGTGACAGTTAATTGTACCAAAATAAACTTTTAGTAATTCAATTTCCTTCGTTTAACGAAAGAGACAGTTATTCTGCGGTTTTGTCCAACGTATCGCGGTGCCTCATACCTTTCCCATTTCCAAGAAGCGCGGAAAGCACGAAACGGAAATTCAAAGGACGTCGCGGTTTAGGCGGCGCCTTAAAATTTCAGAGACACGAGTTACAAAAGAACTTCAGTGGAAGTAGGCGGTCACCGTAGTTCGCTCGAGTGCTTCGTGTCAAGCGTTCGGTTCATGTTGGTACTTTGTCGAATCGTAACCAGTTCTATGCACTATGCGATAAATATGTATATTCTCATGTATACAAAATTGTATTGTTTCTCTATCGATTTTACTTCCTTTTATAAATTTCGATTAACAGCGATTGTTAACATTTTCGATGGTCAACAGTGATATAGAAGGTTTCGTCTTAACTAAAGTTGAGAATAAGCGATGTTGCAATATATATAATATGTTTTTTCTTTTTTCTAATTAGCTTGATAAGATAATTTTTATAAAGATAAATATTAAGATATATTCAACCTCATTTTGAGCCTCTTTAAAATATCTATCGAAAAATTTAAATTAAACAGAGACTATTAAGTTACTAAGAAAAATCTAGATAAATCTTAGTCTTTTGCAGAAGTTCGGGACAAAAAGTTTGACGCAGACGTAAAACACGTGAATCGCACTTGTGCGCGTGCGCGCTCGCGATCGACGAATGCGTGTGAGTTGACACGCGTTCTCGCTTCGAATTGTCGATGGCGCGCGTTAGCCACTGTTTACGCTATTTATTTAGACTGCATCGTAGTTTTACGCCAAACAGATTTCGCGTTTTCTCTGTGAACTTCCAATGGAAATCAATCGTGATTGTCGGTATAAACGCGACACAAATGTGCCTTCGTATATTTTCATTTGTAAATGGATACGTTTTGAAAAAGTGAATCGATGATATACAGACAAAGGACTTTTTATTGTTTCATCTCGTATATCAAATGGTACGAATGAATTTAACGGCATTGTTTTATTATTGTTATATTTTAAGCAAGGAAAATGGAACAAATATTTCAAAGAAAAATAAGAACAAATTTATTCATTTATTTTATAGATCGAAATTGGTTGCTCTGTATAACTTCTCGCGGGATTAAAATGATTCAACCTGTGGGAAGTTGTTTGGTTCTTTAGTTCTTTTACAGCATCGAAAATGGTCTAGGCTTGTCTCGTGAGAACGCGGCCGAAGGCTTCAGCCTGTCTCTCTGCCTCTCTATTTTGAATGGAAATTCTTCGTTGTCGAGTCACCCTGGCTTTAATGGAGGTCCAGGATCCCTAAAACCTTTATATTTGGCTCACCAGGGTTTGAACATTCTTTCTCAGTTTTACGTTATTTTTGTGTTTTAAACATATCACTGACTCATCTGTGATAAATATAAAACGTATTATCACATGTGCAATATAATCTTTTCTTCATGCAACTGATATCATAATTCTATTTTTATTCTTTGATATGGTAGTCTTATCTTTTTTTTTAACTTGGTGTATTCCAAACACAACCACTTGGTTTTGTATTGCATTGGCAACTAAGTGATTGCGGATTTTGTCAATACCACCTAACGGCAAAATCCGCAATCACTTAGTTGCCAACCCAGTTGGTACTATTTGTTCGTATCTACCTTGAATTATGTTTAAGCTACGTTCGATGGAATTCTTTGGGAATAAAAAGTATTCAGGCTGCAATTCAAACTATTCGGATAATTGAAAGTTCATCGCGCGACTCGCCTAATTGATCTTCGACCAAGTTAACTGCGAGGAACTTGAAGTTTCTAGGGAACGTTGCAACGTTGTTTCATAGAAACGAAGAATTAAGTGTTTCTATCAGACCAAAGTAACTCGTAAGTGGCATTAACGATGCAGTTACCCACGACGAGTCTATACCACTTTATTGCATAAAATCACACTTCGAGTACAGTAATATTCAAAAATGTTCGCCACTTGCCTATGAAAATTGCCTAATTGATCATTTCGATTCGTTCATTAATCGCTATTTACTTCACCATATATTCCATTCTGTTTTCGTGAAACATTTCAAAGGAATAGAGTCTACGCAGAAATTTCTTCCGCCCGCTAAATATTGGCTTGGCAACTAAGTGATTGCGGCTTTTGTCAATACCACCTAATGACAAAACCCGCAATCACATAGTTGCCAAGCCAATATTATAACCTGATATACGTATTTGAAATATTTTACATATTTTTGCATATAACATGTACAGAATTTTGCATCTTTAAATTTCTACAGTTTATTCATTAACCTTTGTCAAATTTTCATTATTCTACTGAACCGCGTTGATTCAGGAACCATCTTCGTTCGTATGAATCCTGCCACATAACCTTCACGCTGCAAAAACAAAACCTGCCCACAGGTGACCATAAATAATATTCCAATTCCACACAAAGGGTCAGTCAGATATCTGGACATGATTCAGGACAGAAGAATGACATGGAAACGACACATCGTAGATAAATCCAAACAACTTAAATCAAAATTTAAAAAGTTCTACTGGCTCATTGGCAGACGTTGCAACTTAAGGGGGTGTCCTGAATTAGAATGTTCTAAAACAGCGTTTTTTGTGATTTTTTTTAGAAGGGAAAGAAAGATACGAAGTTATTGAATTTTAAGCTATGGTTTTATATATATTTAACGAATACAAAAAATTTTTTTTAAAGTAAAAAAAATAAGTCGTAACGGACTTCTAAGCCTGTTTCATGGGCTTCTTGTAGCTGCAGTTTTCAATCCGCGGGAAGATCCACCTCGTAATTCTTGACTGAAAAAAAAACCAAAAAAGGATTTATTTATTATTTTATATTATTATTATAGGGAAATTATTATATATTTTTCTTCTGGGTGAACTAAAAAAGTTCGTTAGAAAGTTTATTTAAATAATTGTTGTAGCACCTTAAAGTTTACTTTTTTTTTAAAAAAACATTTTTTTTTAAGCCCGTCAAAATTTTTAATTTCACATTTGTTTAGTTCACCCAGAAGAGAAATATATACTAATTAAACCCTTTTTTGGTTTTTTGTTTCAATCAAGAATTACGAGGTGGATGTTTCCCACCGATTGAAAATTGCAGCCCATGAAATAGGCTTAGAAATCTGTTACAATTTTTTTTTTTTCACTTTAAAAAAAATTTTTTTGTATTCGTTAAATATATATAAAACCATAGCTCAAAATTCAATAACTTCGTTTCTTTCTTTCCCTTCTAAAAAAAAAAAAAAATCACAAAAAGACGCTGTTTTAGAATATTCTAATTCAGGACACCCCCATAATAAATCCTCCATTTACTTGGTTCATTGTATCATTTGAAACAGAAACATGGATAACAATTTAATACCGTTTTCTGCCTGCAGGGTGGCCCTCCATTGGGAATGGCGGGGAAAGATGGGAAGGTGGAGCCAAAAAGCGGGGACGTGGTGCGGCAGGGGTTCATGGTGAAGCGTTCGCAGAACAAGAAACGCTTCACACCAGTCAACTACAAGCAACGTTGGTTCGTCTTGACGAGGCGCTACCTCGTCTACTACGACGGCGATGGAGAGGTACGTAACCGATCTTTTTTTGCAATTTCAACATCGTCACACTCCGTCCACTTGTTTTTTGCTCTGTATTTTGTTCCCCATAGCTGCCCCATTAACGGCCTTTCTCTGTTGCCCCGAAAAAAAACCTCTGTTCCATTAGCGATCGAAGAAGAGGGTTTTCTCTTTGTAAATAAACCGATAACCAGATCGACAAATGGAATAGACAAGCAAAAAGATGCACCGTGTAAATAGACTGCAAATATAGCTTGATAAATCGAGCAGACAGAAATTAAGCGATGAAAAACGTTCAAAAGATATTTCGATGCAACCCCTCTTTTGGCGTTTCACTTAAAACTTGCCAGACACCCTTGTAACTTTAATTTACGACTTCAGGGGCTGATTAATACTTGGGACGACGGCAGCCATTGTTATTCCCTTCCCTCCCCTTCGTTCTAAACAGACACGAATTCTCATGGAACGGACGAACCAAGACTTTCATTGAACAAAGTAGGTTCCAAGGTTTTCGAGACTGGTTCGCCAGGTTCGACTAATTTGCCTTTCAATTCGATATAAATACCTAACCGTGTTTGCAGCCTCGCCTTTTGGCCTGGTTTTCGTCGTGGTACCGATCATCGAGGATTGTGTTCGTCGAAACCAGGTCGACGTGTCTTTCCTCGGAATGAAAGGAGAGGAAAAAAGGAGAATCGGAGAAAGAAAATAAAACTCGTACGAACCGTATCGATGTAATTGCGAAGTCGAAGAAACGTACTCGACGACGCGATTTCTCATTCGATAATTGCTTCGAAATAGTCCAGATACACGGGGTCTCCAGCGATTTCCAGCGATCTTCAATGAATTTCCGTGGAATTCGTCGGCGGCGATTCAGAGAAATGAGACGAGACGAGAGTGCAGCGTGTGTTCACCTGTTTAACGCTCGTTGAAAACGCGGAAACGATGGTTTCGAAGCTTTAGGGTGACAGAGAACGGCCTTGAGGGGCGGTGAATAGAGCGAGACAGCGGGCAAAAGCCTTTAGACCGGAAAAAACTAAATGTGACTTGGATTGGATGGCGTTCGTTTTAGGGAAAAAAAGGACGAACCATCTTAGTGTTTTGATTTAGCTTGAGAGAAAATGCTTCTTGGCTTTTCTGCGATACGGTTTCTTTCTATTATTTGGAGGGGGTTTTCTACGTGGCAATTTCTTTGTCCTTCGTTTTTACGTGCAGCTAGTTTCCTTCGATATCGCTCTTTAACTCCTGCGATTGACTCTGCTCTGTCGTTTTAATCCTCATGAAAAAATGTTTTCAACTTAAAGAGGGACGAGGGTGTCTTTAACTTTTCGATGTTACGCTAAAAGTAGCAAGTTTCAAGAAAACGAGGTCTAATTGGATGAAAAGGAGAATTGGAAAACGGATAAAAGAGTTAGAAAGTGGTATTAAAAAGTAGATTAAACAGTTCTCTGATCTGAGCGTCTGACCATGTAACGGCACGAGCCGAGATCGATTTGGTTCTGTTCCTTTCGTTTCGCCCCGTTCGCGATTCCTACCGACAGCATTTTGCTGCAGCGTAAAATTCACGCGACGTGCAACGCACTAAGAGGCCATCAGAATCGATAATTAACGATCCTGGAACATCATCAGTTGCGCGAGACTACAATTCACGGGAGAATTGATAGTGGGTGAAAATCAGTTGCGCTGAATCTCCCACTCGAACATTATTACGTTTTCAATCGAACGATTACCATAATTGTGGCTGATGCGTCCAAGATAGACAGGAATCTTTTGTACATAAATTTCTTTATGTACATTTCTTTATGTATGTCTTTACTCTTCTTTCAGGAGAAAGAAATAGATAAAAACATATATTTCTGTGTCGTATAGAAAATTTTTATTATTATAAAAATATAATGTAGTTTGCGTTCTGTAACGAAGTTTGAAGAGTTTCCTCGTCTTGTCGTTTATTCTTATATATTGTGTTGGCAACTTACTGCGGATTTTGCCGTTACCATCTAATGGTAAAATCGGCAATTACTTAGTTCCCAACCCAATAGAAGAGACAAGAGATGAAAAGAACGGTACTAGCTTCGAATCCGATATCTCGGAAGAATTTTGAAAAGGGACGCGTATGAGAATGCAAATGACGAGAATAATAACGCTGAGTTTGCTAGCGGTACGCCTCGAATCAGGGCCAATTGCTTTATACACATTACCTTGCGCTTGACAAGCGCCACTAGCGTTCCGGACACTAGACTCATCATATTATCTCTGCCTGGCCGATAAAAAGCCGCCTATTATTCCCTGTTTTCTCTGGTTACTTTAGATGCTTTGTTCATGATCAGGAGAAACGGTAGCAGAAAGGTTTCATGAGGAGCAGAAGCATATGTACGTATACGTACACGCATAAAGATGTGGAACGATTTTTAGTGTCAAGGTGCGATTAATTGTGCGAAAGTACGTCTAAAAATACATTAAAGCAGCGAGTTTTCTTATTCGCTTGTGTTTTATTCGTTCTACCTAAGATATCTTTCTCTTGAGTATTTTTTTTTTAAACATCGATAACATAAATAAATCACTTGTGGCGTGGAAAAAAGTAGCTTAGTATTAGTTTTTTATTGGTTCATATTTTTATTTTTTTAGTTTTTAATGGTCGATCGTCTAACGAGCTACAAAGAAAGTTCTCAGCGTGAAACGAGAAAGCACACGATATATCATCATTACACTTTGTTAAAAGAAATCTCATTAGCTGGTATATATAGGCTGTGGCCAATAAAAATACATAAGTTCGATTAAAACGTCTCTTCAGTCTTAGAACGTAGAATTGTAATTGAAGAGATTGCGCAAAATAAGCAGCCAGCTTTACTTTCCATTAATTCGAATTAATTAACAAAAACTAATTTAAAATCAAATTATTTTTTTTTAACGAACTATACATTTATACTCCACTGATATTAGTAGTAATCAATTTTTGCATATTAAACTCGTATATTCCACTTCCTATAATTCCAATTTTAAATCGTAAATTTAACTTTTCTGTCTTATTACACATTTTTCAATTAGAATCTTTTCACTTTCTCAACCCTTATGAACTATCAATTCTAGAAAACGTGAAGATCGTTCGAGCCTCGAAATGTTCGAATAAATGCGCTTACGTAACCCGGAAAGTAGGTAGAGACGCAAACATCCAGGAAACAGACACCACTTCCAATTCTCCGCAATAAATTACAAACCGAAAGATCAGCGCAATCGGCCACTGGACACTCGACCTGAACGAATGCCGTGGTGCGGCCATTTACAGATATAACCTGCAAAAGCAGGCTTCTCCCACTATCGCGATCATAGTCTAGACAACTCCTCTACAATCCTTATTCGATCAGTCTGGTTTTTTCTAAATGAATTTTTTAGCCGTTCTCTCTTTTTCTCGTATCGAAAGTTTTCTTTATTTACCATCAAAGTTCGAACGCTCAGTGTAGTTGGCTAAAAATGTATCTTTCGCAGCCAAAATGCAAGTAGAACAATCGAATGAGAATGTTTTACGTTATTAATTGAAATTTCTTTTTTAATATACAAAGAATATAAAATAAAGCAAAGCTTTTTCCATCCCCTTTACATCCTCGTACAATGTTCAGTATTATTTCAATATTTTAAACATCCATTATTATCTTTGAAATTATCCACCATATTATCATTTGAAACACAATTTCAAAAAAACAGATCTCCTTTCTTCTCATAAATCACTCGATATTATTTCTCACGAAACATCATCGCAGTATTTAACCACTGGTTCTTATCTCTTAAATTAAATCATCCATTATCTCATTATCTTTCATTATATTGTTTTTAACAAACGATTTAACAAAAATTTTCTTTTTTATCGTCGATCTTTACTTTTCTCTGGCAATTCACAAAATCATTCCCGTGAAATCTAATCGCAATAAGTTAATCATCCGTTCTTATCCCTCAAACCAGATTATCCTTTCTTTATTATCAACTTTTATCCTTCTCCCTCAATTTACAAAATCATTTCCCATCAAACATCGAAGCTAATTGCGATATTTAACCATCTATACTCCGTATTTCTTAAACCAAATCATCTCTGTTCTCCTCTCGATACCGCTCACAAAATTATTTCCCGCTAAACGTGAAATCTAATCGCGATATGGTGACCATTCAGTTCCGCCGCTTAAATCGAGTCAGCTATTACTTCGTTGCTCAGATGTAACCACCGGAACCAGTAACCCTCTGCATCTTTCCCCCTTCTCCACCCTCTTATCCTGCCACGTAACTTTCTTTAAAACACTTTGACTGCCACGCAGAAATCACATGTTTCACTGAGGACGCCACGGGAGTATTTTTATTATTCAAAGCATATATAATAGCAAAATAATAATAAATTGATGATGTAAGGCAACATTCTTCCCCAATGGACTGTTTATCTTATTGGTGGTTACCAGTGACCAGTGGCGCCTTGGTAACAGTTGACAGCGACATATTACAACAAACCATTCGCATTTGCTATTTCGTCGTAAGCAAAACGTGCAGATTATATTGTTGAAACGTGTAGAAGATGTTAGTAAACAGTATTATGATTATTTTTAAGATTTCGACGAAATATTCGGTTGAAATGGTAGAGATCGGGGAAAAAATTATGTTTGTGATAAACCAATGGTAGTGGTAGATTAAAACAAAGGAAAATATGCTGTAGATTTATCAGATCAAATCGTTACGACTGTTTGCGAAGAGACGCGATCGCGAGAGGCGTAAATTCTCGCCACGATTCTCATAGTCGTTCCCCTGTTTCGATTAGGATAACAGAGGTAGTTCGAATGATTGTAACACTGAATTAACAGGGTTAATATAAGCTTCTATTTTTAACAATATTTAAAATTATAACTAACACGTTACAAATGATTTAACGATGATACAACTAGTTTATTATTATAATTCGACTCGACTTTATAATATTTCTCCACGTATTCGTTTGACTAAGCGAACTTGATTTTATTTCTCTGAACCTCCGATGCATTCGGTTTGAATCCTCGTATGAAACTGACTGCCCCTCGATTTTTTCCTTTGTCTTCTCTTGGAGACAACCCCCACCACGCTCGGGCCTCGCAACCGTTCGCGCCTATGATCACGTATGCCATCTTTTTTGTGTAGCTAAAATAACAGACCGAAGGCGAATCGATGTTTTTTAAAACGCGCTGCTTGACAACTATTCGCTTATCGCTACATTGTGTATATCTCGCCGGTCATGTAAGACGATCTGTCTGCGACATTGTAATACCAAGGGAGACGGTTAGGAACACGGCCTATGGTAAGCCTTGGAGCGTAAACAAATAATAGCATATTCTACCACATAGAAGAACCTCCAAGTAATATATAAAATTACACATCAGTATCACACTTTAGAATGGCACTCGCGATGCACCTTACACAGTGCCATTCGCCAGAGCCGTGAAGTATACTTATTCGACAAAGATTGCTATACGAAATGCAGAAGGAAGAAGGAGAAGTGTACGTGGCACGAAAATTTTGCAGAGAATGCTATAAAAAAATGTTAAACAATTAGGATCAAAAATTGCTAAGAATCGGACCAAAAAGGTGACCATCTATCGTCCAGATTGTATCGATGAGCCACATTTATGTTTAAAGTGTTGCAACACAGTGCACCGATATATGCAACATTTGTTCTCATTTCTTTTATTGATGTTCTAATAAAAATGTTTAATTGTTCAATGGGACACTTTTTATTTCAAAGTATCTTCTATTTATCGGTTATACTCAAAATATCTTAAGTGTCAATTTTCATTCAATTTTTACAATTGTAAGAAGTTGAAGCGCTCCGGTCACCAATGACCACCGTAGCGTCACAGGAGAAACCGTGACAGGTCATATATGACCCAACGTGGCAGTCAAAGTGTTAACAGTAGCAGTTAGCTGCGTAGAGGTACGCAGCCCGTTAGCTGGTAGGCAAGCCAGCCTGTTTCGATGGCAGGGGCTGCTTAGGGGTGGATATAACGTGCTCGTAGACCATGTGTAAAATTGGCAGCGCAGGCGCCCCAGGGCCGCCACCGCCACCTTCTCTTCATCCTTTCTTCCGCCGTGAGTTCCTGATGCTGCTCCGCGGCTCAGTCAGTGGTCGTCATCGGGATCGCTCTTTGCTGCTCGCCAGCATCTACGATATATCTGAACATACATAGAAACATACCAACGTCAGTCAATTCCATTCTTTCATTTTGGTGTTCAGCTGCTTTCAAGCAAGAAGCTCTGTTCCCAAGAGTAATTAACCCGTGTAATTTCCGTATTTCGAAATATACATCGATACTCATATATATTCGTCTATTAGTCGATATATTTGCCAGGATATTCACTGCTATTCCATCGATCAATGCTAGGTGTTGAATCGAACGTTGAACAGCGTTTTCACGAATAGTACAACCGAGGTTACGAGAATTTCCAAGAGCGAAGAGTATCGTATATTTCCTATTCGCCTCGAGTTGGGTGGTTCTCGGAAGGAAAAAGCTGCAGCTTTAAGTCGGGGCAAGATACCAACCGAAGTAATTGGATACTTGGAGAGAAGCAATCGTGCAACACCGTCTGCTGAGAGACTATTCGAAGACTATCGATCAACGATCCGCTGTACCCTCGAGAAGTAGAGTATTACTCCACGGAAGTTTTCTCATCCGAGATATTCAAGATCGGAAGAGCTTCTCCGACAGACTATTCAGCGAGTCGCGGGAATTAATCCATCGTAGAGAAGTTTTTCTAATTAATCCTCGGTTTCTTCGATCCACTTGCCAGCTCGTAGGCAAGCAATCGTTATTCATCCGGAATATCTTCGACACCACGGAAGACTTTCGCATCTTTCTGGAAAGTTGGGTCGTTAAGACGTTGAGAGGTCGCGCTCGATCAATCCAGAAGCTACGATAGATCACGCGGCCTCATCGAGTTCCACGCGCCAACAGGATTCTTTCGTTTTTGCCTCGAGACGAACACTTCTCTCCACGTGGCAGAAGCGACGCCAATCGTGTCTCCTCGTCGTGATCGAACTTCCAGAACCCTTCGAGACTGCTGCAACGTGGAGGTAAGATCGACTGGATCTTTCCAGGGAAGCATTACTTTTAGCTTATCCGAGATCTCCGCCAGATATCGTTTATTCTTGATCGCGTCGGGAACACTCGCTCCTTTTTTACCATCGGTCAAGTTCTCTCGGCGCTTTAGTCGGATCGTGAATCATTTCTTTAAGGGGCTGTCATTGGGAACGTTGAACGAACGGATGGTTCCTATTCGCTGGTTTTGCGTTTTTTTTTCTTTTTTTTTCTTTTTTTGGTAAATCGACTTGGTAGAAACCCAGCGAAGAAGTTTTGATCGTTTGGATGTTCGAAGGGAAATACGAAGAGAATGGGTTTGATCGATAAATCGGGGCAATTTGTATTTTCGTGATGCCTGAAATTTCTTTGCGGATTAAGGTGAGAATTTTGAGAATTAAAGGGGATGACAGTAAAAGGATGATAGAGACGGATAACGTGAGCTTAACAGTAGAACTCTACCACACCAGTCAAATTGACTGGTTTTAGAATTTTATTTTCAAATTCCTACTTCATGTTATATTTTGTCACGCAATGACGTAATGACTTTTGCAACGATAACTAAAAGAATAATATAATGAATTTTATTTTGTTTTTTATATATTCAAACTGAAAATAATTTTGTATGAAGGCTACTTATACCAATACCAGTCAAAATGACTGGCACTTGTCAAAATGTAAAGGTCCTGCAATCTGTTTATCGAACCCCAATTAACCAGTTTCCTAGTTTTGTACAACTTGCCACACGTTCTTAAAATTTTTACCGCGTATCATTCGATATGATGATATCAGTTATCAGGAAAATTCCGGGTCGATCGCTAGATGCTAACGCTACAAATACCACATCAGTCAAAATGACTGGTTCTGCAATTTTATAAATGTGGCAACCCTCGTTTAGGGATTATGGTCCCAGATGGATTGATATACCAAAAATGTACTATATAACATGGAATTCCTTCTGTAAGAAAGTAATAACTCAATAGATATAAAAATATTCTATTATTACGTATTTTTTAAAGTTATTTTCACTGGTTTTTGTAGAAATAGCTTCGTATTAACTATCGATAGTTCTAGTGTTAAGATAGAATAATGAAAGTCTAAGAAGCGATGAATCGACTTTCAACAATTTCACACTGTAAAACGAAAAGAGTTCCTTTAAGAAGAGATCTGTTCGTCTGCAGAGGAG
Source organism: Bombus hortorum (assembly GCA_905332935.1). NCBI lineage: Eukaryota > Metazoa > Arthropoda > Insecta > Hymenoptera > Apidae > Bombus > Bombus hortorum. Next base: position 3,813,149 of record HG995205.1, on the reverse strand, counting down.
TTTTGTAATTCTGAACATAGCGTTTCAACGAAATTCACTTTTTCTTTTTACATACGAACGACTGTACTCCACCGAAATATCGAATCTTTTAGTTTGCTAAATTAAACTCACCGTTCTGTCAAGTGAGAACAAAAATACGTACGAAACTATGTATTAGAGGAACGGTCAGCGTGAAACAAGGTAAATTAATTGCTCGGTGCAGTTATAATTAATTTCGCAACGGTGCATTACGTAAATTTAACGAGCTGTCGCGCGTTCGACGAAACACATATCCAAACGAAACGAGAGTTAACTTGCTGAAAGAACGTGTTTCTCTTGGATTTTTCTTCGAGGCACATTCTTCTTCGCGATTCTTCCTATTATCGTCTTTCTTTTCTTATCTATTCTTTTTTCTATTCTTATTCTTCTAAGATGGAACAATGCATCGATTCAGCAAATGATATCTGTAATTCACCCTGCAAATCACTAATGTTCCTCTTTACACATATAAATATGGTTTCTCGCGCGGTTCTGGTAGAAAAGCGAATTATTTCATATTTTGACTGCCACACCAAAATCACATGTTTCGCTGAGGATGCCACGGGAGTATTTTTATTATTCAAAGTATATAATGGCAAAATTGATGAACCTCTCGATGCATTCGGTTTGAATCCTCGTATGAAACTGACTGCCCTCCAATTTTTTCCTTCGTCTTCTCTTGGAGACGACCTCCACCACGCTCGGACCTCGCAACCGTTCGCGCCTATGATCACGTATGCCATCTTTTTTGTGTAGCTAAAATAACAGACCGAAGGCGAATCGATGTTTTTTAGAACGCGCTGCTTGACAACTATTCGCTTATCGCTACATTGTGTATATTTCGTCGGTCATGTAAGATGATCTGTCTGCAGTACCAAGAGAGACGGTTAGGAACACGGCCTATGGTAAGCCTCGGGTTGTAAACAAATAATAGCATATTCTACCACATAGAAGAACCCCCAAGTGATATATAAAATTAGCTTCAGAGTTAAATACATACAAAAGCAAGAAAAACAGAAATCGAAGTATCAGATTTTAGAATGGCACTCGCGACGCACCTTATACAGTGCCATTCGCCAAAGCCGTGAAATTTACTTATTCGACAGAGATTGCGACACGAAATGCAGAAGGAAGAAAGACAAGCGTACGTGGCAGGAAAATTTTGCAGAGAATGCTATAAAAAAATGTTAAACAGTTAGGATTAAAAATTGCTAAGAATCGGACCAAAAAGGTGACCACCTATCGTCCAGATTGTATCGATAAGCCACATTTATGTTTAAAGTGTTGCAACACAGTGCACCGATATATGCAACATTTGTTCTCATTTCTTTTTATTGATGTTCTAATAAAAATGTTTAATTGTTCAATGGGGCACTTTCTATTTCAAAGTATCTTCTATTTATCATCTTCTTTCATTCAATTTTTACAGTTGTAAGAAATTGAGACGATCTGGTCACCAATGACCACCGTGGCAGTTAATGTGTTAATTAAAACTGGCCTCGTTACTCATTGTTCTTCCTTACGAGGAAAAGAGAAACAGAATGCCAGTAGAAATGGGGGAAGAGCGAAGAAAAAGGAAAGAAGATGCAGAAGTTGGAAGTAGCTGCACGCGAATGGACCGAGTAATTCAACACGGATTTTCTTCACAAAGCTCGGATTCTCCCATTTTCCAGCTTCTCCCCGCTTTCCTTCTTTTACTTCTGCAACCTAAACCCGTCGTTCCGTCTTCGCTTCGCGAGAAGAACGTTCGGTCTGTGCCTCTATTTCCTCGATTATTCGAGTTCGTGTCTTGATGAACGAACAAATGGACCAACGGACGTCGTTTCGACGAAGTGTGCCTGACGAGATAGAGGAGAGCGGAGAAACGTAAGGAGAGGGGTTAAAACGGGTGGGGTGGGGATGGAAGAGCGTGGTTGCGCTCGTAGAACATCGACGTTAACGAAGGTCACCGGAAGCCGGCGAATCTAATAAAGACGTCGTGGCGCGGGACCCACTCGAAAAGCCTAAATGAAATTTTCCAACGGCCACCGCTTTCTTTTCGCGTCAGCCGCCTCCTGAACGAGGACGCACCGAGCTACCGAGGCTAGCAACCAAAGGGAGGTCTGTTTTCTGGCTTGCCGAGCTTTATTAATGTTTATTAGGGCATGGACGTTGTACGTCGTGTGTCGGATGTTTTTGCTCGTGCCAGAGGTGTTTTGTGCAGCGGCCGCGAAGGCGGAAGCGTGTAGGTGTTTGTGGAATTATCGGTGGTTTTTTATTCTCTGCTTTCTTTTTGTCGTTTTTAGCTCCATTTTTAGATCTGCTTCCTTTTGTCGCAGTACATCGAGTTTCGAGAATTCTTGTTCTAGCCGAAGATGGACTACGCGCATATTAAGAACGTAGTTAAAAGGAATATTCTAGAAAGGGTTTGATGAGTGTTAAACAATGGAACCGGGTTTCGAGTACTTTTAAAAAGGACGCTTTATTGGATAAAAGAATCCTTTGAAAGGTGCGCGAATGGTGAATTGAAAAAGTCAGTCAGGTTTAATTCTTTGCGTTCTTAAGTTGAACTGAATCACTGGCTTTGCCTTTAGCATGTAGACTAAGCTTTTGTATATGAAAATTTAATTTATCAGAAATACTGTCGCTCGGAAGTATTAGGATATAATTTATTTTGAAGAAAACTTCGATAGTTATGATAGAAATTGTACATCTTAAATTACATATATTTCTTAATTAAAGTTTCATTAATATTTTCATTAATATTATACATTACTTTATCTTATACATTCTTATTTATTTCTTTATTATATTATATTTTATTCTATTTTCTATTTATTTCATCCATTTTACTTATTATATACGTTACTGTTACTTTCTTCGTTCACATTTCAATTTAGAAAACAGCTTCCTCGAAAATATTAGGTTGGCAACTAAGTGATTGCGGATTTTGTCATTAGGTGGTAATGACAACATCCGCAATCACTTAGTTGCCCAATGTTGAGATTGAGGTTAACTGATTGAAGAACGAGTGGATGAATTTGTAACAGAAAAGTATATTGAAATAATTAAAGGTATAAGTATAAGTTTATGCTGATTGACATCCTTACTCTATTAGTGTTACTACACAAATAATAGGGAGCACGTTCATATATTTATCGCAAAAGGACATTACCAAAGAAGTTAACCTTATAGCTTTGGCTGGAGGCTACTGGGAACATAAATAGATTAGTTCCTTTGTTCTTAGAGCTTGCAACCCAAAACATAGTGTATACTCAAGGGTACAATAAAATTCACCGTTCCTTATTTCGAATATTTCTGCACAATAGCAATCTCAAGGTCACGAACAAAGATGTAGAGTTTTTCATCAAGTAGTTATTTCAACATCCAATAGATTCACTATTCTGTTTGTAATAAACCGTGCTAGTCGACTGCACATCAAATATTTCTCTCGTCCAAGTAATCGACCGGCTATAAATTCTAAAGGAGTTACTCAAAGTTTGAATTTTCTCGTTTAGAAGGAACGTTCATCGTCAGTTTCCATACAGCAATTTCTCTTAATACCGCATGCGTGCACGCGAAATAATTCCCATCAGCTGTTCCCATCGCCGTTTCGCAACTAATACGTTTCGTCGTTTTTAATCCACGTAATGGCATTAAGGGATGAACGAAGGATGACCAGTGGGGGAGACTGTGTGGGTAGTATTAAGCGTAACGCGATTTAGGGAAGGGAGCAATACCGAATAACCTGTTGAGAAAATTATTGTAGCGTAACACAAAATTCGAAGGCTAACGCTATTCGCTGTATGCACGTCCTATCCAACGCGTTCCATTATTGTATAAAGCTGTGCCGTGTGTGTGCGTGTATATCTATACACGCAACCAATATCCTTTTACAGTAACAGGAAACTAGATTTGCCTCGCTGGATTTCCACTGTTGCAAAAGAGCTAGCACGTGGTGTTATCGCTTGTGTAGGGTCCTCCTCTTCAACAGGAACAGCTTGTTACTGTTTGTAATAAGCATATGGTTTCATAGGGAATTGCTTCATTGCGTTTGTTACGTGGCTTTCTTGCGTATGGTGTCACTCGTGTTTTGCTTTCAGCACGTTCATTTTCCAATTGCTCTGTTTTTACTGCTGCGCAGAGCTGGAAGAAGAAAGGGGTAGGAGAAAGAAAGGAGGGAAAAATGCCAGTGAGAAAATGAGCAAGAAGATAGAATAGAGTAAGAATTAAAAAAGGGAAGAGAAGGAAGATACAGAATCTTTCCTTCAGCTATTTGTAGCGTAGATTGACTTTCTTACAATTTCTTTCAAATTGTTGACCATACGTTATCCAATATATTGCCTATACATGATTCAATTTTTAGCGTTATTGGCGTGAATGGAATGGAAAATGTTGAAGTTGAAGTTGACTGATTGAACAACGAGTGAATGAAATTTCATCCATTTTACTTATTATATACGTTACTGTTACTTTCTTCGTTCACACTTCAATTTAAGAAACAGCTTCCTTGAAAATATTAGGTTGGCAACTAAGTGATTGCGGATTTTGTCACTACCACCTAATGACAAAATCCGCAATCACTTAGTTGCCCAATGTTGAGGTTGAGGTTAACTGATTGAAGAACTAGTGGATGAATTTGTAATAGAAAATGTATTGAAATATTTAAAGGTATAAGTTTATGCTGATTCAGATCCTTACTCTCTTAGTGTTACTAGACAATGGAATGGTAGGGAGCACGTTCATATATCTATAGCAAATGGACATTACCAAATAAGTTAACCTTATAGCTTTGTCTAAAAGCTACAGGGAACATAAATAGAAAACTGTTCATTAGTTTCTTTGTTCCTAGAACTTGCAACACAAAACATAATGTATATTGAAGGGTACAATAATATGCACCTCTCTTTAATTAGAATATTTCTATGTAATAACAGTCTCAAGGTCACGGATATACATAAATAAAGATGTAGAGTTTTTCTTGAAGTAGCTACATCAACAGAAAATATTCATCAAGAAGAAAGGGGTAAGAGAGAGAAAAGAGGCCAGTGAAGAAATGAGCGAGAAGATAGAATAGAATAAGAATTATAAAAGGGAAGAGAAGGAAAATACAGAATCTTTCCTTCAGGTATTTGTAGCGTATATTGACTTTCTTACAATTTCTTTCAAATTTTTGACCATACCGTTACCCAGTATATCGCCTATACATAATTCAATTTTTAGCGTTATTGGCGTGAATGGAATGGAATATATTCATTTTCAAGGTTGAAAGTATAAGTAATCTCTATAGCAAGCAGCTGCAAAAATGGCTTTTCAATTCGTTACAGAAGAACCGTCCTTACAAAGTTGTGAAAAAGTTAATTTGTCGTGTAAAACGGTTGGAAGAGTATCTTTTTAAAGAAAAACTTAGGCCTCGCGTCAATGAAAGTACGTAACGCTCGCAATTTCCATGTCCAAAATGCCGTATATCGTATATAGGTAGCATAATGTGAAATTGCCATTATGTCCATTTCTAAATTGTTCGTCAGCGCGTAGGAAGTACAGACAACGAAGGAACTTTCTCCTAAAAGCAGAATCTCAGACGTACGTGAATAATATGATTTTCAAATCTTGGCGTGTTTTAACGTTACACCTTAAATAACTTAAAATGACAGTGACTCAGAGAGACAGTGCCATAGAAAATCGGAAATGTATCATATAACTTACAAAAGGGTGAGAATCTGGTCGATGTCGACCATATTCCCATGTCATCAAATTCGATGCGCATTTGTCGAGTGCGTCGTGGCTGGTGGATGCACTCGATGCCCCCTGTTTGATTGACAAACGATGTTCGATTTAGAATTTTGGTTCGTTTATTTTCTCATCAATTCCAGGCAATTTGCATATAGAAATTTCCAATACACAAGGTATCACGAAATATGTGAGGGATATTTGTAGGCTTTATAGGGTGTATCTCTAGCGCAAAATGAAATTGCTTCTAATATGAAGATAAGCCTCGAACGACATCTTTCTACATGAATTTTTTCATCGCTTTCATATCACCATTGACCATATAAAAATGCCCCAAATATTTTCTCAGGGTCTGCATATTTAATTTTACATACATTTACCTAACATGATATGTAACCCTAATCCATTATGTAGGTATTTGGTTTCCCTTGGAAGTCCGAAAAGCAACAGAGAATTTTTTAGTTCGTTGTATCGCAAACCTTACTGTCTTCTATGAAATGTCCAATTTCGTGGAACACGATAACTGATTTTCCATTGAAATTACTGCAGGACGAAGACAATGGATCGTTTATTGGTGAGGTATAAATAAACACGACATCGTCCGCGTGGCTCGCCGATTTTCTCCGCTAATTGAAATATCGCATCAATTTTGGCATATTTCCGATATTAAAACAGGTTTTTTTTCGATAATAGGAGAACCACATTACAAATGCTCTTCTCTTTACTTATATACATCAAACAATTTTCGTTTAAAATTCTTCATTCGAAAATTCTGTTTCCTTCCGGTAATAATTAAACACTGCAGGAAAGAAACTGACCATGGGCACAAAATATAAAATTTGTAGTATTCGAAAAGCGAATTTTGTGAACTTGTTTCCCCCGCTTATGCAATATTCCAATGTTCATTTTTTTATAATTGATTGGTGTTTAAATGCAAGTCCATAAATTCGTTCATTAATACAGTTCCAAGCGGTTTCAAGCAATTACCCAATTGTAACAAATATTTTTGCTAATACTTTCACTGCACAGTACAAAATAGTGTATAGTAGAAACATCTGTTTAAAATATTGTTAATAATTGCGTTCCTACTCCTCGAATTGTATTGGGTGTAGTGCGTTAAATAATCACTCGGTGTTTAGGTTAACAATATATTTATTAACAAGTGTCTTCTTTTGATCGCTCTCGGTTTCGCTAGTCAATCTCGCTGTCCGGTTACGGCTCGACTTTATCGTTTCCTAGTTCGAACCTAACTGTCGATCGGATTCGATTCTTTCTTTTCGTCGCCCCTCAATATCCCCCACTGTCCGCGACCGTTGCCACGCACGCCTTTTTCTCGAACATTCGGAAGGACCGTTGGGCTGTGATGGCTCATTAGGCACGTCGCTTCGGTGATATACATTGTTGCCAAGTGCCGTCACATATTCTTCACCGTTCTTTCATTAAACAAACGTAACGTCTGTTATTCTCTTTATATGCTTCCCTAAACTATATCGTGTCATACTCCATAAACTACATTAACTAAGATTTCAATTTTTCAAGCAATTCTGTTTCTCAACTTTCGTTGACTTCACTGAACGAACATGCTAGCTTATTTAACAGTGCTTCTTTCAAAAGAGCAAACGAAGATGGAAAGATAATGTTGCATGAAAAAATAATAAGGAAGATATGCGAAAATTGTTGCAACGTTGGCTGCCAGAAATCGGTATCAAAACTTTTCGATCAAGAAACCACGGCTGTTCCACGATTTAATGTTCCATGAAGCGCTGGTTGCAGCATTGAAAGAGGACCACGTCAATTTTTACGTGACGCCGAGTTATCCGCCGGTATTTTGACGTGGAAGCTTCGTTATTTCTTCGCGACGTCGAGCAATAAAAACGCGCTTTTTCGCTATCTGCTGGAAAAACCGGCCTTTTTGCCGACCTCGCCCAGTGATTTATGATTCTTGCGCGGATTCCAGCAGCCGGCTATGGTGACACGTTCAAGTGATATAATATCGCGCTGCAATTTGTTGTATTTTTCGTTGCGAGTTCATATGGCATGGGTTAACTGGTTGCAGTTTCGAGAAAAGATTTTCAGTTTCATTTGTTAAACGCATGTTCGCAGCTTCAATTTCCTCAAGTACTTTCTGTTATCTAGTTACGATACATGTTCGTTTAGATTAGAAGATTAATTAACCTGTTAACTGCGGAGTTTAGTTTCAAAAGTTCCTTACGGGATGTGCAGGAAAATCAAGCAATGACGAGTATACACGTTAACCGCACTGGAATAAAGTTTTGGATTGACGTGTATACACGTCGAACGCAGTTAACTGGTAACAGTTAATATGTATAACAATACATATAGAGTTAATCTAGTTTAACACTTTACCGACCGCTAGCAGTTCAACAGCATACGCACGTCCGACCGGCAGCTCAGGCGCAGATTCTCCCTAGCGCCGGTTCTGTTTCGGTTTAGACTCTCCAATACCATTCTTTCCGTTCATCGCGAACGGTTAGTTTTTCAAATTGGTATAAAACCGTGGGAGCTTACAAAGCAACGCAACTGAGCAAGGTACCTTAGTACTAAATAATAAATTACTGCTAAAATAATGAGAAAGGTTGTCGGCGACAAAAAGCCGATTTATCGGCTATCGATCGGTAAAATGTTAAAATATATAGTTATCTTCAAGTACAGATGTCGCTTACGAGTAACCATTATAAATGATAAACATTTTTTCGTTTATCGATAATCATTGTCAGTGATAGGAATTCTATTTGGGTTACATATAATCATCATCGAAAAATTGTTTCTAATTATTTTCTGTTATTCTCAATCTTTAATTGTTAACCATTTTTTTGCTTAATAAGATATATACCTAAAACTTAAAATTAGGCTTTTTTATGTTATCAATGAATACTAAACCGTAATACAATTGAAAACAGTTGAGTGTGACCAGAAAAAAGATTCTGTCACCGATATTGGTTAGCGGAAACCAAAAAAATTTTTCGTTATCGATAATGGTTATCGGTAACGAAAATAAAACTCTGGCCATCGATAATGGTCCCTGGTAACGAAAAAAAGTTCCGATCATTTGTAATAGTTACTGGCAATGAAAATGAAATTTCCGTCATCGATAATGATGACTGGTAGTGCAAAAAATGTTATAATGATTATTCCTAATAGGAACAATTAAAAATTAATATTTCTTAATAGTTTTATTTTTTGAGAAATTTCTTACAGTTTTATTCATGACTGACTTTCATTGAAATAAAAAATAATTTTTATTCAATGACATATTTCCAAAAAATATTAAAAATAACCGTTGTTTTGGATCTCTGAATTCTTTCAAACGACTGCTTCCAAAATTCACTGCAATAAGATTCCTGAACAAGAATCATCAAACGTAGAGTTTAGGAAAGAAAATGTACTTTATTTACTTAAAGAACCAAAATAGATTGGAATTCGAGAAAGTATTATTCAGTGCGAGTGAATTTATTGAGTTTGGATAATATTAAATTCTTAACAGAATTCTGGTTCTACGTTTCAATCGAATATTTTTCTTGTATATTGTAATAGTCCAGGTAGTTTGCAGAACAATCAATAGGTAGAAAAATTACACGTTTTCCTAACATCTAAGATCACGAATCTTGTATCTTCAGAATCTTAGCCGTAAGAGTGAAGACTTTTGGGATTTGATACTGACAGTTCCAGTTGTGTCAGATATAACAGCCAGTCTCGAGGGAAGTTGCATCCATAAACTTAAATCCGTGTTATCTGGTTCAGGAAATTCTGTGCCTTTCGAAAATCAATTCTAATGTTACAGAATTCGACAGATTTAGATCCTTTAGCTGGATTCAAGAATCTGCTACCAGTGCCAATAACGATATTTACAGCACTTCACTATCTCACAAGTCTGCGATACTGTTTGCACTAGCCGCCATAAACTATGCAGCCTGCATTATCTACCTACGCGTTTACTTACTTCAATGTTTGACTGTTAACTTGAACAGTGAAGTTCGCTCGTAAAACTAAAGTTGAGACCGCCACAGTCGATATTCGAATTTAGTACTCTTCCACCGGTTCATGGCGACGGCAAAGAAAAATGCTGGCTAATTTTAAAAGGTACACTCTCTATAATTTAACGTATAATTCTAAATATCCTGCAGAGATCAGAAAAGTAATTACACAGTATTTATAACTCAGCAACTACGTTACAAAGTATTTATAATTATCCATTATATTAATTGTAATAAATAAGACGGGATCGTCCTTAACGCTTATTGTATGTGTAAGATATATGTATAAGCATAGTGTGTATATGTATAGCTATCCCTGCGTATACTAACTTTTTGCCCGATATACGTACGTTTGTAGTAAATACTTCGCAATTTTTATATTCCTTTGTATATTGTGTTCATATTTCAGCGATAAAATCGTAACAGTTGTATTTCATTACAGTACTACTGAAGTTTCAAAATGTTTTATATAGCACACACAATATGGACATAATAGCATTCTACGATAAGAGTTCAGATACTTTCGTGAGTCACTGTATACATTTTCTTGAATATCGTTCGTATATCGAATTTCGTTGTAACGGTGACAAAAGACAGACTATCGCGTCGTTCTTAAACCGATCCGTTAGTCAACGAAGAAAGCTGGATCCTCTTCTTTTATTCTGCACGCTTTATGCGACGCACGATACCAGAAAGCTTGTTTCTCATTGATTAATGACAAGGGAGACGTTTTCTCGGTGAATAACAGAGAAGATTGGAACGCGTGTACAGAGTTGTAAGTAAATAGAGGGAAGAGAAGAAACGCAACGAGGTCAAAGGATTCAAATCCCTTGGCATCTCTCTCGCTCTTTCGCCAACTCGGCGAGAGTGGCGAATGCAGGCAGGAGATGGTAAAGGGGGAAAAAAGATAGCGAACGAAGGAAAGCACTTAGAAAGGATGAGGGGAATTAATAGAGAAAGCGTGAAATGAAAGAGTGGAGAAGTTGGACGAGAAGTTGTGCGATTTCATCGCTCGTAGCGGAAAGAAATTCGAATCGGGAACCAAGTAAAAGATAAGACAGTCTTGATAACCAGACTGAAGGAACCTCGAACTAGGGAACGCGATTGCGCCCTTCGTTTCTTCACAACTAATTTCGAAATTCGCAATTCCTCTTTGAATCCCGTTTCTCGATAGATTCAAGATACACAGCTCTTTTAAACAAACGTGCCTACTAAAACAACTTCTATGTCATTTACATACGTTGGCTCGTTGTCAGCTTCTTTATACAATTATCGTTCAAACTATTTGTCATGCAACTGATTTTTGATAGAAGTTACTTTGTTTCAAGGAAGACATTTTGCTAGACACTTTCGCTTCCCCAACTAGGTGCAAGTTTCTTGACATTTCAACGTGATTTTCATTGTGTTAAATAGAACAGTATTTTTGTGACAGTTGACCGCGCAGTATATTTCGAGACAAGTTCATTGGCCTATGATATGGTTTGATATTTGAAGTTTTCCTTGAATAAGGGAAGTGTTCTTCACTTCATCTTTTCTCTTCCTACATGAAAACTGCAACGAGAAATTCATCCAACATTACTTCGATACTACTGTAGCGGCACTCGACAACACACTAAGATTGGGCGACGGTAGAGCAGTGGTTAGAGCCGTTGGTTACGAACGTTCTTAGACCCCGGGTTCAAATCCCGGCACTCGTAATCCGATTTTTTCTCCACGATTCCTAAATGAGAAGAAGCCAACTCGGATGAAAAACAAAATCTCATACAGCAAACAGCACTTTCACCACGACTTATCCATTTCACTATATCATTACGTATAGTCGCTCACGGAAATATTCGAACACTTACATATGCAAACTTAATGGTTGAAATAATGTACATTAAAGTAATTTGCTGAGACAAACAGATGTCAGTAGGAAGATGGAAGTTTTGAGGTTATGTCAGTAAAATTTGAGAAGGATTCAATAACGTAGGTAGGAGTTGATGCATTTATTAGAAACACGCATTGTAAGTGATTGACAGAAGTATTTGAACGCTACATATATTATTAAATTATTTAATATTAATATTTTGTTGGACCACCTTTAGCAGCGATAGTGTGGCTCAATCGACGTTCCATACTGTAAACCAATGATTTTGTAAAACTCAACGGAGTTTCATATTTCTGTAATTTTATCTTTCAATACTTGCTTTAAGATTATCTGAAATTTATTTAATCTTTTTCCGATTTCAGCCCATAAATTTTCAATCGGATTTATGTCTGGACTTTGCGGTGGAGTAATTAGCACGTGTGGTGTGTTATATACGATCCATTTTTTCACAATTCTAGCAGTATGCTTAGGATCATTATCTTGTTGGAAATGGAAATCTTCCAATAATCCTAATTTACGGGCACTTTCTTTAGGGTTATTTTTTCAAATATTGAAATACTTATATTTATCAAGTATTCCATCAATAAATATCAAATTTCCAATGCCACTGTCAGACATGCACCCCCACACCATGACCGATCCACCTCCGTGTTTCACTGTTTCATGTAAATGTCAAATTTCCAATTTCGTATTTGGTTTTCTCCGCACATAATTTTGCCCATCTGAGCCAAAAATGTCAAACTTTGACTCGTCCGAAAAAATGACTTTGTCAACAAAAAGAATTATCTTTATTAATATAAGTTTTTGCAAAAGTCAATCTTTTTTATGATTTACCGTATTAATATATGGCTTGCTTCACAGTACTCTGCTGTGAAAATCATTGTTTCGTAAGATTCGTCGACATAATTCCCGGTGAACTTCTTTACGTAGTTTATCAACTACGATGCTTGCGAGTTAAGGGGCGGATGTAGTAGGATTTTTTTTTAATTCGCGAATGATAACTTTCTCCTCTCATCCAGTCAATTTCTTTGGTCGACCCGATCGAGCTTTGTTTACAAGTGTTTCCTCATTCTTTCACTTTTTTTATGATATAATGTATCGTAAACTTACCTCTGTTCACAATTTCGGCAGTCTCGTTATGTGATTTGCCGTCCTCATGTAATCGGATATTATTTCTCTTTCACACTTTTTGGTATTCATTTTAAATACTATTATGCACACTTTTACGTTACTGTTACCGAAACGATATCCTATCATCAAGTGAACGTACCAATATTTTCATTTAGCAATGATATTTTTTACATTCGCTGCAAAGGAGGATGAAAAACTATCAATAGCGTTACAGCGTTCGAATACTTTTGTGAGACACTTATTGTGAATGTTTCTAATAAATATAACATAACTCCTGTCTATATTATTCAATCGTTTTCAAATTTTACTGATGTAATCTTGACACTTTTTGGTCACTATGGATACCAAATTATTTTAACAAATTAGTTTAGCACACCTCATTTTATTAATTGAAATTTGTAAGTGTAAGCGTTCGAATACTTCATCAGCCACTGTATGACTCGCTATACTGACCCTCCTAGAGGGCACGTTCGTCTATTTGTATCGACCGGTGGTAAAAAGTTCGAACTCCGGTTTACGGTTACAAATAACGGCGATAATATTTTGTCCGGAGTTTATTTACGTTTGAACCTAGCAAACCATAACATAACTCCTGTCTATATTATTGAATCATTTTCAAATTTTACACTTTGACACTTTTTGGTCACTATGGATACCAAATTATTTTTAACAAATTAGTTTAGCACGCCTCATTTTATTAATTGAAATTTCTAAGTATAAGCGATCGAATACTTTCGTGAGCCACTGTATATTTATACAGAAAACATTGTTGCATCTAACTTTCAGGATATTTTACATCGAATAAAATCCACTCTTAATTTACCCAGACCATGAAATCCATTCTAACCGGCGGAAAATGTGTTCTTGCTATCTCTGGCGATTTAGCATTCTGGAAATGGCCGAAATTGGTATGGAAGATGGTATCATCGGGGCAACCGAAAGTCCACGATTTGGACGGTCTATTTCGATATTCCTTTCGAATACCGTTTGAAATGTCGATCCATGTACCATAGGGAAATCGGAATCGCTACTCGCTGGCAATCTAACAGTTAAAACGTGTATGCAGCAAAGCTTTAGTCCAAATATTAGTTGAAACGGTATTGCCTGGTCCCTAAGTAGCATTTATATTCTCGTTATCCAAATAGCGATGTTTTCGACGTTTCGGCAGATAGGATCCCCGTGTAATCAAGATTCTCTGTCCCGATAAACGTGGACAGTACGCGGATAGCTGTCGGTCTTCGTTTCTGTACGCGTTTCGTTGATATGAAACGTGAGAAAAAAAAGGACAAAAAAGGAAAAAAAGGAAGAAATGGATTGACATTGTCAATCAAACGATTCGCGACGCTCGGCTTGCAATGAAAACCGACTGCTGCGCTTGAATAAAAACGTAAATATGCCCCAGAGTGCTGGTAGATAGTATTGCTAGAGATACGATTGATGGACATTGATATGGATGGCATTTGATGATTTTATGAGTAATCGCGAGAAAACTACCTTCTGTGCTGTTAAAATAAATTTTCAAATCTGTTGTTCGAGCACTTGATCCTGTAATCACAGATGAATGGTCTGTGACGTTGATTTGATGCAGTTAAAAAGTAGCGTTAATACACACAGCCCTGCTTAATCTTTAGTAAATGAAACATTTATTAATCAATTTATCAATGTCGGGTTCCAAGTGATTTTTGAGAAAAATCTAATTATAATAATTTCGTATTATGAAAAAAAAATGGGAAACAGAAATCTTTGTAAAGTGTCAGGCATACCAACCCTTTGCACTGCGAATTTTATCTCAATTTCGTTAGCAGCAGCTGCCAACGCTTTTAAGTGTTTTATTTGAAATCTACTTGAACCAAAAAATAAAACAATTTAAATAAATAAAGGAAGAAAGAAATTCACTTAAATACCAATTTTATTCACACTATTGTTGTATTTTCTAATTTTTAAGTGTATGATATATCTTGAAACAATTTCCAGCACGAAATCCTGCGTTTCACAAAAAAGCTGGGACACGGCAAAGGAGCTGCTGAGATAAAAACTGATGTCGAGTCACATTCGACATAGCAGTGCAATGGGTTAACACACTGGTCTTCAAGATGGTTTATCGTGTTTGATTTAAGAAAAATGTATATAGCTCCAAGGAAAATGGTAGAAAATGGGGAAAAAGAATGGAAATCGAAGTTTTAATATCTATCTGACAAATATGTACACAGAACTTGATCTGAGTATACGTATACTTAGAACCAGAGATTTCGATCCTTAAAAGCCATCTTCTTCATTACTGTTTGTATTATAATAGTCTTTCATTGAGTGTGTTAATTCATTTGGTAGAACAAACTGGAGGAAAAACAGGCTATCGATTTCGGTATTCGAATTCGGTAGATGCTAGTCAACCTCAATTGTAATTTACTTAGAACTTGAGGGTAGGAGAGGGGGTTAATCCATGCGAGACTTCTTCTGTCACATCGCAACCACAACTGCGACAAGTTACAAATCCAAACGTTGCCTAAACTACTTCAAGTTAGAAATCGAAACGTTCTCTAAACCGAAACCATTGAACAAACTAAAGAGATTACAGTAAAATAAATTCTCTGAAAATCCTCAAATAGCTACAATCTTTCATTCTAATTCTACTCAAATAAGAAACAATTAAAAAAAAAAGAAGATAGTCTTAACTATATCTCGTAACTCCAAAGAGAAATTTTAACTTGATATAAAACGCGATACAAAAAGCAAAAGTTAAGACGAAAGTGGCGCGCACAGGAAAAAGAGAGTACACTGAGAAAAGTATCTAAAAATTCTCAGAAAGTTAGTCCTTCACTCGCATTATAACCACGTCCGAATAAAATATGCAGCACCATGAAACACGTCCATTCTAACTAAACCCCTTAACTTCAAATCTCAGCGTGAAACAAAACACGATAGAAAAATGAAAAATTCAAGACAAAGTCTGACGCATAGAAAACGAAGAGTACAGCGAAACAAGTATCTTAAAATCTTCAAAAAAGTTACGGTCCACTCGAGTTACAATCCTGTTCGAATAAAAATAATAAAAAAAAAATACACCTGTTACGACCGTTCGCGAGGAAACGTGTCAGCGAGAGACGTAAATTCTCGCTACGATTCTGATAGTCGACGCCGCGAACCAGTCGTTTCCCTGTTTCGATTAGGATAACAGAGGTAGTTCAAATGATTGTAACACTGAATTAATAGGGTTAATATAAGCTTCTATTTTTAACAATATTTAAAATTATAACTAACACGTTACAAATGATTTAACGATGATACAACTAGTTTATTATTATAATTCGACTCGACTTTATAATATTTCTCAACGTATTCGTTTGACTAAGCGAACTTGATTTTATTTCTCTGAACCTCCGATGCATTCGGTTTGAATCCTCGTATGCTACTGACTGCCCTTCGACTTTTTCCTTTGTCTTCTCTTGGAAACAACTCCCACGAGTCTCGCAACCGTCGCGCTTATGATCACGTACGCCACCTTTTTTGTGTAGGTAAAATACAAACCGAAGGCGAATCGATGTTTTTTAGAATTCGCTGCTTGACGACAACTAAGCGCTTATCGCTACTTTGTGTATATTCGCCGGTCATGTAAGACGATCTGTCTGCGACACTGTAGTACCAAGGGAGACGGTTAGGAACACGGCCTATAGTAAGCCTTGGGGCGTAACAACACCAACCCTGTAAAACACGTCCATCGCAACTACTCGCCGTAACTCCGAACATAAACGTGAACGTGATACAAAAATGCAAAGTTCCTTAGGGACAAAGTGCCGCGCAGATAGACAGAGGGAAAAAGAAAAAGGTAAACGTTTGTGGAGGAAAAGGAAGAGGGTCGTTCGCGTGTTTCCTGCCGTGGGCCACGTCTCTCCTATCTTTCTTCTTTTTTTCCTTCTCGAAACGATAACGAGGCAACTACAGAGTTGTTCTCTGTCCGTAGCGGCGCAAGGAACGAGGTAGAATCGCGGTCGAGAGCGTCCACGTGGTTGAAACGGCTAGCCTCGGGAGCAACGCCGGCGGCGTCGGCGGCGTCGGCAGCGACGTGGCAGGCAGCGAGGCAGGAACAGGCGGCGGCGGGGGTGGAATACCACCTGGGCTACCCTTCCAGGTGGGCTATCGGGAAGCCGGCCAAGAGTACACGCTATACCTTCTCGCAGCCCGCGAGCAGGACCGCGCCGAGTGGATCCGTGCCATCCGTGCTGGTGAGTTCGCTCTTTATTTTCCTCCTTGCATCTTCTCTTCTTATTTTTTCTTACCTTCTTGCCCGGTATTTTTCAAATTTCTTTTTGCTTCCTATTTTTCAAACGCGATCAAATACGTAAGATGTTGCTCTCTGTGATATTGGATTGGCAACTAAGTGATTGCGGATTTTGTCAGCACCACCTATTGACAAAATCCGCAATCACTTGGCTGCCAACCCAACAGTTGTAAGTTGCTGAAGATTTCGGTTTATGTCATAGGTATGGGAGTAATTGATTTACGTTGAGTTTTTTTTTAGTTTAATATGATATTGAGTAACGCGTGTTTACCTTGGATTTAATGGAACTTATCGTTAGAATGATAGAAAGCTCGTATGGCGAAATTAAAGTTACGGCGAATAAATTGCAAGTTTTTACTTTGCCAGCTCCGTGAGAGTTAACCAACTGTAGAATTGCAAAATGGCACACGATGAAGGTATAGAAAATATATAACCTACAAATTGCACAAATAACTTATAGCATTTTATAATTTCTTTTACTTTTGCATTTATCAAAATGGTAACCATTGAATGTTAAGAATAAACGATAAAAGTACAACAATATATACGTGGTAAAATTAATTAACGTTACGCTTTTCTCTATGAAAAAAATATTTTCGTTTGTCATCATTTACCATTGCAACTGGTAAATTATGAAGCTCGTTACTGCCACCTCGATGATACAGAAATTCTACGCGCTCTTCCATATGCTTTGTCCGTTTCTCGCGCAATACCGTTCTTTATTCTCGCGATAACAACTCGTACGTTTTTCACCAGGCTACTTCAATCGTCGTTAGTATATTTTAATCGGCCCCGGTTACTGCAATTAGCTTTGGTTTTGCGTACCTCGTTAGAGCATCCTGTTTCTATCCGAGTCACGATTCGCGGGATATAATAACGGGCCATCATTTAAAATATATTTAGGCAAACTGGAAATTGAAGTCGTAAGTCGGCGAGTTTTCTTTACGCTTGTTGTCTGGCGATAATAAGCGCGTGTCCCAGATACTACTCTGAGGATGCTCGGTTTTTCTTAATAGGTCTGCCCTGCGGAGGGACGTCGTTAAGCATTGTAATTCATTTGCAGCCGTAAATCTGAAGCAGTTTCGTTCAGTGGGGCTTACGCTCGTTCCTCCAGGCCACTGTTCTTTAAGCGAGCGTTCATTAAAGGCACCTTTAAATTGCTGCTGCTGCTCTTCTTCGTGAAATAGATACATCACCAAGGGAGAAATTTTCTTCTCTTTCTGGCCTGTGCCTCTTTTCACCTTTCGATTTTACGCTTCCAATTGTTAACACCTGTATATTTCATCGCGATAACCTGGTAATTATCGTTTCAATTTCATTCTTTAACGGATAAGGTTTGATTTAAATCGTCTATAGTCGTGAAAGTCATCGACGCCATTTTGTACGTTTAACAATTTGACTGCCACGTTGGCCATTGGTGACCGGAGCGCTTCAACTTCTTACAATGGTAAAAATTGAATGAAAATTGACAGTTAGGGCATTTTGAATATAACCGATAAATAGCAGATGCTTTGAAATAAAAAGTGCCCCATTGAACAATTAAACATTTTTATTAGAATATCAATAAAAAAAATGGGAACAAACGTTGCATCTAACGGTGCACTGTGTTGAAACACTTTAAACATAAATGTGGCTCATCAATATAATCTGGACGATAGGTGGTCACCTTTTTGGTCCGATTCTTAGCAATTTTTGATCCTAACTGTTTAACATTTTTTTATAGCATTCTCTGCAAAATTTTCCTGCCACGTACGCTTGTCCTTCTTCCTTCTGCATTTCGTGTCGCAATCTCTGTCGAATAAGTATACTTCACGGCTCTGGCGAATGGCACTGTGTAAGGTGCGTCGCGAGTGCCATTCTAAAATCTGATACCTCGATTTTTGTTTTTCTTGCTTTTGTATGTATTTAACAGTAACTCTGAAGCTAATTTTATATATCACTTGGGGGTTCTTCTATGTGGTAGAATATGCTATTATTTGTTTACAACCCGAGGCTTACCATAGGCCGTGTTCCTAACCGTCTCCCTTGGTATTACAATGTCGCAGACAGATCGTCTTACATGACCGGCGAGATATACACAATGTAGCGATAAGCGAATAGTTATCAAGCAGCGCGTTCTAAAAAACATCAATTCGCCTTCGGTCTGTTATTTTACCTACACAAAAAAGATGGCACACGTGATCCTAGGCGCGAACGGTTGCGAGACCTGAGCGTGGTGGGGGTCGTCTCCAAGAGAAGACAAAGGAAAACATTGAAGGGCAGTCAGTATCATATGAGGATTCAAACGGAATGCATCGAGAGGTTCATCAATTTATTATTATTTTGCCATTGTATGCTTTGAATAGTAAAAATACTCTCGTGGGGTCTTGAGCGAAATATGTGATTTTGGCGTGGCAGTCAAAGTGTTAATCGCTGTTCGCATGATCAAATTAGTTTGGTAGTATGTGCCGTTTTGTTTGCATTAAATTGGTCTTCTCGGTTTTTTTAATTCGTGGAAACGGTTAGGCATCTGTTGGAGAACGTGACTACGCGCAGAGTGTCTTGTGTGTCCGATTTATTACAAATGCTAATGTTATTTAAAGTTGCAGAAAATTGCAATATATTCATAATCAATGCTTCGTAATGTTTCCATTATATTTCGTAACCGGATGTGACTGTGTGCGGTATAAAATGTAATTTTAGAATCATCAATTGCAGTAGCGGATACGTCGATAAGTTTCGTATAAATGACATCATTATCGGACCTCTTCACACAGATTTACCGTGCATTTGTACTACATTGAGATACTGTCGATAACTCGACGTCCGGCTTGTTTCGATGAAGTACAATAAATGTAGCTATGATCGCTGCTTCTCCAATTAAGCATTGATTATGGATCATTTTGCAACAGCGATGCAATCATTAACGTGGTTCTCATGGAATTAATTTACATATGTAGAAGGATAGTAATAGAAGTCAACTTTAATGATAGGGAAAATCGTATTCGTTGCGTTTAATTTAGTTGAAGCCGATCGCTCGACGAACGTTTAATATTGGATTGGCAACTAAGCGATTGCGGATTTTGTCAATGCCACCTAGTAACAAAATCCGCAATCACTTAGTCGCCAACCTAATATTTCGTGTACGTCTTTCCCAATGGCAAGCGTCATCGTGCTATGAAATGTGAAAATTGGCCGTTTCGCGTGTGTAGAAGCAGCACGGAATAAAGTTTTTTCGGATCAGTACAACGCGGTCGGTAATAGCTAACTGACGATAAAATAAAATAAAATAAAAAAAAAATCCGGGATAATAAATGTCCCAATTGGTCACTTGGCATACCATGGCTGGGAAAAATTAGCAGTGATATGTCGGTCAAGTGGTTGGTAGTAAATAATGCAAACGAGGGACATACGAACGATGTTTGCAGAGCGTTAATTTTTTCATATTTTGACATGCTCTCCTCTGATGGAAAATTCATAGAAACGCTTTAATAATTAAATAACATTCGCAGAGAAATAATTTATTATCTTACTGAAATAATGAATTTAGTTATCCTTAAAAGCTATTTTATCATCTTTAAATTTCACATAATAGTAAAAATCACGTTCAAAGGAAAATACTTGACTATGTGAGTTTTCTCTATTTTACGATTAATTAGAACATCGTGTAATCTCTGTATGTTTCAACAAGTCTTTGGAATTCTTGCAAGTAGAGATAATAGACATCTTTAGACTACCGTAGAAGAAAAATGTCTTCTCTAAGCGAATAAATTTATGTTTTGTCTGAACATAATACCGAGAGACGAGGAAAAATCAATTTTCATTAAGCTATTTTCATTCTCACAAAAGATTAATTTTTCTACGATTTTACGATTAATTTTAATTTCCAAAATTTCCAACAAACGTAAAAAATTGATAGAAACATCAATTTCTAATTTTCGTACGTTTTTTGTGGTTTAATGGAACTTTTTTTAAAATAAATTACAGTATCTCAGGGTAGGGAAAGGCTTGGTTATATCTGTGGGGTAATTTCTCAGGGTAACGGTATGACAGTGATGGATTGAATTCTCCATTATACCCACGAAGATGTGCAACCACTAGCAATAAGATCTTCCTAAGTTCCATCGAGATAATCTCAGATGATCTTGCATGTGACTCTGAGTGTCCAGCACAGTTGTTCGTATAATAGTTTGTAACAGATTTTCATTATGTGGCCACAAGTTCTATCGTACAACTCAGACAGAAATTGGTACCCATAGGAGGAGAAGCGAAGACTTGGACGAAATTGATTCCAAAGTACTTTAGTAGAATTTCTAAATTGCATCATTTCTAAGTGGTATGATCTGCAATTGCAGCGACAAGCTATCGTTATAACTTATCGTGTTGCAGCCATCGTAATGCTGATATCATCTTGCAAGTATAACCTAAAAAGTTTTTAGGAAGCACAATGCCATTGTATTGGGTTGGAAACTAAGTGATTGCGAATTTTGTGAATATCACCTAATGACAAAATTTTGTTTGGTATTCATTGGTTCATTTAGTTTCTAACCCAATATTTTATGAGGTACCTAAGCAAGAATAATAAAGAAATATATCTAATGAAATTTGTATAGCAATAAATATACAGAACATTATTTTATAAGAAATAGCAGTAGACAGACTTGCATCATACTTCTCAGTATAGTATAACAAGATTCTGGAAAGATAGCAATGATAAAAAAAAGTTTCTTTGATAGTAGAATATCACGGTTGTTGCTTTCTTTGATTATCTAATTAGGTTTGTAATTTTATTCTCTGTCAGACACGTCTTCACAACCTAAAGAAATATATCTAATGAAATTTGTATAGCAATAAATATACAGAACATTATTTTATAAGAAATAGCAGTAGATAGACTTGCATCATACTTCTCAGTATAGTATAACAAGATTCTGGAAAGATAGCAATGATAAAAAAAAGTTTCTTTAATAGTAAAATATCACGGTTGTTGTTTTCTTTGATTATCTAATTAGGTTTGTAATTTTATTCTCTGTCAGACACGTCTTCACAATCTAAAGAAATATATCTAATGAAATTTGTATACCAATAAATATACAGAACATTATTTTAGAATAAATAGCAGTAGACAGACTTGCATCATACTTCTCAGTATAGTATAACAAGATTCTGGAAAGATAGCAATGATAAAAAAAAGTTTCTTTGATAGTAGAATATCACGGCTTAAAATATTCCGGATGAAATAAACGGTGAAGTTTCAGAGACGACTGCACGTGAGCAAATATTTCTCACTTCTTCACTAGCCTATGGAGTTTCATCGAAATCGATGCATACCACTTCATACGTTCCCTTTGTGAGCTCTGGGGCTTCAGGTAGTTTCTCGCTCCTCTATTTTTTCATAGCATCGCGCACCAGCGTTGAAACGAGTTGGTCGCAGTGATCTATACTCTACAAAGTACCGTATAACTTGCTGAAAAATAAAAAACAATGATAATGACACCTGTGTCCAATACGGGACACGTATTTTTTATTCTCGCAACGAAACCTATTTTACTTTAATATCGAGTTACGAACAGTATATAAACTCTTCCATAGATGAGAGAAAATTGCAGGGCTCGTAGCAAAAACGATCATTATATTTTTCTTCCAGAGTATATACTCAAAGGAATATTCAGCACAATATTCAATACATACTAATTTTTTGAAATAAAATACTCATTATACCACACAGTCTATAATATATAAATTATATGATATATAAATAGTATTTCCCATCTTTTATAAAAAAGCAATTTTAAAGTTCAATAATATCATTAATTAGTCCCACATAAAAACCATTTTGGCCCTTTTGTAACCTTGAATATAAAAAGATATTAATAACGTTAGCTAATTAATTAAGTTGAATATCACCTGACTTGACCCATCATATGCTTTTCAGAAGACTTACAGTGACTCAGAAAATTGATCGCCTGACAATTTGTCTGTCATTTATTAATTTGTTAATGCGAATATCAATTAATCAACCCAACTTATCTCTTTTTAATTTTTATCAAACAAACCAAATAAAGGCAATTCCTTTCTAATTCTTCAAATCATTTTGTTGTATTCGTTTCAACAAAAAAGATTTATATAAAATATGATACATTTTATCCCCTGTAAAGATGATTTCGTTTAAAGTTTCTGCCAAAATTACACTACCAAGCACAAATAATACAAAGCACGGTAAGTTCTCAGCATTTGTTTATGGTACATGGTGCTCGATGCTCCATTTGAAGTGGTGTTGGTTGTAAGTGCCCAAGAACTACTCTCGGTATTCAATATAAAGTTTATTTAACAATTAACAGTCAACAGTCAATGATCAACAATCAACGAACAACAATCAAGCTTCCCGAATGTGTTTGCTTCGCTGTTACGCTAGACCCTTCGCACTTCGGCGTTACACTAGACCCTACGCGCTTCGCCGTTACGCTAGACCCTTCGCACTTCGCCGTTACGCTAGGCACTTCGCACTTCGCCGTTACGCTAGGCACTTCGCACTTCGCCGTTACGCTAGGCACTTCGCTGTTCTAAACGAAACGAATCTTTTGTTCGAAACCAAACGCATTCTTTTCTTTGTTGCTCCTCAATATCCCCAATATGCACGCGTTTGTTAGATTTTCGCGACGGTTGCCGCGTATGCATTCTTCCGAATATTTGGCGAAAGTACCGTAGGGATATCGATGGTACATTGGGCATGTCGGCCTTACGCTTAGATGGTGTCACGTCGATTCGAGATTATTTCACGTTCCGCACGTAAGGTGAGAGATTCGTATTTCAATTATGATTTTAAAAGTAAATTTATTAGAAACTGACAGAGTAACGATACAGAATGTTAGAACAGAATAGAATGTCGAGTACTGACTTGGGAGGGTTTTTATATCAAGGATTTGGTTCCTGTGGAGGGGTTATCGCTGGATGCCGGTCACATAGGTATGCTGTTACTGCTTAGTTATTGTTTTGATGACTAAGGTATGTGAAATATGATTATCCTATCGCTGTATTCCCGGGACCACCGTGACAATGGCATAGCGCTTTGTGTCGCGGAGCCGTCGGAAAGTTCCGTCGTCGGATGCCGCCACACATTCAACTTCGAAGACGTATTCTGCTTGCAATTTAACTATCTTTAGCTCGGAATTCAACTATTCTTTAAGCCAATAAACGATTTCCTTAAAGAAAATGGAAACGGCACCTTTGTGTAATATTCGTTGGAACGACTGAAAACTGTCTGCTTAACGTAACGTCCCCAAGGAAATCAAATCTTGAGAATAAGATACTCTCTCTTTGTAGAATGTACATAGAAGTGACTTTCCTTAGTTTAGCTGAGATAAAAAGATGTAGAACCGATGAAGCTATTCTAAAGTTAATGATTATTCTTTGTTTGAACTGTCTCTGGTTAACCACGCTGCGTTTCTTAAATTTTCATATTTCTATTTCGTTCGCGTTTCAACAAATAGGAGTTATAATAGTTTTCAAATTTTTAGTATAATATTAAAATGGAAAATGAAGCGTATCGTTAACGATTCTTTTATATCTTGCCCGAATTCGAAAAGTCTTTTAACCTTAGAAAAGTTGCGATCGAAAATGACTGGAATCTTTTATATTTATATTCTTTAAGGAATTAAAGCTTCATTTTCTTTAACGATCGGTAAATTGTCAGTAAGAACTTTCAGTGTTCATCCTTCGTTTAAAACTTTTATCTAAAATTTAAAGCGTTCATTTCAGCAAGAAGATCTCATATCATTAATGGAAAGATATCTGTATTAGTTTCTGTGTATGGCCGAGAATCTTGTAAATCTAATACTAAACAAAAACCGTTTTGTTTGTGGCAAGTGATTGCGTATTTTAAACACGAAGGAAAACTCAAAATTTTTGCTTAGAAATATAACTTTATTCAATTAGGTATTGTCCGTTATTGTCGATCACTTTTTGCCATCTTTCAGGCAGTGTCATAATTCCATGTTCATAAAACTTCTGATTTTTGCCAGCAAAAAACTGAATGAAATGTGACGTTACATCATCAGCGTCATTAAAAATTTTGCCATTTAAGGAGTGCTGCATGGAACGAAATAAATGGTAATCTGAAGCTACAAGGTCAGGGCTATATGGCGCATGTGACAATACATCCCAACCTAGTTCCAATAATTTTTGGCGAGTGACCAAAGATGTGTGGGGCTTTGCATTATCATACTGGAAAACAACACTCTTACGATTCGCCTATTCTGGCCGCTTTTCTTGAACTGCATCGCTCAGTTTGGCGAGTCGTTGAACGTACACGTTTGAATTAATCGTTTGATTTCTTGGTAGAAGTTCAAAGTACAGAATTCCTTTATAGTCCCATCAAAAAGACAGCATAATCCTTTTTTGGTAGAATCTCAGCTTTTGGCGTCGTCTGGACTGGTTCATCTTGCATCACCCACGATCTTTTCCGATTAATCTTGTTATAAACTGTCCACTTTTCGTCGCCAGTAATCAGTCGTTTCAGAAATGGATCAATTTCGTTGCGTTTCAGAAGCGAATCGCAGATGCTAATGCGTTGTGTCAAATGAATTTCCTTAAGCTGATGAGGGAGCTATAAATCGAGTTTCTTGACATAGCCAAGCTGTTTTAATTTTTTTTTAATTCATGTACGCGAGACATTGAGCTTCTCTGCAATCTCACGCGTTGTGCTATGACGATCTGGATCGATAATGACCTTGATACGGGTCTCATCAACTTCAACTGGACGACCAGATCGTTGAGCACTTTTCAGTGAAAAATCAGCAGAACGAAATTTGGCAAACCAATTTTCACACTGCCTCTCTTTCAAGACTTCATTCCCATATACGGCACATAACTTGTGTGCTTGCGATGTGTTCTTACACTTTCGAAAATAATACAATAAAATAAGTCTGCAACGCGCGTCTTGTTCTTCCATTTTTAAATTGAGATAAAAACGAAACTAAATAACTAATCGATACAATTTTTTTACTAAATTAAAGGTGGAAGTCCAAACAACAAGAAAACAATATAGGTTAGGTGTTTTGAACACGTCGAAAAAACAAAAGAATATGCTAAGGCCACCTATTGACAAAACCAGCAATCACTTAGTTGTCAACCTAATAGTTACGTTTGTTCAAACGAAATTTTCTATGTTTAATGTACGTTAATATCTGTAAAAAATTTCGCAACTCGTTGATATTATCAGGAAACTTCCAATCTTTACATAATACAGATATAAATAAGCAATATTTGTGTAGCGGTGAAGCCTAATGAGCCGTCAATATCCCAACGGTCCTTCTGCCGAATATTCGAGAAGAAGGCGTGCGTAGCAACGGTCGCGAACGTCTAACAAACGCATGGATAGTGGGGATATTGAGGGGCGACGAAAAGAAAAGAATCGAATGCGATCGACAGTTAGGTTCGAACTAGGAAACGATAAAGTCGAGTCGTAACTGAGAGCGATACGTGACGCGATCAAAAGAAGACACTTGTTAATAAATATATTGTTGGCCTAAACACCGAGTGATTATTTAACGCGCTACACCCAATATCACCTCAATTGTATAATATAATTCATAAATATAATAAATGTGATTAATAATATTCTTGTGCGATAATGTGATTTGGAAATGAAACGTCGGTTAAATGTGTCTAAAATCTAATAGTAAAGAAAATCTGGTTAACTTTGGTTAACTTTGCATCAGAGACTCGCAAGAAACTACTCGAGTTGCTCGCGGCATGCCAGCTCTTAATTGTTTCACAATTGCGAAGATCAAAGAATCTCTCTCGCACAGTTTGCACCAATTTACATCAAATATTGTTTGGATTCGCATCAAAGCGTCTCTTATTCCCTCGTTCATCTTTGATTTAGCTTGAAACTTCGCTGCGCAAGCTTCGCCCCGTCGATTTCGTGCAATTTCCCCGTCGAAAATATGACCATCGACGCGAAACCCAACGAGAAACTTAGCCACGTATCGGTTTTTCGTCGATGGAAAGTGATTCATAGGCGAAAACCGGGCCAGAAATCATAAGAATCGATGCAGGATATCGGCAGCGTATCTGGATTCCCGAGTTGATTGATTTGTCACCAGGATGGCCGAACTTTTAACGAGTTTTCGAAGAATCTCGTCGCACGGAGAGCTCGTTATTATTCACGAGGGCGCCACGGGAAATCGACTCCGGCATTTTTTTCCATATTCGTGAAACTTATTTCGTCCTTCGCAGAGATGCATCAACTTCGAGGGCTTGGCCACCGCAAATTTTCGTTTTATGCGGATATTTCGCCATTAAAATTCGCTTTGCTGTCTAAAATTTCTGATAGTGACTCTTCTCATCCGACTTGGAGAAACAAAAATTCCTACCTTTGCGTTTTTCTTTTCCTTTCTGCTCTTCTTTTCATATTTGAGTAGATTTTCGCGAGCCTGGTTTTCATCTTCAGTATAAAGTATGAATGCTCCCTGTATGTTTGCCTCAAAAACGTTTTTGTCGTGACATCAATTTTTAAAGAATTGCTTATTTCTACGTCTCGACAAAGAAAAATTTTCCCTAACTTTTTAAGTAGCGCTCATGTCAATATCATATATAGAAATCGTTGAAGTAACTACTTCAAGAAAGACTTTACATCTTTATTTATGTATATCCGTGACCTTGAGACTGCTATTACACAGAAATATTCTAATTAAAGAGAGGTGCATATTATTGTAGCCTTCAATATACATTATGTTTTGTGTTGCAAGTTCTAGAAACAAAGAAACTAATAAACAGTTTTCTATTTATGTTCCCTGTAGCTTTTAGACAAAGCTATAAGGTTAACTTCTTTGGTAATGTCCATTTGCTATAGATATATGAACGTGCTCCCTACCATTCCATTGTCTAGTAACACTAAGAGAGTAAGGATCTGAATCAGCATAAACTTATACTTATACCTTTAATTATTTCAATATACTTTTCTATTACAAATTCATCCACTCGTTCTTCAATCAGTTAACCTCAACCTCAACATTGGGCAACTAAGTGATTGCGGATTTTGTCACTACCACCTAATGACAAAATCCGCAATCATTTAGTTGCCAACCTAATATTTTCGAGGAAGCTGTTTCTTAAATTGAAGTGTGAACGAGGAAAGTAACGGTAACGTATATAATAAGTAAAATGGATGAAATTTCATTCACTCGTTCTTCAATCAATCAACCTCAACTTCAACATTTTCCATTCCATTCACGCCAATAACGCTAAAAATTGAATCATGTATAGGCAATATATTGGATAACGTATGGTCAACAATTTGAAAGAAATTGTAAGAAAGTCAATCTATGCTACAAATACCTGAAGGAAAGATTCTGTATCTTCCTTCTCTTCCCTTTTTTCATTCTTACTCTATTCTATCTTCTCGCTCATTTCTTCAATGGCCTCTTTTCTCTCTCCTACCCCTTTCTTCTTGATGAATATTTTCTGTTGAAGTAGCTACTTTAAGAAAAACTCTACATCTTTATTTATGTATATCCGTGACCTTGAGACTGCTATTACACAGAAATATTCTAATTAAAGAGAGGTGCATATTATTGTACCCTTCAATATACAATATGTTTTGTGTTGCAAGTTCTAACAAACTAACAAACAGTTTTCTATTTATGTAATGTCCATTTGCTATAGATATATGAACGTGCTCCCTACCATTCCATTGTCTAGTAACACTAAGAGAGTAAGGATCTGAATCAGCATAAACCTATACTCATACCTTTAATTATTTCAATATACTTTTCTATTACAAATTCATCCACTGGTTTTTCAATCAGTCAACCTGAATCTCAACAGGAATATTCCTATCTTCTCTCGTTTTTGCTTTTACCATTGATTGGTAATTTTTTTGAAGGATAGAGAATTCTGGAATCTTTTCAACGTGCAAGTTTCTCGTTGATCACGGCAGTGTTTAATTTGTTACTTCGTTTGACCATCCACAATTTTCCTCGTTTCCTATTTTCTGCATCGTGTGTTTCATAAAGCGCAGAAATCAGACGTATTAGTAAAAATAATAAAACTGAAGTAAAGATTTGCGACATTTCCTGGTGGAAGTCGAACGCTTGGACGAATGGCTCCCATTTAAAAAAAGGCCAACGAGAAAGAGGAATGCAATATCACCTTGCCATTTCATAGGTTTTTTCGCTTCCACTTTCTTCCTTACTGTCGACCGTGTGGACGAGCCAATATATTTGTCAATTTGTCTGGATACATTCGATTGGCTTCCTTTCTTTCCATTTAAAGAAGAAATCTTTAATGGAAAAAAATTGTGAGTTTGTGAAGTTTGAAAACGTTGTATTAGCTTCTGGCCAACTATGAGGTTCATATGTCATTCGGTTGTATCGGTGCGGCTGTAATAAAAAAAGTCAACACTTTGAGACACGTCGAGTGCTGTAATTTTGAACACAAAAGGTCTCACGATATATTTAGAATTATTTTTCTACGTACTAAAATTATGGTTAAAGTAAAAAAGCATCAGTGATGAATTATACGACATATAAAATATTGAGAAATATTGCAACATTAATTTTCAGTGCAAGAAGCCAAAAAGATGATAGCGTTACATTTACCTTATCGTTCAAACATACCTTTCTGGGTATTTAAAAACATGAATTTCACCAGGAAACCAAGTCGACCATTACTTAACACGTAGAGATAAATTCTACAGGAAGAAGCTGCATGCATTAAGAAGATCTAACTTACAACTTACAACCATCTGCTTCTACCTCGAATGCAACGATGCAGCCGGTAAGATGCACTCGAAGCTTTTTTCCAAATAGAATCACTCAGGCCTTCTCGCTCCAGGAAAACCAGTGGAAATCTTTAAACACGTTTGAAAATATTTTCCTCAAACAATGGAGAAAAGAAAAATGTAAAATATCAGTGAGGCGAAAAACGTAAGATTTGATCGTTTTATTTGACAGGAAGCTACATTTTTCATAACACGTACGCTATACGATAGAAAGTACATGAATCAAATTCGCTGACTCGTACATGCTAATGAGGCGATTAATTACGAGATTTCCGTTGAAATTTCGGCCGTCGTTCCGCCAGACAGCGAGTGGAGGTTGAAGAACGAAAGAGAAGGAGAAAAAGAGCGAGCTGGAGAGAGAGGGAGAAGAAAAAAGTCAGAGGTAGACGGAAACGAGGATAATTAGAGAGGGAGGGCAGGATAAAAGACGAATAAGCAGAACTAGACTACTTTGCACTTTCGTAGGCTCCGGGGCTGTCGTGTACAATAGTTCCTCATCGATATTGTCTCCGCCGACAAATTGCTCCGGGCTTTGATATCGATCGACGCCTTTAAACTACTGCAATTCCCTCTTTTTTTCCTCTCTTCTCTCTCTCTGTCTTTTCCTCTTCTGTCTCCCCTTCTTTCGCTTCGTCTTTTTGCGAACGAATGCATATGCATGCAGCCGTTGGAGAGAATTTCCGCTGCGCGAGGTCCATGTTAATAAAGATTAATCGTGTCTAGGCCGCGTTCCTTGTAAACACGCGATTTCCGGTCCGCATTTGACGGACGGAAGTTAGACACCTGTGTTAGGTTATGTCGGTGAACTTGGAACGTAATTTCCAGCGAAAAATTCGTACGTATCTTCCTGGTAACAATGGTTTTGGTTTAACACTAGAATTATTCATGATAATAATAAATTGTACGTAGGAAAGAAATAAATTTGAATAATTGTGTTTTTGTCTCGTTGAGAGTCTATTAGGTTGGCAACTAAGTGATTGCGGATTTTATAATGACCACCCGATGACAAGATCCGCAATCACTTAGTTGCCAAGCTAATATGTTCATCTTGCCAAAATGATGAATTTAATATTTTGAGATTTAGTCGTGACGCAAAAGAAAATTCTAAGATCTACAAAATTCAGTTTTGTATTGTTATTCAACGAAATTAATACTGCAAGGTTCAATAAACAGTTAATAAATAAGAATATACTTCGTGAAAGAACAAGAGTGTCGAAGAAGATTAAAAAGTTTGAGGTAATTTAAAATTTCTGTTAAAAATACATTAAACTCTGGAAAAGTCCCCTACCTTTTTATATTTCGATTGTTATTACATTATATTGGATTGGCAACTAAGTGATTGCGGATTTTATCAATACCACCTAATGACAAAATCCGCAATCACTTAGTTGCCAACCCAATAGACACAGCGACAGAAGGAACCAACTTTGCCTCAATTTTTCAAATATTTCTTTTTAAGATTTATAACTGCTGAGAATTGTGGACCTTGATCGCCGAAATAAATGTATAGGAACACTTACATTACACTTAAAATTAATGTCAAAATAGTTTCAGATTTATTTAATATGTGATTGACAAGATATTCGTGGATACAAATTTGCACGCCTCTCAGCACTCCTTTTGTCCCACCATCTTTTATTGAGTTGGCAACTAAGTGATTGCGGATTTTGTCAATACCACCACCTATTGACAAAATCTGTAACCATTTAGTTGCCAACCCAATATCTGTTGATTCCATATTATGTGTCGTTGCTTTCGAAAGTATTCACGTGGAAGTTCATTACGCGTGGAATTCGCTCGCGCATAATCTGCTTTCAATTCGATCATTTGCCGATATAACAGCCATCGAGTATTAAAGACGATTGGATGGCGAAGCACGTGTGAATGGATCATTATCGACGTTTTGTTAAACAATAAGTCCTGCGTGTTAATTGTCAGAGCACATTAACGTCACGAAATCACACATATATGTTGATGGCATTTTGAAAAACGATCGACCCATCAATCTTTTCTCCCATCTTTCTTCCACATGTCCAATCAACTACGAACATTATCCCTTGGCTCACTCTGGTGTCGTCGTTCTTTTCTCTTTCGATGCAGTCGATGTAACAATGTAAAACTCTGCGCTCTATTTTTTCTCATCCAGATTTAGTGGAAAATATCGGGACTTTTTCTACAGTCGGAGCGATTGTTCGTGGCGCACGGATCGAATGATCGGTGGTTAAATTAGTTTTATTATCGTTAGAAAAGTTTTCGTTGGTTTCGATTTGCTTTCCACGTTTTGCAAGATTCATACAGGCGAACAATTGACAGTGGTTCACACAATTGGTTTATTCGATGTTCAGACCAGATTACGCTACTTTGTTAAGCTATAGAATGTTAAGCTGATTTCCATCGTTGGAAATACCTTTGGCCAGCGAATCGATGTTTCTCGTAAGTTCAATTTTTCTTTCTCACGTTAAAAATATACGGTGAAGCTTAAGCTGCTTAGCAGTTGTGCGAGTATTTAATGAATACGAGCTACCGTAACAAAATCTGCTTCCATTTATGCCAGCTTTTCGTGGATCTCCTTAGAGAAGAAATCCATGGTTCATTAGCAGGAAAGAATTCAGTAAAAAGGTTTCCCTGATTTTCGTCAACGTGTAACGGAAGCATACAAATTTATAATATTATTTGTACGTACAAAGGTCAGTGAAAATATTTGGATTAAAAAGCTTTCACGACAACAACCACGATAGTTGGGTCTCGTTGCGGTACTAATCAAATTTTTAAATGTATGGTGGCACTCGGCAACATTGTATATCACCGAAGCGACGTGCCTAATGAGCCATCAATATCCCAACGGTCCTTCGGTGGAATGTTCGAGAAAAAGGCGTGCGTGGCAACAGTGGCAGACGCCTAACAAACGCGTGGATAGTGGGGATATTTAGGGGTGACAAAAAGAAAAGAATCGAATCCGATCGACAGTTAAGTTTGAACCGGGATGCGATAAAGTCGAGTTGTAACGAGATTGACTAGCGAAATCGAGAGCGATACGCGACGCGATCAAAAGAAGACACTTGTTAATAAATATACTGTTGGCCTAAACAACGAGTGATTATTTAACGCGCTACACCCAATACCACCTCAAATGTTTCACGTAACAAGCATAATACGTCTACTTAAATAGCTCACGATACAAGTTACACTGATCAAATCCATAAAATTGAGAAGCAAGGAAGAACGAAGACGTTGCACTTATTATTTTTACAAGTTTATTTTGTATTTCATTTATTTGACTAAATCAACTTATAGAAATAGGTCATTTGCTGTGAACAATTGAACATTGGTTGAATGAAATTGAGGCTTTTATAAAAAGTGGATTTACGAAAAATCCATCAGCTTCTATATTTTTCTATCAGTTTCTGTGATAAAAAGTTTCTGTAAATGTTGAAATACTTCGATGAACAATTGCATGTATTATCACGTTGTCTTCCACGTCGCCCATATTCGGGTGACGACAAAGTTAGTGATCGGGTCAACATTTGGGTGACAACAAACCTTCCTGGCAGGACCGTGTCACCCATATTCGGATGACAGTAAAGTTTCTAATGGGGCTGCATCACTCGCGTTCTGATGACAGCAAAGTTTCTGATAGGATCGCGTCATCCGTATTCGGGTGACAGCAAAGTTTCTGATAGGGCCGCGTCACCCATATTCGGGTGACACTTATTTGACTACTTGCAAAGGATCGTCATAGGTATTTAAAAAGATATTCCACAGGAAGTAGTAAAACTATTGTATTGTTATAAAAATAATACGAAAATGTTTTATTAAGAAAATTATTTAGAATGTAAAACTTTGAAGCATTCTATACAAAGCTGAGTTTGGCCGAGACAATTTCAACAATAAGTTGTTGTTTTCTTTAAATTCTCTTGTGTTTTTGATCGGTCCGTTCGACGTCTTTTATCAGCATAACATAGTTCGCATGCACATCTCATGCTTCTTCCGGAATCGTTTTTCCGAACGGCGATATTATGTTGACTCCGTTGAAGACAAGGACTTTTTGTATTTTCAGACAAGCCTAATAATTTTGCAGCTAATAATTCTCTAAATCTTCTAATATTTACATTCTTCCTTGTTGCAATTTTCTGATACAAGTGAGTTTATTATTTCGTCATCGACGAACAGCTGAAACACATCGTATATGGATTGACATCGCCAGGTAATTGCCTAATGAGGTTGTCTGTCTCGGGAAAAGAAAATGACTTCTGCCGACCATTAAATTCATTCCATTCACCAAATTGAATTGTACTTTCCTCGGTACCGACTGTTCTTCTTTCTTCCTCAATGACCAATTCTTGTACAATCTCATCAACAGTATCTTCATTACATTCAGTATGACTACGATTGCACTTATCAATATCCGAATCAGAATCAGACGATGTAATTCTGTTTCTGTTTCTATTTCTAGGAAATCTGATTTCTTCCTCATCGCTACTATCCGAATTTGTGTTTAACCTCGTAAAAGCTTTCTTTTTCACTGCTATTTGACTCACTAGGAAATAAGTTTTCCATTTTTCTTTTCCACATTGTAAGGAATTAGGGCAGAGATTTTAAGTTATCTAAAATATCGGTGGGAGTATCTGGCAGAGTACGCTTGGGCACTGCTGCACTCGTGGCCTGAAGGAGATTTCATTGAAAACGCGCGCGACAGGCAACGTGTTATAATAACGTATATTCAAATATTCATGGACAAAAGGATAAGAATTATTTTTACCAGACTTCTCACGATTTTACGTGTTCATAATGATTTTCAAGGTAAAGGAAGTTCGCTTGAGGAGTTTCAATTATCAAAATGACCTACGTAAATCATATCCATAAGAATGGCTGTTCTACCCCAACAACATCAATTTCATACGAGACGTCGATTTACGCGAGCTCGTGCATTTGAGACGTTGCATCCTCTGAAAGACGATCGTTGCCGCATGCAAAAAGTCCGTGAATAGCCTTTCACGTGTTCCGAGGAGCGACCACTTGTTTCGTGCTCTCGAGGGCGGATGCGAAACGTTTTCCCGACCCCTGTAAGATGTCCGCGGGTCAGTGCTTTCGTAGCGTTGCGTGCACATTCTACTTGTTCTTCGGCACTCGTATTTTCTCCTTTCTTCTAGTTGAATTGCTCGAAATTCGATTGTTTTACGTAGAATACAAAAATTGCAATATGAGTGCACAGTATGACACAAGCTAGAGGGAATTTTTTCTTTAGTCTTCAGGGTTTTCAAGTAATTGGTTTTTAAGTTTAAGACTGAAAATCATAGTGGTATAGGTTAGAATTTTGAGAATTTGAATTTCGTCACATATCTCAATTTTACGCTGTATCCCTTTAGTTTTACAGTTAAATAAATTTTTGAACAATATATCACAAATTTTGTATGGCATTACAGTTTTGCAGCATAATGATGTTCAGCCAGCAAAATCTAATTATTTGAAGTATATAGACATCTCATATTTTAAATGTTTTGAAGTAATTACTTCAAAAAGAACTCTACATATTTACTTTTGTATATCCGTGTTTGTATATATCTGTTAAGAAGAGAATAGAATTTAGTGAAATAAAAGATTCGAAATAAGGAGAGATCTATATCATTGTGCCCTTGTATATAAATTATGTTTTGAATTATAAGGTCTAGAAACAAAGCAGCTGTAAATAGATTTCTATTTGTGTTTCTTCTAGCCTTCAGCTACAGCTGCAAGGTTAACTTTTTTGGTAATGTCCTTTATTATAAATATATGAACGTGCTCCCTATCATAGCTTCTGCTATTGTATTGTAACACTATAAGAGTGAGTATCTGGATCAGCATACACTATACTTAGATCTATACTTATTTCAATGTATTTTTCTATTACAAATTCATCTACTTGTTCCTCTATCAGTCAACCTCAACAATATCATATATTAAATTAATAAATGATAATAACAATTTATTTGATTTTGACCTCATACTATACTTATACTTGTTTCAATATATTTTTCTATTACAAATTCATCCACTATTCTTCTATCAACCAACCTCAACAATATCATACATGAAATTAATAAATAATGGTAACAATTTATTTGATTTTGACCTCATACTATAGTTACACCTATTTCAACATATTTTTCTATTACAAATTCATCCACTATTCTTCTATCAGTCAACCTCAACAATATCATACATTAAATTGATAAATAATAATAACAATTTATCTGATCTTGACCTTATACACTATATACTTATACCTATACTATTCAAATTCATCCACTATTCTTCTATCAATCAATCTCAACAATATCATACATTAAATTGATAAATAATAATAACAATTTATTTGATTTTGACCTCATACACTATACCTGTATTTATACTTACACATATACTTATTTCAATATATTTTTCTATTACAAATTCATCCACTATTCTTCTATCAACCAACCTCAACAATATCATACATGAAATTAATAAATAATGGTAACAATTTATTTGATTTTGACCTCATACTATAGTTACACCTATTTCAACATATTTTTCTATTACAAATTCATCCACTATTCTTCTATCAATCAATTTCAACAATATCATACATTAAATTGATAAATAATGATAACAATTTATTTAATTTTGATCTCATACACTATACCTGCACTTATACTTATTTGAATATATTTTTCTATTACAAATTTATCCACTCGTTCCTCTATCAGCCAATCTCAACAAAATGTGAAATATGTCTCATTATTCTGATTTTTATCTTATAAAAAATGGAGTAAAATTTATTACAATTACAATTATATACTTTAGTAAAGGATTTAATTGATGCATTGAATTTACTTGATGCATCATTTCCAGACAATTATTTAATTATAAATAACACGTTTACAGCATATTCTGTATCAATGCTAATAATTAGTTTCGCCAGTTTAATCTCTAAAAATGAGATTTCCCTACCACGATAATACAAATCCCCATCCACCGTGGTAACGTTCGATTTTAATATTCGTTGCTTTCCACGCAACAACTTGCTCGCCCATCCGAAACAAGGTCAAGGGAACTAATTGTAATCCTCGGAATTATTACGATTTCTTCCTGCGGATCGCATTTTAACGAGCTACTTGGATTAATTAATTCTTAGGCCCCTTGTTACACGCTCTATCGTTCCTCTTGACCTCTTATTTTCCCCGGACGAGATTCGTCTGTGGATTTTCTTGTCTTCGAACACGATACAACCCACTCTACAACTGGCAACATCTACGCAAAACTCGGAACATTCAGGTTAGATTTGATTAAGTTCCGAGGAACATAATTGCAAGCAGAGAAATATATAATTAAATTGAAATTCTCGAAATCTCGATTTGAATACTTTCTCATAAACTCAATACCAAACGTAATCAAATATTCTATGTACACGGAAATTTCCTTTTTTTAATTTTATAATATCTTTATGAAATGTATTTGTATACAGAGGTTGGACAAAATAATGGAAATACCTCTTATATGTCATATATGTATTATACAAACATATATATACATATACATATACATATATGACATATAAGAATTCTGTCCTACACCTCTGTATGTGTTTACTGTCTTCAGATGTTTTTGAACGAATAAGCGTGCACTGTAACCATAACCTTATAACACTATAATTTTCAGTCCAGTATTTCACTCGTGTTCATACTATTGCCAATTTCTAAGACGCTACAAATCCCAATTGTAGTACAATTTTTTCTAACTCTTACAATGGCTATCTTACAAAAAGTATAAGTCCAAGTAGCAAAAGTATAAGAAGGAATTTTCAGAGTCTAAAGGAACAGTTCTCAGGAAGAGGTTAGACCAATTCCTGTTATTTATTGTCACGTTGCTCGCCTCGGTACTTCTCGAATGCATTTCTGTAGTTCGCGGTGTCTCCCGCTGGCGACCTTAACAAAATGTGAGAAAGCTTCACGGTGAGACAACGAGGAAAAATTTTTCTGTCGATCCTTTTTTGTTTTTTTTTTCTCTAGCGAGGAAAAGTTTCGCCATGAACGTAGTTCCGCGAATGGGAAGTTGCTAGGTACTTTGATGGCACTGTTGTTTGTCGATGTGGTCAAAAGGGAGGAGTGGGGAGTGTGCGCTGATCAGATTTGTAGATAAAACCGCGCAAGCATGATTTTTATCAAATTCATCGGTGATATTCCGCGGGGACAATAGGGGAAGACACGCGATAGATAATTTGCCAAATAAATACAACACGACGTGAAAGTTCGCCTCGAATAAATCGAATGCTGTCTCGTGAACCAATGGCGTTTCGATATTTGTTTTTTTGTCCCCTCTCGTTAGAGGCTAATGATCATCGATTCGAATTGAATTCTGTTTCCCTTTTCCCCTGACAGAACCATGGCGTGTATTTTCATTTCTCGTTCGAAGGAATAATTTAGAAAATTGAAAACTCTTGGCTGTTGTTTTGTTAAAAATGGAAATCGAACTATAGATTTCTAGCAATATGTGTTCATTTAATACTCATTGCCAATCAGATTCACGATTTCTCCAGTTAATCTTGTTGCAGTCTCCAAATTTTCATATCCTGTTTTCCTTTGTTATCTATTTCGATAAACAAAACGATTCGCGATATTTCGGAGAAAAACTTGAGCATTAAATGGAAACGAGAAATCACGTGTGTTAACAACGATTTATATTTTGCTGAAATTGAAGATATTCTCCTTAATGCTCGGGAGATCTGTGGCGACACTCGGTGACGGGACTTTCCGACGGCTTCGCGACACAAAGCACTATGCCATCTAAGCGTAAGGCAACATGCCCAATGTACCATCGATATCCCTACGGTCCTTTCGCCGAATTTTGGGAAGAATGCATACGCAGCAACCGATATCTAACAAACGCGTGCGTAGTGAAGATATCGGGCAACAAAGGAAAGGATCCGTTTGGTTTCGAACAAAAGATTCATTCCGTTTCGAACAGCGAAGTGCGAAGGGTGTAGCGTAACAGTGAAGCAAACATATTCGAGAAGCGTGATTGTGGATTGTTGATTGTTGATTATGGATTGTTGATTATGGGTTGTTGATTGTAGATTGTTGATTATGGATTGTTGATTGTAGATTGTTGATTGTTGATTATGGATTGTTGATTGTTGATTATGGATTGTTGATTGTTGATTATGGATTGTTGATCGTTGATTGTTGATTGTTGATCGTTAAATAAATTTTGTTGTTGAACATCGAGAGTATTTCTTGGGCACCTACATCTACAATCAACCATCACCTCAGATCGGATAAAAATAATTAGAAGGATAACCAAATTAATTAACAACACACGTCACACGTCTAACATAGAGTGGAAACTCATAGCAACCTTTTATGGATAAGTTACGTGTATTACATGGAACATTCTGAAATCTCATTAGAACTATAAGACTCAGCCGCCATGATGATATTGATAAATTATGAAAGAGACTTAAAAAAAATATACAGAAGTAGCAAGAAATTTCTGGTGCAAATATATTTTTCATAGAAATTATGAAAGTATTCTTCCTTTAATTATTAACACTTTGACTGCCACGTTGGAACCGGAGCGCTTCAACTTCTTACAATCGTAAAAATTGAATGAAAATTGATAGTTAGTGCATTTTGAATATAACCGATAAATAGAAGATACTTTAAAATAAAAAGTGTCACATTAAACAATTAAACAATAAAAAAAAAAAAATGTGAACAAATGTTGCATCTAACGGTGCACTACAGCGAAATATGTGATTTCTGCGTGGCAGTCAAAGTGTTAAAAGCTTTTTATTGATTAAATTATTAAAAGAAACATAGGAATAGAACATATCTAGTCATAAAGTAAGCTTGTTCATCTCTCAAAGACATGAAATGTAAATTGCTGTACTCAAAACTCTCATCGGCTATGTTCCAACAATTTATAACTAATTTGTTAATAAAACTAATAACTATTTCGTTAATAAAATAACTAATTCGACGGTTCGTTGGTCTGTTCACAGTGTGCAGCGAGAATCCTGGCCTAAGCGGTCGTTACCACGCCGGACTGTGGAGTGGAAAGCGTTGGTCCTGTTGCCGCTTGTCCACACGTTCCGCGGAGGGCTGCGACACTTGTAGCTCCTGGTCCTCTAAGCCGTTAAACGCAACGAACCCGTCCTCCACGTCCACTTCGAGCTTCACCTCGGCCACCGGAAGCACCATCGCTACCACTACCGCCATAACCGATCGACCACAGACGACCAACTCAGAGGCGAACAACAATCCCATCATTCACTCGCAGGCCCGTTCAACTATCGGTTCGTATCAACTTTCATTTTTCTTCTTATTTCATCTCCTCCTTTTCTACGAAATACGTTCTTATTTCTCTTGTTCTATTTGCTTAACGAGATTTTAAAAATAATTTCCAAAGCTTCTACATCGGTAGTTCCGATGTCGAACAGCAGAGGGCAGGTGCGATGCTTAGAAAAGAAACGCGCGCAATTTGAATGTGAAATCGCAATAGAACCGCGAATGTTTCAAAATCGGATTTTTCCAAGATTTGTAAATTCGCCCGTATTTGCCAATGTTGTGTAACATAGGATTAAGTTGATGACAGGCTGTAGACGATCTATTTTTAAAAGGTTAAAGTATGAAGTATTTTTCTTGTTTTGCTGGTAACCTGGACGTGGAAAAATAAGAGGAAAGTATGATGGCGCACGTGGAATTCTATAGGATGATCGATAGAAGAATTAGAGACCTGGTGATTGTGAAAACTAAAGTGAGAAGTTCAAAGGTTAAAGATGTACATGTTTTAACTTGATACTCTGGCGATTCTTTCGCGCCACGTTTGTCAAGGTCTATGTTTCAAAGAAACCAGTAGAAAATTATCTGCTGACTCTGGCAAAGAGAGGATAAAACCTGGAAACGACCACGTTTCTTTGATACGTCGAGCGTTTTAGCTTTTTTACAGACGGCGAACGTGTGACATGAATTTCGTGTTTTAAGATCTTCCAGTGCAACTCTCAAGTTTATCTTACAGTTTCACTGAGATATCTTCGCGACGTTAACGAAGCCATTCTTCTTCCATAATAATCTGTTTCCATGAACTTTCTTCTTTCTTTTTCTTCTTTGCTTTTTTTTTTTTTATTCCACTTTTCACCAGCTTTAAAATAGGTTCGACCAATCGACTAATAGCTTAATTAATCCCATGAGTTGTTCAATGTTAAATTCAACGCTAGTTCTCTGTTTAATCTGCGACCTGCTTCCTTCCGGTTCGACTTCGCGCTGTATTTCGGGCTTACCGAAACTCACCAGCCCCCTTCCAGTTAAATATTAGTGAGCGTCGCGGTAATTCCAAGACAAACTCTCCCCTAGTCATAAATGTCCGGTCAGTTAATACCGGATTCCATTAGGACCCCTTAGTGGCTTTGAAATTCCAATCAGTTTCAGCAGAATTGACAGTTGTTGAGCTCACGTTGTATGGAATAACTAGGAAATTGCGTTGTTTCATTGGGCTAACGATCAGTCTTGTATTAAATTTTCATTTAAATTTTCCTGTTTGTTGGATTTATACTGTTTCTTTTTTTTTTTTTTTTTTTAAAGATTGCATTGAAATGTAACATTGTTTTTATTTTTATGGAAATATATTTAATTAACTATATTGGAAACATCGATATATTCAAAATGGTCAATTCGTAGCTTTTCGTAGGAATTTTATAAATTTCCAACGCTACGGTTTGTAATTTTAATGATTTTTTTGTGGAAGTATGGGTATAAATGTCCTTCTCTTATATCACGTATTTTCTCATATACCGCTCATTTTGATTTCTTTGGTGCAAATTTTATACTTTATAGTTTAGTATAGATAGTTTTAGTATTAAGATTACAATAGTCGCCAGCTCCTTTCTATTCTTTAACAATTATTTCTACTAAACAATTGCTCAAAAGTATGAGTACTCAATATTGAAATATTTAAAAGATTAAGTAACTTAATTATCGTCCAATTGTTTCTTCATTTGCATTTTAATTAAATTATCAAATATTTTGATAAATTTGAGCACCCAATAAGAACAACCCAATAAGATTGCAATAGCTATCACCTTCTTTCTATTCTTTAACAATTATTTCTACTGAAAAATTGCTCAAAAGTATGAGTACTCAATAATGAAATATTTAAAAGATTAAGTAACTTAAAAATGGTTCAATTGTTTTTTCATTTGCATTTTAATTAAATTATCAAATACCTTGATAAATTTGAGTACTTTACATTAACCCTTTGCACTTCTATGTCGAGTGTGACTCAACGTCAGTTTTTATCTCAGCAGCTCCTTTGTCGAGTCCCACTCGACATTCTTTCAGTCCCATCCTTTTTTGTAATTGCATCCTGGAAATCGTTTCAAGATATATCATACACTTAAAAATTACAAAATACAACAATAGTGTGAATAAAACTGTTATTTAACTGAATCTCTTTTTTCCTATATTTATTTAAATTGTCTCATTTTTTAGTTAAAGTAAATTTCAAATAAAACATTTAAAAGCGTTGGCAGTTGCTGCTAACGAAATTGAAATAAAATTCAGAGTGCAAAGGGTTAATAAATATCAAACAATTATTTGAAACAATATCATTCGCGTAATTTTTAACATCCAAGAAACTTTCATTTTTGCAACATTTCGCTTCTTTATTTCTTTGGGAAAGTGACCATACGAGGTGTCTTTGATGACGTCGTATCTTACGTCAACGATCCAGAGTAACATTTCGACGTTCTCCTTCTTCTTCTTGAAGCACGGAACATGAAGACCGTAGATAGGCTTGCAAATACAAAATAAGGGATGAAATTCGACAGGCGTAGTTAAACGGGTCAATGCACAGCGATAGTATTCTTTGTGCCTTGCTCTTTATGCTGTCATTGTGCACCGACCCATTTGACGCGGCTTTTTATATTTTATTTTTCCTCTTCCGTCACCGTGCATCGACCCATTCGGCGCATCGAACAGATCCTCTTCGCGTCTCGCATTCTTCCTCTTTTCTTTCTTTTATTTTTCTCTTCTCCTATCTGCCTGTTCCAACAGCTAGACGTACATTTCATGAATTTTACATTTTGAAACTTTTACGATGATTAGATGACATTTCTTGCAGTTCTTTCAGCTTCCATCATATTTTTATTAGTTGCGTTCTATCGCGAGCTTTCGTGAACATTCCATCGCGCTTCTTCAAGATAAACTTGAACATTCTTTTCTTCTTCAGGGTAAGCCCAAAATATTCTCTCTCTATATATGTCGGGGTTATATTGTCAGTCGGGGCGTATAAAGAATCTTCTTGTGAGCTGGCCATCGTGGTGGTATATCAGACGATATTTATTACAGTGAATGTGTTACAAAGGTTAATAATTGATATCGGTGATCTAGGCGGCGATGACAATGAGTTTAGGTTCAATAACGAATCCGCGGTCAACGGGAGAGCAAATGTACTTTCCTCCAAAGTCTGACTTTTTCTTAAAAACGTGAAGTATTCACTGATCGTAAAGACTTTGTTATACTCGCTGATGAGATCGCACGAGAGTGTTCCTCTTCGTCACAGTGATGCTGCAGATGAAAATCATAATGGGGTGTGTCTAAGGGCACGAGATCATCGGATTCGTCGAGGACAACCCTTATTCAGAAAGAGAGGGAAATGAACGTTGCTGTTAATTGGTTAATTTCTATGTTGGTGTTTAGAGAAAGATGCTAGTCGCCCTTGAGAGAAAGTTGCTAGCGGGAAGCGTCGTTTGTGAGAAAAGCAGATTTCCAGTATCTTTCTATAGTAGGTGATAGATTTAGGGGTCTGTTAGGACGAAGACTGTTTGTCCGTTTGAAGGACCTTAGTTAAACTAAATCCTAAGATTTATAGCGGGTCCTTAAGGCTAGCTGAACATGTGTCTTATGGAGATGCATCGAAGGATAGGGTGGGTCTGTGTGTGGCGAGCCACGGGGTAGAAACCATTGAACTGTTTTACTGTCGAGTGCCACTACAATTATTTCTTTTTTAAGGAGGGCTATACAATTACTCTATACCTCTTGTTAGATCAAAACGTTCATCCCGTGACCGCGGCTACGTTTTGCGACTAGTTGTCGCCTCTAGCCGAAGCTCACTATCGCAAATCTCGGACAATTATAATCGGGTTAACAACTTATAAAGATTAAAGTATTGGGGATTTCCCAAAGAATTTCGAAGGGAAGGAATTTAATCTCCGACATGTATTTGAGGTGAATAAGACCGTGATAATGTAGTTAGATGTCGCTACTGGGGTACTGCTGCATTTCTTCTAATTTAGATGCGCGGAAGAAAAATTGGACTACAAGCGCCGGGATTTGAACCCGGGTCCCGAATATTCGTAACCAAAGGCGCTAACCACTGCGCTACCGTCGTTCGGTATTATTCGCTGTCATATTGCCGCCACATATTTACACAGGACTTGTAGAGAATTGTAATATAGAATAACGAGAACTTGCTGTTGTAACCCGTCAAATATATCTAAAAATAATAAATTAGTATACAGACTATATTCACTGATACGCTCGTACATATATATGTCGGAGATGAAAGGACATCGGGACCTTTTCTTTGGAATGTTTGGGAAGGTCCCCA
This sequence comes from Bombus hortorum, assembly GCA_905332935.1. Taxonomy (NCBI): domain Eukaryota; kingdom Metazoa; phylum Arthropoda; class Insecta; order Hymenoptera; family Apidae; genus Bombus; species Bombus hortorum. The sequence continues at coordinate 3,768,765 of HG995205.1, read as the reverse complement.
ATACTTTAGTCCAGACTTTTTATTATAGTCGTACTTAAATAATAAAACTGAAAAATAGCTGTTTATGATTTAATCCAATTATGTTTGCCCGAGATTTAGACAGCGGGCTTGGCTCCAAGTGACGTAACTGGTCACTGAACGTAGCCACGGTCACGGGAGGAACGTGTACCTAACAGTGGTATGGAGTAATTAAATAGCTCTCCTTAAAAACAAAGATTGACCCGAGGGGTACAAAGAGGTACGGAGAGGAGTATATAATGGCAGTTCCACTTGGACCGAGATTCAGTCCGATAAGTTGGACTAGTACAGTGAACAAGTACGTTGAGTGACACCAGAATTTTGTATCAGATCGCATTCGTCATCCCGTTGACCGTGGATTCGTTATCGAACCTAACTTCATTGTCATCGACATCTGGATTATCCAATCGTCGTTATATCACATTTGTATCAATAAATATCATCTATAGTACACAACAACGATAGCCAATTTATGTGAAGATTCGTTAGTCGCCCTTAACTCCAATGATAACCCGACATATATATATATCGTATATAAATCGCAAAGTAAGATCGCTGATATCTCGTAGATATCGATCGATAATTCGTAGATACTCGGTATATACTGTTAATAACTGATTCGCTCGCGATCACGTCCGTTTATTTATACTGGTCGAGGGAGAGTCGAAAAATTCAAAGTCGTCTTTGTTCGACGGTTGCACGTAGCGGCAACACTGTTTTGCCCGGAGTTTATTTATCGTTACGTTTCTTGCGTCAAGGTGGTGTCAGTGTCCCGAGGCAAAGTAACAACATGAGTCGCTCTCGGTTCGCGTCGTCCTCTGACTCATGTGCCGCTACATATTCTAAAAATATTCTAAATATTCAAAAATATTTTAAAATAAATATTCTAAAAATATTCTTCTTTTGGAAGAACCGCAAATACAACATTTAACGTTTCCTGTACCATGGAACTATTTGTTCAATGATTACTTTGCAACAACGCGAGGTGCTCAATGGCTTGTTCGATGAAAAGTGGAAATTTTGATGACCAGATTGCTCTGTCGCTTTGGACGAAAGAAAAATTCGACATTGACCGGGTATCGATGGTTCGTTGTGGGATGAATAGAACGATAGCATCTGGACGTTCTATTGAAATTTTTGACGCGAATGTCGATCAAGTGTATACAGCGTTGCAGAACCTGTGACAAGTATGCGGTGACCGTTGTCCAAACATAAGAATGTTGTGTCATAGATAGAAATTAATACGTAAAATTTTGTTGCAACTTAAGGGGGTGTCCTGAATTAGAATGTTCTAAAACAGCGTCTTTTTGTGATTTTTTTTAGAAGGGAAAGAAAGAAATGAAGTTATTGATATGGTTTTATATATATTTAAAAAAACAAAAAAATTTTTTTAGTTTTAAAAAAAAAATTACAACAGTTATCCGCGTTATCGTTTTACATTTGATCCTGCTACCATTTTTCAATGTGTTCCAGCGTACAAACATCTTCCACTTCTCGCAGTATACAGCTGTTCCGTTTCCAAGGAATAGCTCATCCGATTATTTTCCCCGAGTTGCTTCCTCGAACAAGTTCCATGCTCGCAACTGCGTTCGTGCCTTAGAAGTTGGCCAGTTTGTAACATTAACACTTGCTGGATTGGTCTAATGAAATTAGCACGGGTATTAGCTTGCAAATGCGCTGGGAACGTCCATGTGTATCTTCGTTTTCGAATATTCGTGCATCTAGCCACGTGCTTCGTTCACGTGTTCTAAAGGTATTATTTTGGCTTGGCAACTAAGTGATTGCGGATTTTGTCATTACATGGTACAGACAAAATCTGTAATCACTTAGTTGCCAACCCAATAGCACGATAATGACCAGCTACGCTAGATAGATAACCAACTGATTATTAGGGCTGAATCATCAAAGTGTTCAAATTTCACCCACTAAGAAACACGCAACTCGGCACTTTACCGACTCAGTCATTAAAAAATCGAAATTGTATTTTTCTAAACATAGCAAATCACGCTTTTCTGTCTTTTATAACACGTTGACTGACATGTCACCCATATTAGGGTGACAGCAAAGTTTATGATAGATCCGCTTCACCCACATTCGATGACAGCAAAGCGCCTGGCAAGGGTGCGTCACCCATATTCGGGTGACGACGAAGTTGGCGATAGGATCGCTTCGTCCGCATTCGGGCGACAACAAATCCTGCTGGGGCAGTGTCACCCATATTCGGGTGACACTAAAGTTTTTAATGGAGCTGCGTCACTCGCGTTCTGGTGACAGCAAAGTTTCTAATAGGGTCGTGTCATCCGTATTCGGATGACAGTAAAGTTTCTGATAGGGTCGCGTCACTCGCGTTCTGATGACAGCAAAGTTTCTGATAGGATCGCGTCATCCGTATTCGGGTGACAGCAAAGTTTCTGATAGGTCCGCGTCACCCATATTCGGGTGACACTTATTTGACTACTTGCAAAGGATCGTCATAGGTATTTAAAAAGATATTCCACAGGAAGTAGTAAAACTATTGAATTGTTATAAAAATAATACGAAAATGGTTTATTAAGAAAATTATTTAGAATGTAAAACTTTGAAGCATTCTATACAAAGCTGAGTTTGGCCGAGACAATTTCAACAATAAGTTGTTGTTTTCTTTAAATTCTCTTGTGTTTTTGATCGGTCTGTTCGACGTCTTTTATCAGCGTAACACAGTTCGCATCCACGTCTAATGCTTCTTTCGGAATCGTTTTTCTGAACGGCGATATTATGTTGACTCCGTTGAAGACAAGGACTTTTTGTATTTTCAGACAACCCTAATAATTTTGCAGCTAATAATTCTCTAAATCTTCTAATATTTACATTCTTCCTTGTTGCAATTTTCTGATACAAGTGAGTTTATTATTTCGTCATCGACGAACAGCTGAAACACATCATATATGGATTGACATCGTCAGGTAATTGCCTAATGAGGCTGTCTGTCTCGGGAAAAGAAAATGACTTCTGCCGACCATTAAATTCATTCCATTCACCAAATTGAATTGTACTTTCCTCGGTATCGTCAGTTCTCCTTTCTTCCTCAATGACCAATTCTTGTACAATCTCGTCAACAGTATCTTCATTACATTCAGTATGACTACGATTGCACTTATCAATATCCGAATCAGAATCGGACGATGTAATTCTGTTTCTGTTTCTATTTCTAGGAAATCTGATTTCTTCCTCATCGCTACTATCCGAATTTGTGTTTAACCTCGTAAAAGCTTTCTTTTTCACTGCTATTTGACTCACTAAGAAATAAGTTTTCCATTTTTCTTTTCCACATTGTTAGGAATTAGGGCAGAGATTTCAAGTTATCTAAAATATCGGTGGGAGTATCTAGCAAGAGTACGCTTGGCACTGCGGCACTCGTGGCCTGATAAAGATTTCATTAAAAACACGCGCGGCAGACAACGTGATTTCAAGACAATTTTAACAATCGATACACTTTCAACTATACATAATTATGTCTCTGCAGAAAGTTCTAGGATTAGAATAGGAAGTTCTTCTCGGCCCAATGTAATCAGATTCTAAGTGCTAAAATCTGTAATGAAATTCTCTTTAAATTCTTCTATTGTAAATCCCCTTAATTATAAGCCATTTGTGACGATAACAATTAGATCAGCATGGTGTCTGGTACACCAAGAATTTTAAACACTCGAACGTTCCATTCGAAAATTCTTAATCATCTTAGACCCTTCAATAACTCTAAATTCTCTTAAAATTCTTCTATTGTAAATCCCCTTAATTGTAAGCCATTTGTGACGATAACAATTAGATCAGCATGATGTCTGGTACACCAAGAATTTTAAACACTCGAGCATTCCATTCGAAAATTCTTAATCATCTTAATCTTTTTCTTGAAATACTTAGTTTTCGAACGGTCTTTCTTGCAATTGAAGATAAAAGAAAATACAGCAATCTGTCCTTCTCAAAGGAAATGGAACGGAGGTGATTAAATGTATAATGGTCGATGATACGTTTTAGGTTATGTGGCAACGGTGTTAGAATCCTCGGTTCGTATGCTTTTTTTCAATGACGAAGCAGCGGCTTTACCGTTGAAAAAAGCGAAACGAAGCAAAGCAAAGTCTTATTTGCTCGACGTTCTCCTTCTTTGCCTCATAGTTCCACGTAATCTCGCGCCTCCAAAGCATCCCGTTATGCAATACCGAGAAGTATCTTGCTGGAATGCAGAAGTTGGAAGAACCGAGAAAATAAGAAGCCACGTTCCACATTCTCCCTCGATGGATATCTTCAAGTAGTGACGCGTCAAAGAATGATAAGTGGCGACAGTTCTATATTCTCGTTGTTTTCCCATCATACTGCTACATTCTTCATGGCAAAATCGAATTTCATTAAAAAAAAAAGTAATAAAAAGTTTCCTCGAAATTCGCTTCTTTTTTTTATTCCTCCAGATACGGAAGCGTATATTTTCTTTCAAAATCTGCCGCAATTCGTTTTGTTTCCTAAGTAAACAGCCGGTGAATGTAAATTAAAATAGCGAGTGAGAGAAAATAACTAGAAGTTAGTCTGTGCTTGTGACACTAATGGAACATTACAATAGGAAAATGTAACAAGTGTAATTTAAGCTCATATTTTAAAATAGCAACAACATTTCAAATTTAATATGTTGTCAATGAATTTTATATTACCAATTTCTCTTCTTTTATTTTATTTTAGCATTAAATAAAGTACGGGGAAAAGCTTGTTTATGAAAACAATTTCTGAATTCAATAGCTCCATAATCGATCACGTATTACTAAAATTGTCTTTTCGTTAAATTTGTTTACAGATATATTAGAATAAATATCTTGTCACATGTTCAGGTTTCTTCCAAAATTTATCAATCCAATCATGATAGTTGCATCTTCTTACAGTGCTAATGAAATTTTTAAATGCTTTATATGCTTGTAAGCAGAAAACATTAATTTTTATAAAGAACACACTTTCTGTTATAAGCGTCGTCGAATAGCATTAAAATTACAAAATCAACAAATATGGATTTACCATGATCTTTTCTTATTCTTCCTGATTAATTTTGCACATAGTGTAATTGAATATTTTAGGTCAGGGGACAGAGGTCTTCTCTTATAAAAGTATACTATATTTCTTGTGCCCTTGATAGTAGCTAAGGTCAAAGTAGGTGACAATAGTAGTTGTCCATAGTAGCAGCGAGCAAACTATTGTAATTTATCGCACGAACGATCAACGCAACTGGTCCACTCTGATTTGCTTCTGCACAAATCTAATGCAACACTTTTTCTACATTAACTATGATTCACTGAGGACGTCACGGAAGTGTTTTTATTATTCAAAGCATATAATGGCAAAATAATAATAAATTGATGATGTAAGACAACATTCTTCTCCAATGTACCGTTTATCATATTGATAAACTGGTGACCACCGTGGCGTCTTGGTAACAGTTGACAGCAACATATTATAACATTTATAACATATTATAACATATTTCTTTTTAAGATTCATAACTGTTGGGAATTGTGGATCTTAATCGCCGAAATAAATGTATAGCAACACTTACATTACACTTAGAATTGATGTGAAAATAGTTTCAAATTTATTTAATATGTGATTGACAAGATATTCGTGGATACAAATTTGCACGCATCTCTGCGCTCTCTTTGTCCCACCATCTTCTACTGAGTTGGCAACTAAGTTGCCAACCCAATATATACTACGCTTTGACTGACAGAGCCGAAATCATTCGAAGCATATAATGGCAAAATAATAATAAATTGATGATGTAAGACAACATTCTTCTCCAATGTACCGTTTATCATATTGGTGGTCACTGGTGACCACCGTGGCGTCTTGGTAACAGTTGATAGCAACATATTATAACATGGCTTCGTTTGTTTCAACAAACCATTCGCATTCTTTACTTCGTCGTAAGCAAAACGTGCAGATTATATTGTTGAAACGTGTAGAAGATATTAGTAAACAGTATGATTATTTTTATGATTTCGACGAAACATTCGGCTGAGATGGTAGAGATCCGCAAAAGAAATTATGTTTGTGATAAAGCAATGGTGGTGGTAGATTACAACAGAGGAAAATGTGCTGCAGATTTATCGGATCAAATGATAGCATATTCTACACCACATAGAAGAACCCTCAAGTGGTATAAAATTAGCTTCAGAGTTACTGTTAAATACATCAATTTCAAACGCGATGATACTCCATAAACAAGCAAGAAAAACAAAAATCAAGGTATCAATTTTAGAATGGCACTCGCGGTGCACCTTACACAGTGCCATTCACCAGAGCCGTGAAATATACTTATTCGACAAAGATTGCGACACGAAACGCAGAAAGAAGAAGGGCAAGCGTACGTAGCACGAAAATTTTGCAGAGTGCTATAAAAAAATGTTAAACAGTTAGGATCAAAAATTGCTAAGAATCGGACCAAAAAGGTGACCACCTATCGTCCAGATTGTATCGATGAGCTACATTTATGTTTAAAGTGTTGCAACACAGTGCACCGATATATGCAACATTTGTTCTCATTTTTTTTATTGATGTTCTAATAAAAATGTTTAATTGTTCAATGAGGCACTTTTTATTTCAAAGTATCTTCTATTTATCGGTCATACTCAAAATGCCTTAAGTGTCAATTTTCATTCAATTTTTACAATTGTAAGAAGTTGAGGCGCTCCGGTCACCAATGACCAACATGGCATCACAGGAGAAACCATGGTGGGTCATATATGATCCACGTGGTAGTCAAAGTATTAAATTTAATCTAGCGTTCTATATAAGCCTAATGAAAAATCCTATTATTATTAAATTCAAGTATTTTACACCTGCTATCATCATCTCCATGTATCGTGTAACAGAAATAACCTGATTATATTTTACATGTACATTTGGTTTAATTTATGCTGTTGCAATATATTTCCATTACAACGTTTAAAATACGAGAAATATCCTCACGCAAAGTGTTTGATTCGATAGCAGGAATTTCATAGAATATTTAGTTTCTTCGCAGGCAATTTTTTAAAACTCTATACGAGATCAATTAACGAAGCACGATAAATGTATTCATTTTTTATGAAATTGGTCCGCTACATTTCAATGTGTCATACACACGAAATTGTTGCAAAAAATATTTCTATTGTTCGTATTTAATAAAATACAATTTCTCCCATAGGGTGAAAGTATTCGGCCGTGGAAGGGTAAACAAAGCGTATAAAGAGCGTGTTGATTGATTTAATAATAAAATGTAATTAAGCCACCTAACAATTACAAATTTCATGTCCCGAAATTATCTACAAAATGTATATCGCGAAATATTACGATTACGATACTTGCGACGATCTGGAATTCAAGCTTTTCACGATATTAGCATAGGTTGATGCGAAATAATCGGTGAACAGTGTTTGGACAGGCAAGTTTCGGGGAAGTTGGTCGGCTTGAAGAGGATCCGATGGAAAAAGTTTGGACTGCCATTCACGGTACCGGTACTCGAGTATTTGATAAACGATCTCCCTCTCTGGTTTCGCCTATCCTCCGGCTTTGCCGGTTAAAACTTTCGTTTTTCGAATAGGAACACCGCAGACGAATGGTCGGCAACTCGGCTAGAAACTCGGTGCAGTTCATTTGCATGCGTTTCGCGTACGCGGCCCACGGCTACATTTTCTGTCGGAATTTAAGACTCGATTTACACTGACATGGCACCGGTCACAATGTAGTTAGGGCTCAGTCACACTCCATTTAAATGGTAATCGATTCTCTTGGAACGACGAGGGACGATGCTCGATGTGTAACGACGATTTAGAGATTTCGCGTGGACACCGCTGCTTTTCTCGCTTTTCCGTCGAACAGCTTCGCTCAATTTCTGTTCACTCGCCTGCCATCTCAATGGAATAATAATACAGTGAAACGTCCAGGTTTTCCTTTCGTTTGGATACAATTGTCAAGGAATTTTACATATTTAATCGTTTGGAGAGAGAATTTTCTTTTAGCTGTTAGGACAAATATCTTCCTTTTGGTTAAATCTCTTCATAATTAACACATTGTTTACTGGAAGTTTTACTGAGAATTTATCTCGTGTCACTGGCTATTATTTCGTAATTGGATGTGCAAGTAAAACAATATAAATAGACTTTAATAAATTCTATTTATTATTCAACATTTAATATTTCTTTTTCCTATGATAAACAGTATAACATAACCTACGTGTAATGGTACCAACAGCTTCTGCAAATATATCTAGTTTCTGCGTTTTCCTTTTGAACAGCATGCTCTACACGCTCTAGTCGGACTCGTTTTTCTGCCAGAGACTATCTTTTCTAACACGTGGTCTTTTAGTTGTCCGGAATGCCTGAAGAGTGCATCGTTATAATAAGGAGCTGTTTTAGAAATTCGAGAAGTGTCAGGTGCGATGCTGCATTCTTTGGAACCCACAGTTATCTATTCTCTAGTTACTTCCAGTAGAAATTTGTTGTATCGCTTTATTTTCTGGCAGATAGGTACAATACATTTTATATGCATCGAACAAGGTGCAGTTTATCAGAAAAAATGCTAATTTTCTGGATCACTTTAAAGTTTTTCGTAAAATACTGCTGTTTAGCAAATACTGATCTGCACGATCTACCCCTTTCATGTTGTTACGCCCGAGGCTTACTATAGGCCGTGTTCCTAACCGCCTCTCTTGGTATTACAGTGTCGCAGACAGATCGTCTTACATGACCGGAGAGATATACACAATGTAGCGATACGCGCATAGTTGTCGTCAAGCAGCGCGTTCGAAATACATCGATTCGCCTTCAGTTCGTTATTTTACTTACACAAAAAAGATGGCATACGTGATCATAGGCGCGAACGGTTGCGAGACCCGAGTGTGGTGGGGGTCGTTTCTAAGAGAAGACAAAGGAAACAAATCGAAGGGCAGTCAGTATAATACGAGGATTCAAACCGAATGCATCGAGAGGTTGAGAGAAATAAAATCAAGTTCGCTTAGTCAGACGAATACGTCGAGAAATATTATAAAGTCGAGTCGAATTATAATAATAAACTAGTTGTATCATCGTTAAATCATTTGTAACGTGTTAGTTATAATTTTAAGTATTGTTAAAAGTAGAAGCTTATATTAACTCTGTTAATTCGGTGTTTACAATCATTTGAACTACCTCTGTTATCCTAATCGAAACAGGGGAACGACTGGTTCGCGACGTTGACGCGTTTCCTCGCGAACGTCTCTTCTTCGTAACACATGTGCTTATTGTATTGTAATATACACGTAGGTTTAATGATATTTTGGTGGCCTAATATCAGATTCACTATCTTCTGATACAGTATCATTTTCCAAGTCACCACAATTTGATTCACAATCACTCGAATAATCAGAAAAAACATCCGCGTATAATTCATTGAAAGATTCTTGTACAGTGGTCCGTTCCGTCATCGTTGATATATTTTTACAACAAAAGACGTAACTTGACGGGTCTTATAAACGAGAGACATAGCTTGAGCTATGCTGACCAACAATCGTACTGTATCATCTCCAACAGCGTACTGAGAAAACGACGCTGATGCGGAAAAAAACGAGTTTACTCGTGGCTGGTGAACAATGTGTTAATTAGAATTTTCTTTCAATTCTGAAGATAATATATTTTTTTGTAACAGTTGGTAACAACGAAATCGCGAATTTTAACTTTAAATTGAAACTAAAGTATTCAGTGAATTATCTACAATAGATACGTCACTACAATGCAAGGATAATATTGTAAAAAAATAATCGCATGAATTTATGGAAATTTATAGGAGATGCAAATAATTATAACTTCAGAAATATGTAACTTTTGAAATAGTAAACTCGCGAAGCGTTTAAAAACTGCTTTAAAAAGGGGTTCGCAGTTATCGTGTACGTTCGAGATATCCAGTTTTCACGAAACGATTCTCCAACACTAATGAAACAATATTCTAAAAAAAATAGTCGCATGAATTTATGGAAATTTGTAGGAGATGCAAATAATTATAACCAGAAATATCTAACTTTTGAAATAGTAAACTCGCAAAGCGTTTAAAAATTGCGTTAAAAAAGGGATCGCAGTTATCGTGTACGTGGAGGTATTCAATTTTCGCGAAACAATTCTCCAACACTTTTGCAATTTCATCGGCCATTTCGAATGGCAATATCGACCGAAATTAATCATCGTGACAGAGGATTGAATAAAATATCATCTTGGTGCAGGCTGTGGATTTCTCATGTAAACCGTGTTTTCTTATACACCATACGTAAGGTGGAGGAAATTTCATTGGCGAAACACTGTCAGCTAAGTTCCCTTCCTTTCGCATCTCTTTTACCCGACGTAGATAATGACGAATCGATATTCGACATTAAATCTTTAACCGTGCTATGAAAGCTCGATAAGATTTTATGCAGGATAATAAAGTTTTAAAGAGTCTGGCGATATAGATTTCGCGCGATCACCATAAAACGAGAGACTGTCACGAATATCGCCTTGGAAAACGATTCTTTTTATTTACGCGATTGAATTTAACGACTTGGCGATTCTATTGGCCTCTGTAACCTTTGATAATCGAAGCTCAATTTTCTAGTGCAAATGGTTCTTAAATAGAAAAGTGTCTGTGATCCTTATTTCTGTGACAAAGGTGCCGTTTCTGTGATAAATTATAAGTAATGCACTTAATATACAAATTCTTCTGTGAGAAATTGAAAATTACTGGGAAAAAATGGTAAGAGAAAAGATGGAAGAATTGCTGGAACTTAAACAAAGAGAAGGAAATTTTGGTATTTTAAATTTATAATATCTTTTACGATTTTCAACTCTTCTTTACCGATCACAGAGATGAAATACTATTAACGAAATAGATTTTAACTTCTGGAAATCGATAGTAGTTGATCATCCGATCATCAAATTTGAACTAATCTTTTATGAAATATAGAATACATGTTTCACTGTTTTAGGTTAAAGCTCTGTAAAGAAAAGTAGTTTTAATATATATTGTCTTGGCAACTAAGTGATTGCGGATTTTGTCCTACAACCTAATGACAAAATCCGCAATCACTTAGTTGCCAAGCCAATACTTCACAAATTGGTCGGTAACTTTGATTTTTTCCAAACTTCAATATATTGGAAAAGGCTAGTTAAAAAGATATGACGTTATTGAAGGAATGTCGTAAACAATTCTAAGTACTTTTAAAAATACTTAATCTAAAATTCAGGTAGAATGTTGTCATATTTATACAGAAATTCGTTCAAAGCATTAGCCAAATTTAGAATGTCGTCATTGCTTGTGTGTTATAAATGAAAATTTTACAATGAAATTATACGTCACAAAAGATTCTTTGTTATTTTTGAAAATTATTTCGAGATCGTATAACTTTGCATTTTAATATCAGCTGCAACGCGCAAGGAAAAAACATCAACGACGTTCGAAGAGACTCAGAAAAGTGATATAAGAAAAATATTCTTTGAGAGCTACTCGTCCTTCGATATCATTCAAATTACATACAAAATACTATAATTTCTGTAATCCACCGAAGAAGATATATTGGCTTTTCAACTAAGTGATTGCGGATTTTGTCAATAGGTGGCCTTAGCACATTCTTTTGTTTTGTCAAAGTGTTCAAAGCACCTAACCTATATTGTTTTCTTGTTGTTTTGACTTCCACCTTTAATTTAGTAAGAATGTCATTAGGTTGTATCAACAAAATCCGCAATCACTTATTTGCCAAGCCAATAGTAACGGAAGCTACACAGTTCACACGAGTTGAGTACAATTCACATCAAACACGAGAACCGTAAGCGAGTAACCAGATCAGCGTTTGTCGATGTACAGACGTTCGCCTAATTGGTTAAACTTTAACTAATATTATAATATTAATAGTAACAATATAATAATAATAATAATAATAATAACTAGATATCTGTTGATTTATTAAGTGAATTAAAAATAGCTTGTGTGAAAAGTGTAACGAATGAACCGACGTATAAAGTCCAAAACTGTCGGTCAAATGTTCGTTCCAACGTGAGACAGACATCTGTAGTTGGACGTGAATTTATACGAATAATTGTATGGAAAAAAATGTTTTAAACGTTTTTCCTTCGCTCGCCTTTTTTTCATCCTCTTTTTTTCTCTCTTTTTTTTTCTTCCATACGATATAGTCACGGTAGAATATGTAAAATTAATGGATTGTGCACGACCATTCGAATAAACCCAACGATGTTTCATTTCCACCGATGAGGGGAAGGGGGATGAAATACGATATTCAGATTTCACGGACGATCGAAAAATCGTGGGGAAAAACTGCGGGCGGACGTTGAAGTTGCGAATTATGCGAGAAACGTGGGAATTCAGCTGCAGCTTGATGGACCGGATAATTGGATAATCCAATGCGAAACAGCCACTTTTTAATATTAATGCTGAAATTCGTCAAACGTTCGTGCCTGCGACGTTTTTACTTGCTATAAAAGGGTAACGTCGAGCGAATCCTCACACTCGGGCGAATTATTCATTTTCTGAACCATCGCGATATTTCATCGTTTCACACTAAAAATCAATCGAAACAACAAGTGAAATTTATTCCATCTCGAATAAATCATAAGCGTTAGTTTAATAAAATTTGCAGATAAAATATTAGCACATTCGCTATTCCCAAGGTGTGATACGTGAAAATATATCGTTTCCGTTAAAATAAACGTATGTTGCATACATTAAATATGTATTGAATTCTGTGTTATATTAAATATTTTTCCTAATATTCTAACTCTTCTGAAACAGATTTTTCTTTTAACGATGAACTGAGTAATATAATATTGGGTTGACAACTAAGTGATTGCGGGTTTTGTCAATAGGTGGCCTTAGCACATTTTTTTGTTTTGTCAGCGTGTTCAAAGCACCTAACCTATACTGTTTTCTTGTTGTTTGAATTTTCACCTTTAATTTAGTAAGAAAATTGCATGGATTAGTTATTTAGTTTTGTTTTTATCTCAATTTAAAAATGGAAGAACAAGACGTGCGTTTCAGACTTATTTTATTGTATTATTTTCGAAAATGTAAGAACACATCGCAAGCACACAAGTTATGTACCGTATATGGGAATGAAGCCTTGAAAGAGAGGCAGTGTGAAAATTGGTTTGCCAAATTTCGTTCTGCTGATTTTTCACTGAAAAATGCTCAACGATCTGGCCGTCCAGTTGAAGTTGATGAGACCCGTATCAAGGTCATTATCGATCCAGATCGTCATAGCACAACGCGTGAGATTGCAGAGAAGCTCAATGTCTCGCGTACATGAATTAAAAAAAAATTAAAACAGCTTGGCTATGTCAAGAAACTCGATTTATGACTCCCTCATGAGCTTAAGGAAATTCATTTGACACAACGCATTAGCATCTGCGATCCGCTTCTGAAACGCAACGAAATTGATCCATTTCTGAAACGACTGATTACTGGCGATGAAAAGTGGACAGTTTATAACAAGATTAATCGGAAAAGATCGTGGGTGATGCAAGATGAATCAGTCCAGACGACGCCAAAAGCTGAGATTCTACCAAAAAAGGATTATGCTGTCTTTTTGATGGGACTATAAAGAAATTCTGTACTTTGAACTTCTACCAAGAAACCAAACGATTAATTCAAACGTGTACGTTCAACGACTCGCCAAACTGAGCGATGCAGTTCATAAAAAGCGGCCAGAATTGGCGAATCGTAAGAGTGTTGTTTTCCAGTATGATAATGCAAAGCCCCACACATCTTTGGTCACTCGCCAAAAATTATTGGAACTAGGTTGGGATGTGTTGTCACATGCGCCATATAGCCCTGACCTTGTAGCTTCAGATTACCATTTATTTCGTTCCATGCAGCACTCCTTAAATGGTAAAATTTTTAATGACGCTGATGATGTAAAGTCACATTTAATTCAGGTTTTTGCTGGCAAAAATCAGAAGTTTTATGAACATGGAATTATGACACTGCCCTGAAAGATGGCACAAGGTGATCGACAAAAACGGACAATACCTAATTGAATAAAGTTATAGCTTTAAACAAAAATTTTGAATTTTCCTTCTTATTTAAATAATGCAATCGTATCTTTCTACGTTCCACTAGAAAAATTAAAGCAACGCAATAATTAGTCTCGTACCCATCAAAGAATTGACACTAAAATGACAAATTTCAATGTTCTCGGTAGGTGTTTTTAGTAAAATTAATGTTGACTTTTATCGTGATTGAAACACGATTATGCTCAAACATATTTCGTTCTCATCCTACAATTTTAATTATAATTATTTCTGTATAATATTGCTTTAGTGTTAAAACTGTACGAAGTCGATGTCTAATACCTGTGTCTCCACAAATTGTTTGAAGTCCGGCGAATTAATTTATGTGGAGGGTTACATAAAAGGTAAAGTAATTCGCGTGTGCCAATTACAGTATTTTCTCTGTAATCGATCGCCACTGTGTTTCTCATAATTAATCAGCCGTCATCCCCATTGCTGGTCCATTTGAAACACCGTAAAGTTTGCCTGCTGAGCGCTACTCAGGTTATGCTTCTGATCCCAATTCAATTTCATGGAAAAATTCTAATTTTCCATGACACAACGATGAGACCTTTCTACTTGTCATCTTTTTAAAGCGAAACTTTCACTTACGTATTTGCCAGATCTCTCTGATTTAAAATAGCACTAAACACGATAAACTTTCAATTATATTCACATGTGTTGTATATAGACAAAATAAAATAGACAAAAGAAGATAAATTATTGTCTATAAATAAGAAAATACGCTCTAATTTATATCGTGTTTGGTCTCGTTTCAATCACAACAACCTCACAACTACATTAGTGTAGTATCGAAGAGAAACCCTGAGTAATTAACAAGGTCACTTGACCATGGGTTATCCATGTCCGTGGAACACGTGTGTGCCAACTATACAGTGTAGTATCGGGGAAAAACCCTGGGTAATTAAGGTCTACTTTTTTTTCTTTTTAATTATTTAATTTATGCTTTACAATTTGTCCAGCTGGATATTTGGTAAATTAGAAGGTCTTTTTGACCATGGGCCATCCACGTCTGTGGAACTAGCGTGTGCTGAGTATACAGTGTAGTATCGGGGAAAAACCCTGGATAATTAAGGTCCATTTTTTTTCTCTTTTTTATTATTTAATTTGTACTTTATAATTTATCCAGCTGGACATTTATTAAATTAGAAGATCTACTTGACCATGGGCCATCCACGTCTGTGGAACATGCGTGTGCCGAGTATACAGTGTAGTATCGGGGAAAACCCTGGGTAATTAAGGTCTACTTTTTTTATTTTTAATTATTTAATTTATGCTTTACAATTTGTCCAGCTGGACATTTGGTAAATCAGAAGATCTACTTGACCATGGGTCATCCACGTCTGTGGAACATGTGTGTGCCGAGTATACAGTGTAGTATCAGGGAAAAAACCCTAGGTAATTAAGGTCCACCTTCTTCTTTTTCTCTTTTATAATTTAATTTGTCCAGCTGGACATTTGGTAAATTAGAAGGTCTACTTGACCATGGGTCATCCACGTATGTGGAACATGGACGTGCCAGGTATACCAGAGCCATGGTATAAGAGATACTCGTTAGTGAGTTGTTGGGAGAGTGTTGTCAGCACTGTCAAGGAGTGTGGTCAGCGTGAAAAAGAGCCGCTGTGACGAGAGAAGTGAGTGACGAATGATGACTGCGTGCATATAGATTGGTGGAGCATCATATTAGGTTGTCCGAAAAGTTTTTTTTGTTTCGTAAGGTGGTAATAGATGAACAACAATTTCTGTTTTATATTATTTTATTGAATTAGGTATGATCTATTTCGTTATATTTCTACTATTATGTTCGTGCACAGTTCAATAAACTAATATAAAACAAAAAACATTGCGTGTCTATCATTTCCTTATAAAACGAAAGAAACTTTTCGGACAACCTAATACTTAATTTTGTGTTGGCGTGAACGATATTGAAACAAATGATACCGTTACCAAACTACTAGCACTATATTTTCCCACATTAGTGAAAGTTTTATTCGATAAAGATCGATGGTAAGAAAGTTGCGTTGCTGCATTTACCCTTTGCACTGCTATGTGGAGTGTGACTCATTCTTATCTCAGTTCTTATCTCAGCAGCTCCTTTGTCAATTCCCAGCTTTTTTTATGAAACGTGCCAAAGAAGAGCAGAATTGTATCCTGCAAATTTTTTCAAGATATATCATACACTTAAAAATTACAAAATACAACAATAGTGTGAAAAAAGCTGGTATTTTTGTTTCTTCCTTTATTTATTTAAATTGCCTTATTTTTTAATTAAAGCAATTTTTAAATAAAACACTTGAAAGCGTTGGCAGCTGCTGCTAAAGAAATTGAAATAAAATTCAGAGTGCAAAGGGTTAACATTATCTGACTGATATACGTTTCTTCCCATCAAGCCGGTTCTCGCACCTCTTTCTCTGTCACCCACGCTGTTTTTTCCAAATTTGGAAATTAAGCTTCGTACCGTTCGTCTATATAGTTGCTTTATTAATTTTATTTATTAATTCTAATCATTTTTTTCCATTAGTGCGTTTAAGAACTTCTCCTTTTTTCCTCTGTATTCATCAAATTCTTCAATGTCTCTCTTAATCTTCTTAAAAGTTAAAATAGCAGGTCCTATCTACTACATACAATCGAGTCCTCTAAACGATAATTCATCGCCGAGGAGTCTCGATTTTCCATCAATTACGCAGAAAATACTCTGTTTCTCGCGCTCCGTCGATATCATCCTAATTGCTATCGAGCGTCTTGGTAATCCATTAGCGAACAGAGATGGCCTAGATCAGGCAGCGTGGTAGGCCTATGTTCCTCGTATTCGCCGCGTCCTATCTTCTCTCCACGAAGAATCTATCCGGTCTGCGCTCTATCCAGATCCACGGTACATTTGATGTAGAATCGCGTTTCTTTTGCATTCGCGAGGATTAATGGAGGAGCGGTACGTTTCCCGATCATCTAAAGCATCCGATATATTGTACAGTTTCAACGAACAGATGCATGTTTTTTAGAATCTTCATTCGAATGTCGCTTTAGCAATCCCCTTCCGTCTCTCCTCTGAGATATCTTTAGTACGAGATCGAGTGATAAAGAATAATAAAAATAAGTAAAAATAAAAATAACAAATAAGAAGTTTCTGTGTGAATATTTCACAAATTCAGTTGAGTGTTAATCAGATTAATACTTTACCGACCGTTAATGGTTAAACAGCATACGCACGTCCGATCGGCAATTCAGACGCAGATTCCCCCTGGTGTCGGCTTTGTTTCGGTTTAGACTCTCCAATACCATTCTTTTTATTCAGTAATTCACGGTATGTTTTTCAAATTCGTATAAAACTGTGAGAGCTTACAAAGCAACGCAATTGACGTAACTGAGCAAGGTACCTTAGTATTAAGTAACAAATTACTGCTCAAATAATGAGAAAGATCGTCAGCGACAAAAAGTCGATTAATAGACTATCGGTCGGTAAACATCGACGACAAAAAACCGATTAATGGGCTATCTGTCGGTAAAGTGTTAATTAATAATGAATCTCTTCCTAATTTTTGCAACATTTTTATACGCATTTTTTTATATTCAACGAAAAAATTATTTAATCGTACGTTCGTTACCAGCGTCACGTATATGAATTTCGTAAATTTTAAACCGTGAAATAAATGAATACATAATTAACGTGCTTACTTCTGAAAAGGTAGAAGCTGCTGCTTATAATAAAAGTAGGTTTATTCTATCGTCGAATACATTGCAAGAAACTACAAGAAACAATGCATGATGTGGTGAACATCATAAGAGCGAATGCATTAATCTACTGCTTTGCCAACCGCGCGCGCCACAACGAGCTGTACGTTTCTCACCGCAATGGGCAAGCCAACCCATACGTTGTTCACCGCGCATTTTTCCAATTATCGAGGACTAATGTTCACTACTTAAAAAACAAAGAAGTCTAAAAGTTATTTAAGTGGTTAATTACATTTTGCGGTAATGATTTTCTTTAACAATTTCATATATTGTTTATACAAAACATCAGATTGAAAGTATATATTAAAAGTATACAAAAATATAGGTAAAACTAAAAACGTTAAAGACGACTAAAGATAAATAACACGGCTTGAACGTGAAATGAAAAATTCATAATGCATTTAAAAATTTTTTTACATTGTAGTATCGTTCGATTGTAACTTTATTTAGTCATAACTGATAGTGTAGCTTTTTAATTAATTTTAACACCACTAAATTTTGTGTTTTATTATATGCTGTACTTTATAAAAGCAGAACAAGTCTCGTAATCAATTGGGAACAATTTCAGCTAAACAATAACTGATAAAAAAAAAAAAAAAAAAAGAAAAAAAAACACGTTGCTAAAGTCGAAAAGGAAGATCTCCCAGTTGGGTCACGCAGCGATGTTCTTCACAGGGGGCAGATCTCCCTATTCGGTTGGCTAAGTGTTAAAAGAACATCATCCACCTTCAATTTTTTAATAAATTGATAAATGTCCTAAGTTTTACGTGTATTGTTTAAGAATAACTTAGTTCCAAGACAATTGATTGTATCTAAAAACTAAATTATATTATAAATTATATTATAATATAACATAATTATTATAATATATATTATTATATATAATATTATAATATTATATTATATATTATTATATTATTATACATTATATTATAGTATATTATAATATTAAATATATAATTATATATGCAGTATAATTTATCAATTTACTATTTTTTAATTGTGTATTATATTTTTTTATATTATATATTATACTTTTTTATTATATATTATTATTATTTATTAAAAGACGATGCTGCCTCAATACGAGTGGATTAATACATTCGCTAATACGATGTTCGTCATACATCACGTTTTATTTTTTCTAGTTTTCCGCAATTTATTCAATAACATATATTTATAAACAATAAATTGATAAAAATAAATAATTATATTGTAATTACCTTTGTTCTGTCGCTTCAGAAACTATTATAATTAATGCAAATGAGCATTACTCTAATGCCAACGTTGTAACGTAATAATGAATCATCGAATATTCTCGAATAGTCCACCACATATATGCGGAGAATTAAATTCACGATCGGTAAAATCCATTGGGGAAATTGTAATCTTTTTGAACACATCGCATCTACCGTGGTTATTTTACCGTGGCGTGGCAAGGGGGTGGGGATAGGCCATTGTAAATCCTTGAATTTTATTTCGATGAATTATCGTCGTATTTATACGAGAGTCTCGTGTTTTATTCGTGTTTTTGTTTTCCACCGATAGCCAGCCAGCTATTGAAATTCAGATCAGAGGAGCGAGTGTTTCGATTTACGGATTAACGGATTACGGGAATAATGCTTGGGATAATTCGGGTTTCTGTCGAATATCGGATACGCCAATGAGTAGATCTCGCGGGGAAATTAAGCTTCGTTTCGCGAATATAAGCTCCTTTATATCTATTAATTCTAATCATTTTTTTTCCACTAGTACGGTTAAGAATTTCTCCTTTTTTCCTCTGTATTCATCAAATGTTTCAATATCCCTAGTAATCTTCTTAAAAATTAATCTCGTATCGACTGTTGTGCGTAAAAATTCCTTGCTTATTTTTGAATTTTTCTTTATTCGTAACGTATACGTTGACCAGAGTTTCCAATATTTCTCGTAATCCATCTGAAAGAATGAATCTTCTCGTTTCGAAATTACTTCCACGCGTTGCAATCCCCTTCGTATTTTCTATGTTTGTTAAATTCTGTGTGCTACGTGCAGAATTTGTCATCGATCTTCAAAACTTCAAAATTCACTATTGGCTTGGCAACTAAGTGATTGCGAGTTTTATCAATACTACCTAATGGCAAAATCTGCAATCACTTAGTTGCCGATAGTTAGCACGAAGATATTTCCACTAAAATCATTGAAAATATCTGGTCTTTAAAAAATACGTAATAATAGAATATTTTTATATTTATTGATTTATTACTTTCTTACAAAGGGAATTCCATGTTATGTTGTTGAGAATTGTGGATCTTAATTGCCGAAATAAAAGTAAAGGAACACTAAGGTTACACTTAGAATTCAAATTAAAATAGTTATAGATTTATTTAATAAACGATTTCTAGGATCTTCGTCGATATACATTTACACGCACCTCAGCACTTTCTTTGTCTCGCCATCTTCCATACAAGACTGCCAACAGCATAGTTGCATTCATCTGTTTTTCGAGACCCCGCGCACACACATCCATTCGCACACTCATATTCACATACGTGTGTCACTACTACGCGACCAATCTAGTCTAACACACAAAATTATACATATCTCAATATATGTAGTACACTTTTGGTATCATTAATCCATCTGGGACCATGATCCCTAAACGAGAGTTGACACATTTATAAAATTGTAGAACCAGTCGTTTTGACTGGCGTGGTATTTCTAGCGTTAGCATCTAGCGATCTAGCGATCGATCCGGAATTTTCCTGATAACTGACATCGTCATATCGAATGATGCGCGGTAAAAATTAAAAAAACGAGTGGTAAGTTGTACAAAACGAGGAAATTGGTTAATTGGAGTTCGATAAACAAATTGCAGGACCCTCTTACACTTCGACAAGTACCACTCATTTTGACTGGTATTGGTATAAGTAGCCTCGATGCAAAATTATTTTCAGTTTGAGTACATAGAAAACAAAATAAAATTTATTATATTATTCTTTTAGTTATCGTTGCGAAAGTCATTACGTTATTGCGGAAAAAAATATAACACGAAGTAGGAATTTTAAAATAAAATTGTAAAACCAGTCAATTTGACTAGTGTGGTAGTTCTAGTGTTAATGCTCGCCAAGTTTTTACGGTACAGTAAGGAACAAGCAGACGATGATCGATCCGGTCGTGATTATTCATTCTGCAGCTGATCAATATCGCAGGCCGAGCAGAGTGATGATGTATCCGAAACCGTAGAGCAGCCTGCTATAAATTATAACGGCGTATTAGGGCGTACAGGCACTAGAAAGCCTCAGGAACTCGAGTATTGCATACATAAATGCATGTCTGCCCTGTTGAAGGACAATGGCCCAGGTCTGGTTTCGTATTATGCTGGATCCTGCATCGTGCACCACGAAAAGTGAAATAATTTTCGAAATTAACGTTAAATACAACTTAATTACAATTACAATTTAATACAATTAAAAAAGAAATACGAAAGATACGTTTTGTAAGTCACAGGGTGAAATGAATAATTTCTTCTGTAAACATCGTCTCGTTCTTATTAACACCGTAATTAGTGGAAAATATATAGCGAGGTGGTAAAATACAGGTCAGACGTTGAAATTTACGTGTTTCGAAAAAATACAGTGAGTTCGTAAAAGTGACGAGATTCGCCAGATTGGCTAGAAAATTCAAACAATTTGAAAGATATATTGGGCTGGCAACTAAGTGATTACAGATTTTGTCATTACCACCTAGTGACAAAATTCGCAATCACTTAGTTACCAACCCAATAGATAAAAGACACGGAGATTATATTTTATACAAAGTCTTAATCGGTTACTGATACTCTTTGTGAGGCAGCTTATTAAAATTGTAGGTACCTGAAAGTTATAAACTTTATAAACAAAGGTGTAAACTTTGCACTTTTTGGTCGTCTACTTCCACTCTATACAAGTTTTGTTTTAATATTGGGTTAGCAACTAAATGATTGCGGATTTTGTCAATGCCACCTAGTGACAAAATCCGCAATCACTTAGTTGCCAACCTAATATATTCATTTTGAATTTAATATTTTGAGATATAGTCATGATACAAAAGGAAATTCTGATTCTACAAAATCCAGTTTTTGTATTGTTATTCAACGAAATGAATACTCCAAGGTTCAATAAACAATTAATAAATAAGAATATACTTTGCGGAAGAGTAAAAGTGCCGAAGAAGATTGTGAAAGTAGTTTGAGGTAATTTAACATTCTTGTTAAAAATACATTAGACTAAAAAAGTGCCTTACCTTTTTATATTTTTATTGTTATTACATTATATTAGGTTGGTAAGTAAGTGATTGCGGACTTTGTCAGTGCCACCTAATGATAAAATCCGCAACCACTTAGTTGCCAACCCAACATTAGGATTATAATACGATTGGAGTGTCATTTGTAGCTAAAGCAAATAATAACATTTCTATTCCTTATTCGATATTAAATACATCCATCTTTTTGAAATTTTAAACACAAAATATAAATCTATCAAGGTGAAATGTTGCCTCTGATAGAATTAACGTGATTTCTATTGAAACAGTTGTTAATGGTTGAACGTGTCCGCGCTTAATATTTCAATTTACAGACTACAATACTGTGAATAATTATAAACTCAAACACAGTTTCTCTATTATTCGATATTTGCAGGAAACCACTGATCATGCCTAGATATATCAAGAGAAATTATTTTTCCTAAAGGAAATTTGAACGCTATAAGATAGCATGAGGTGTTACATACCGACATGTTATCTTTTAAAATGGTAGACAGAAAGACAATTTGTCAAGAAGACAATGCTCCTATTCATACTGCTCCCATTACAAAAAAATAGTTTCAAGGTTTCGCAATAAAATTAAAGTGTACGATCAGGAGAAGCCAGCTATAGAAAGTATGGTGGAATTTAAAAAGAGAATAAAATCCACCAGAGCTGATATTGAAAACGAAAGTTAATGGATAGTGCGCTTAACAGGTTAACAGAAGCAATAAAAAATAAAGGAAAATCCACTAAATATTGAATAAAAAGTTAGGGAGATTGACACTGAGTCTACATTTCTTCACAATAATTCCAAAAACACAATTCTAAGAGAAGATATAAAAGAACAACATTTTTGCTCGTTGTGTCTTCAATTTTGTTTATATAAAGTTATTATATAAAGTTATATAAAGTTTATATAATATAAAGTTACATAAACGACTCTGTCAATTTTTTTCTAATTATTTACAGCACTGTATATCACTTGCACCAAGTATAAATTCATTTCATATCATCAGGTACATGACATCACACAATCGTTTAACCAAATAGATTTCGATAATAGTCATTCTCGCTCACGGACCAACGATGAATCGGAAGTATGGTTGGTTTCCGGACACACAAAGGGCCGAGCGTTTAAGGGCCGCTCGAAACGCTCAAAGGAAGAACCATCGAGGCGAGCGGTACGGTGCGGCGTGGCCAGGTTAATCTTCGTCGTGGCAATCGGATATCATGTTTTACTATTGACCCTCTTTTCTTCCCAACTAGTTCCATGACGACCCTCGGACACAGCAATCGTCCTGGACCTCGTACAATTTGAGAAAAAAGGAAACGACAAAATGGAAGATGACGACAGGCAAAGAAGCGAAGAGGCTCTAAAGAAGAGGAAATTGAAGGGTTTAACCTGACCCTCTTCACGTCTCCAACGACCTTCTTCTTCAATTAATGGCGTCCGTGGTCAAATATTTATAATATAACGTCCCTGTTAATTGCGAGGATCGGCTTCAAAGACGCAGCGAAACGATCTGCGAAGCTTTTACGCTTCGGTACTCTTGCTTCTGCTCCCGACGAGCTTCTATTCATTTTATTTTCTCTCTGTTGAATCGAATCTCGTTACCATTAGCGCTTACACGTGCCTGTACTGCGTCGATGGCCCCTGAATCTATGCAACCGGTTGCCCATGCTTGTGGCTCGTTCGCAATTCACGACTGGTGGCCACAGACTCGCGAGAACCAGTGGTTAAATGCGATTCGTCGAGCTGTAATTCGAAACGCGTTGTCTTTCGATGCATTGAGGCTCGTTAAGGCTCGCGTGGTTTCCGGATTCTTCGTCATTTCCAATATAACTGTTCGTATTAAGCTGCAATACATCTAAACGTTGATTCACATTGTGTGTGGTTTGGGAAATGGACATTGTGAATAGGTTTTGCGAAAAGTTGTTGAGGATTTCGCAACGTAATTCCTGCAAATAAAATATGATATTAATTAGTGGGAGTTAATTAGTGTAAATTTTTCATACAATAATATATCTTCCGTAGATTAAGGACGATATCGGTTAGCGAAATAGCGCCATCTGATGAAACTAATATTACAAATTATTAGGTTGAATAGAAATAATTATTAGTCTAATATTGTTGAATAGTTACCGCTCAATTGTGGAGTGTAAAACAAATATTTTTGGAAGTACATACTTGTTTTTTGTTGGCCTGGAACAAATTGAAAAACATAGGTCACCAAGCAACGTATGACCATATGCATCACACGACAAAAATTGACGCAACTAGAATGGGATGTTCTACCATATTCTGACCTTGCACATTCAGACTATCACTTACTCAGCTTGTTACAAAACCATCTTAATATTTTGACTACCACGTTGGTCATATATGACCCGCTACGGTTTCTCCTGTAACGCCACGGTTGTTGTTAAGTTCATAAGTCGAAGACAACCACGTGTGTACAGCTTATACACAAACAATTCTCACATTTTGCATCATTGATAACCAACACTGTTTTACGATACTAAACTGACACACATGTACATACCTGAAAATGGTCCTGCTGTTAAACATGACATCTGCAATGTGACACTATCACTCACCCACGCAATTATAGAGTTGAGGTGTTATTGTAATCACTCGGTGTTTAGGTTAACAATATGTTTATTAACAAGAGTCTTCTTTTGATTGCGTCGCATATCGGTTTCGGTTTCGCTAGTCAATCTCGCTGCCCGGTTAAACTCGACTTTATCGCTTCCTGGTTCGAACCTAACTGTCGATCGGATTCGATTCTTTTCTTTTCGCCACCCCTCAATATCCCCACTATCCACGCGTTTGTTTGGCATCCACGACGTTGCCACGCACACTTTCTTCTCGAACATTCGGGGGAAGGACCGTTGGGATATTGATGGTTCATTAGGCACTTCGCTTCGGCGATATACATTGTTGCCGAGTGCCGTCACAGCGTGTCCCACACATAATAAGAGATACTGAGATATATACGCATATATCTATTGGTTTGGCAACTAAGTGATTGCGGATTTTGCCAATACCACCTAATGACAAAATCCGCAATCACTTAGTTGCCAAACCAATAGAAGTGGAATTTCGACTGCTTCTATGAACTTTCTGCTGAACCCAATACTTTGGAAGAACGTGATAGATAAATAAATTGGCATTATGGCTTTACAATCCACATCCTTCACACTAAGTTCATTCGTAGGTACTCCATGTCTCCTCTACTCAAAGCACAGCACACTCATTCACTTTGCAACATAAAATTTCAATTTTTTAATCAACCATCCCTAACATTCTACGAAAGTATCTTTAAAACACTTTCTTTTAAATACTCTGCAAATCTACACGAATGAATCTTCCTTTAAAATTTGTCCAGCTGGACATTTGGTAAATTTTGTTGAGATTGAGGTTAACTGATGGAAGAACAAGTGGATGAATTTGTAATAGAAAAGTATATTGAAATAATTAAAGATATAAGTTAATGCTATTTCAGGTCCTTACTCTCTTAGTGTTACTAGACAATGGAATGATAGGGAGCACGTTCATCTATTTATAGCAAAAGAATATTACCAAAAAAGTTAACCTTATAGCTTTGGCTAGAGGCTACAGGGAACATAAATAGAAATCTGTTTATTAGTTCCTTTGTTCCTAGACCTTGCAATCCAAAACACAATGTATACTCAAGGGCACAATAATATGCACCTCTCCTTATTTAGAATATTTCTGTGTAATAGCAGCCTCAAGGTCACGGATGTACATAAATAAAGTGTATAGTTTTTCTTGAAGTAGTTAGTTCAACTAATTTGTCTAACTTAATTGCTAAATAACATGTGGATGGCTACCCTCAGCAGGATACAATCTTCCAGTTTGACTATTTTATTTCTTTAGGGGTGTTTTCTTTTCAGTCTTCTTTCTATCAAAGCCTTTAGAAATGACAAGCAATATCAAGCAATCAGACAAATAACATGACAAAGAACGTATCAGTTTAGTTGCCGTAATAAAATCTCAACTTAAACAAAGCCCCATTTCGACTCGTTTGTCGCAGCAAATTTGCTTTCATCAAATTGAAAACGGATTACATGCTTCAGTCGGCAGGTTGTTGCAGTCGCGTAAAACAGCTTTACAACCGCTGGAAAATTCAAATTCGAATCGCAGCGGATAGGCAGAGCTATCGAATGCCTGGATCCATTCAACGAGGATAAGCAATCTTCAAGCAACGCATGCTTCAAACTCCCATAATGAGGATTTAAAGATCTTCGCTTCTCTCTCTTTCTCTCTCGATCCTCTTCACTCCTGCCCTTCTTTTCGACACGTCAAAGAGATGTGTCTATGAAATATGTCGTTCGAAACTTTTGATCTGAAACGTTGATTACTTCGTCGCGAGAAGAGACGATCTTCTACCATCGAGCAGAAGTCGGATTCCGCGGATTCTTCTCCTTTTTCTTTTTTCCCTCTGCTTTTCTATTTCGCTTTTTTAATTCGCGCGTCACTGTATCAGCCGCTGACACAGTTCCGTTATATTAACGCGGAGGATGCAATTAACGAGTTGGTTTGAGCGACGCCGACGAGGCGCGACAGCCGACAAAAGCAGCGCGTGCACACACCAACGAAATTATAACGACTCTCGACTCTTGCTCGAGGCATCCTCACCTTTTCTTCCGATCTCGTCCTTTGCCAAATGAATCGCGGCGTTGCTGTTGCTCCTCCATTCGTATCGTTAAACGCCACGCTAATGGCAATTCCAACGATAGTCTTCGCTGGATTATGACCGAGATTCACCGAGCGAGTATTGCGCGACAATTGGTTTACAGGCGTTGTTTGATAGGCGAATGAAGAACATGAAAAAGGTTGTTGACGATCTCTAGATGGGATAATAAGTAGAGGAATTTTAACCCTTTCGCTTCGAGTGCCGCCTATAGGTGGCACCCGCGAAATGACCTGTGAGTTCTGAGTTCGATGACTTCTGAGTTCGGCACCCCAAATATCCGGCATCCAAAATGATGCATATACAAGTGCTATCTGTAGACAATAATATATTTTTTCGTTATCAGCAGAACATTTTCTGTTGATTTTATTGACATATTGGATTAATCATTTCTTAACACGTTGGTCACCACGTCACCCGTATCTATGTGACGGGTATGCTTCCGTGGGCACCCACGTAACCCAAATATGGGTGACGTTCTTCTTGTTCGAGTTAATTAAAGTTACTCATTGTTGAAAAAACATCAAAACGTTTCACGCGATATATTTCAAACATTCAGACGATTCGCATGTTTCACAAAGAAGCTGGGACTCGACAAAGGAGCTGCTGAGATAAAAACTGATATCGAGTCACACTCGACATTGCAGTGCAAAGAGTTAATGTATAATGTTGCATGCTACGCAACTATATGTATATAAACACGAGGATGAAAGTGAAACTGTGATTTACAGTCAGCGGATAGTCAGAAGTAATCAGAAGAGTACACAATTGACAGTAAGGATTTTTGCTTAAAACACCTGTCTGCAATTCAACGTTCATACACGTATTCTTATACAAAAGGGATAGCTAGACGAGAATTTTTGACAATTGTCACTTAGTGTGCATGTCCCTGCTGGTGTATTAACAGTAGAGACATTTGCGAATTACAAGAAAATTATTACTCACCACAGATGCTTGGAAATCACGTTAAAGACGAGAATTGTGGACATTAATCGCCGAAATAAATGTATAGGAACACTTACATTACACTTAGAATTGATACCAAAATAGTTTCAGATTTATTTAATATGTGATTGACAAGATATTCGTGGATACAAATTTGCACGCCTCTCAGCACTCCTTTTGTCCCACCATCTTCTATTGAGTTGGCAACTAAGAGGTTGCGGATTTTATCAATACCACCTAATGACAAAATCCGCAATCACTTAGTTGCCAACCCAATAGACACAGCGACAGAAGGAACCAACTTTGCTTCAACCTTTCAAATATTTCTTTTTAAGATTCATAACTGCTGAGAATTGTGGATCTTGATCGCCGAAATAAATGTATAGGAACACTTACATTACACTTAGAATTGATACCAAAATAGTTTCAGATTTATTTAATATGTGATTGACAAGATATTCGTGGATACAAATTTGCACGCCTCTCAGCACTCCTTTTGTCCCACCATCTTCTATTGAGTTGGCAACTAAGAGGTTGCGGATTTTGTCAATACCACCTAATGACAAAATCCGCAATCACTTAGTTGCCAACCCAATAGACACAGCGACAGAAGGAACCAACTTTGCTTCAACCTTTCAAATATTTCTTTTTAAGATTCATAACTGCTGAGAATTGTGGATCTTGATCGCCGAAATAAATGTATAGGAACACTAACATTACACTTAGAATTGATACCAAAATAGTTTCAGATTTATTTAATATGTGATTGACAAGATATTCGTGGATACAAATTTGCACGCCTCTCAACACTCCTTTTGTCCCACCATCTTCTATTGAGTTGGCAACTAAGAGGTTACGGATTTTATCAATACCACCTAATGACAAAATCCGCAATCACTTAGTTGCCAACCTAATAGACACAGCGACAGAAGGAACCAACTTTGCCTCAACCTTTCAAATATTTCTTTTTAAGATTCATAACTGCTGAGAATTGTGGATTTTGATCGCCGAAATAAATGTATAGGAACACTTACATTACACTTAGAATTGATATCAAAATAGTTTCAGATTTATTTAATATGTGATTGACAAGATATTCCTGGATACATATTTGCACGCGTCTCGGCATCTTTTTCATCACCATGCGTACGTAACAGTTGCATTCTTCTGTTCTACCATACGCTGCGCACGCACATACTCCACACACTTATATTCACATACGTGTGTCACTATTATGCAGCTAATCTAGTCTAGCACACAAAATTATATATATCTCAATAAGTTTCATCCGACAGGAACGCGAAACAGAATGACAAAGGGGCTCTCGTTGCTGGTATCAAAAGACAAGCAAACGAAATTCTCTTTGGCCTGGAACGTCCGCAAATATCTTGCAGATATTATTTAGGACGCCTCCAACCGTCTTGACGATTTCACTTGGTTGCAAGGAAATGGGAAGAGCGGAGAAAGTATAAGGGGCAGAGTCTTTAGGTCGGCGTGCAACGAAGGATTTTGAAATTTTCATCGGCAACACACACACACGCCGGGTTTGGTTCTTGCTAGGCAAGGTGTTTCCACTTAAATCGCGCGCTGCACCGTGTTTGCTCCTATCATTTTCAGAGTACCGTCTCATTTCAGACGTCTTTGAGTAGTTTTGCTTGCTCGTAGTCTGAAAACCGTGTTGAAGAGGTCCTACCGGCGTCGCTGTGAGTCGTGTTCACCGTACCAAGAAGAAGGTCAGCTTAATAGGCTGCCAGGCCATACAAGCGGAACCGTTTGCCTTCGTGTGTCTGCTTATTTACTTGCGAAACGCCGACCCGTTGCTGCCGATCTTCCCTTGCGCACGTTCGTTAACCATGGAACCTCGTGATTGCCTAAAAATTCTACACTTCGATGATGTTATCTCGCGCTGATCCATTTCTTTTTAATCGAAACTATGTCAAATTAAAATTTACGATCACGTGGCCTCACATTTTCGTATATATCGTGATCATTTTTTGTGGGGAAAAAAGAAAATGTTAGATGGAACACAGAATTCGTGTGGAAGAAATGTACAGGTGACGCTATAGAAAGTTTTTGAAAAGGAAATTTATAATTTACAATTGCTCGATTTAATTAGTTGTGATAGGACAATTTGTACTTTGGATATATTGGGTACTCATACTTTTGAGTAATAGTTTAGTAGAAATAATTGTTAAAGAATAGAAAGAAGCTGGTGGCTATTGTGATCTTATTGGGTTGGCAACTAAGTGATTGCGGACTTTGTCAGTACTATCTAATGACAAGATCCGCAATCACTTAGTTGCCAACCCAATATGATGTGCGAATATTCTTTACTTCTTTGCGATTCAAGGTTATTACTAGCAAACTACTTCTAAATTCACCATTTACTTTGTAAAATATACTAAAACTTTTTAATGGACATCATAAGATAGGTTGCAAATCATAGTGGTGTAGGTGGAGATTTAGAGAATTTCATCCTATCAAGTATCATAAAAGTTTCATTATTATTAGATAATGAAGAAAGTTCTATAACTGAAAAGAATAGTGGAAAAATATAGAAGAATAATTTTATGTTAAACATAATATTCTCTACCTCTGTTTTCTTCTATAAAAAAGTGATTTTCTTGGTTACCTTATACACACAACATACATAATCTGTGGGATCTATTTTACGTGTTAATTTACTATTCTATTTTATGAGACACCTAAGCAAGAAAGTTGTCGTTTGCTTTGATTATCTATTTGGTTGGCAACTAAGTGATTGCGGACTTTGTCATTAGATTGTAATGACAAAATCCGCAATGACTTAGTTGCCAATCCAATAATTAGATTTGTAATTTTGCTTCATCTTTACAACTTTTTATCAAATATCAAATCAATTACTTTGATAAATTTGAGCACTTAACATTAATATTGGGTTGGCAACTAAGTGATTGCGGACTTTGTCATTATCATCTAATGGTAATTAGAACCACTTAGTTGCCAAGCCAATAGTAAGTTTCCCAAACGGTTCGTGACGTGAATCAAACAAGTTTTAATTGTGGAAAATATGTACTGTAGTAATGGGAGTGGTACGAGGTCGAGTAAATCGGGATAAAGTAACTTGTAACGAGATAAGATCGGTTACGATGTGTAAAACTATGCTCGATCGATCAAAGGGCTAGCGATCGAAGCTAACTCGTTTCCAACTCTTAATTGTTCCAATCACCGAAGAAAGTTTCCCTCTTAGCTAAAGAAGAGCCTAACTGTCGTCGGATAAACTGCCGTCAGAATTGGTGCAATGACGAAAAGAAGGAAGAAAATAAAAAGAATTTTACACAGATACTAAACCTCCTTTAACGTGTTTGACAAGACTGTCATGGTATTTGTTTTAATTCTTCAGAGCAGAAATTTACGATCTGCTCAAGTTTTGTATTTTAATTGGAAATTCACTAACGAAGAAAGGTTATAATTTAGAAAAGTTGCAAGTTACAAGTTAGAAAATAGAATTCTGATGATAAAAAGCTAAAGGTATGAAAAAAAGAAATATTTACGTTTATGTTAAAGTGGTCACCACTTCTAAAAAAAAAACTCTAGATCTGGTCTTTTTAGTTTTCTCAAGCACTGAAGCCATCTACAGCGTATAGACAAAAGACTGGACGAAGGCAGACCATAAACAGTAGACAAGCGACGATGGCTTCAGGGCTTTCAGTCATAGGGTAACACTGCTAGCGTGTAGATTTACACTTCTACACTTACGTATTTACACTTCTGTATTAAAATATATTTTCTACTTTACAATTTATCCACGCGTTCCTCTGTTCACACATCCAATAACCTCACAATTTAGAAGAACAGTATGTTGTGTATGTGTATAAAGGTCCCAAAGAGGAAATTGCAGTGATAGAAAAAAAAATATCAGAAATGGAATCTCGCTATAATGAGATAAGAACTAAAAGAAACGAATTCGAGAAATTCGAGACAAGAATTGTATTAGGTTGTCCGAAAAGTTTCTTTCGTTTCATAAGATGATAATAGATAAACAACAATTTCTGTTTTATATTATTTTATTGAATTAGGTATGATCCATTTCGTTATATTCCTATTATTATGTCCGTGCATAATTCAATAAACTAATATAAAACAAAAAATATTGTGCGTCTATTATTTTTTTATAAAACGAAAGAAACTTTTCGGACAACTTAATAAACAGATATGGAAAAGTA
Organism: Bombus hortorum; assembly: GCA_905332935.1. Taxonomy (NCBI): domain Eukaryota; kingdom Metazoa; phylum Arthropoda; class Insecta; order Hymenoptera; family Apidae; genus Bombus; species Bombus hortorum. The sequence goes on along the minus strand of HG995205.1, from coordinate 3,736,818 downwards.
AAAGTAAAAACAGAAACAGGATCGAAAGTAGGAAAAGGGGCAATGTAAAGGCACAAACAGTAGAGTTTTCTGGCGATGGAAAAAAGAAAATGCGTCAAATATCGCGAAAAGAAGAGTTACGACAATAGAGTAAACTCTGTGGAGTCTCAGAAGAAAAGAAATTCCAGCAACAAAAAAAGCAGAGCAAGGACGCTAAAAACGAGAAGAGTAGAAAAAGAAGTACAAGGACATAAAAAAAAAAAAGGAATTTTAAATTAAATAAAACCAACATACTGTTATATGTATGCTATAAGAAGGAATTGCAAAAATATATATAATACGAACGATTATAGTTAGAAGAAAATTTGATTACGTCATCGAATTGCATTTTCTACCATAGTAACTATGAAAAAGATGTGAAAGATTTGCTTAGCTTAAACGAATCGAGAAATTTATTGGGAAATTTAACGAAATCGATGCTTTTATCACATTATGATAAACCGTTGCTCGTTCATTGACAGGTCGAAGGATCAAACAGTCATCACGAAATTCATCGAAGTAGCCTAATACCGACAAGTACTATAATCCACGTCATCCGCGTTAAAATAAAGCAAAACGCGGTTTGTGCTCTCGCTTCCGATTTCTGAAACGTTCTCACGTTCACTTGCCGCGAATTTCGTAGGCGACTAACGGCCATTAAGACACATCCCGTTTCTCCAGGTCTCCGGCAAATAAGTTAAAGCCGCTTACGCCAGCCTCCGTGACGAAGATCCGCGAGGAAGACGCGATTAAGATAACTGTCGCGTATAACAGGCACTCGTGAACTGGCTAACGAATCGCGACAGTTCGCAGACTCGACGATGAAGCAAAGCCTGCGAAATTTCCACGTTTCTCGACCGCGTTCCAACGCGGACGACCAACGAGTACAAATCCGTGGAATTACGTCGCGGACGCGGCCAGTCTCGTTCTCTTTATTATTCCAGGATCAGAGACAGTAGAATCATAGCTATAGACGATAGCAATTTCTACGAACAACGGTATTCAGCCACGAGCAAATCGCCAGACTGAAATTTCTGCTTAATCCTTGAGTCGTTAACCCTCACAGCGTCGTGCAGTTATAGACGACTATAATAATTTATGTTAGATTATTAGTTATTTAACGTTATTTTGTATTTTTACTTTATTACTATTTTTGCTAGAGTTTCGCGTATTTAAATTTATTTTGTATTTTTCGCGCCAGGGATACCAGAAAAATTTAATTTAATGAAAAATTCTAAAACTAAGTAATCCGAGCTCAAACTGCTCTAGTCCCCAATGATGCAATGCTATTGGTCAACGTTTGAGCGCTGCGTTGTCCGACGTTAAACGTGCGCGGTGAACTGCCAACTCTTTACGAAGAAATACACCATGGACTGCATATTTTTTATGAAAGAGCGCAAGTTGAGCAGACTGAATTTTCATTGCATAATATATTGATTGTAATTAAAATATATTATGTAGTGACCTCAGAAGCCTTAATAACCATTTATTTCATTAAGCACTAATAGCATGAACAATATCAAAGTTTTAAATTATATCTTTTAAATTGAAAATTTAATAATTTTGTATTGTATCGTATGATCTTATATTACAATTAGTTTATTTACAATAAATGGATTAAACAGATGTTGATTAAACAGGAAACGATGGTTGTTTAACGTGAACTAACCACAATTAATCACAAAACGTATTATAATTAAGACAACTAGATACTTAATCTGCAACTCTTGTCACCACCGATCCAACGCTCTCTCTCACGCGGAGCACACACTCTCAACAACGCTAGTAACGCTATCTCCCTGACTTCTCGATTCACACTCTCTGGCTTCTCAACTCACACTGACTGTTAATTCGTCTTTGTCCCTTAGCAACTCCTTGTGTTTTGTCTTAGCCCCACCATGCACGTGTTCCGTAACCATTCGTGGCCAGAGTCACGCAAACCTTTTCCACGAAACTATTCGATCGAAGGACCAACGATACATTGTTGGGCCTATCGGCATTTCGGCTTTCTCGCGACATTGTTTATAGTTCGCCCGATATCTCTTAGGCCTTTCGTCCACGATATTACAGTATGGTAGATCTGAAAGCGGGGTTCGATAAATAAGCCAATGTTACATTTTTGGCATTCGTAACGTGAGTCAGTCCTGCGATTATGTTTAGTGCAAACAGCGCATCTTCGTCGCGAAGAATGTTTATTATTTTCTTTAGTTATGCAGGATGTAGGGATATGCCTCTCCGTTAACCAAGATGGAACGTCGTCCGAATCAACTATTCTTCCTTTAGCCTCCACTCTGCGCGATGGGTATTTTTGCAAAATATCTTTATGAGAAGTAGATAAAAATTTTCAAAAGTTCCAGTTTTGTTATTAGCACTTTTGTCAAGAACATATGCATTATATATAGCGAGGTCTAATAGGTGGAAAAATATTTTTTATACCATTTTGTGCTTTTTAGAACGCAGTGAAGTGAACTCAAAATCATATCGATTTTATCGACTGCGCCCATCAAGGCATTCTAGCCTGTTACACACTTTGGTTTTCGCTTTGATTTGCCAGTTTGACAATTAATTTCTTTTGTTTCAACGAAATCATCAGAATGTTAAGTGGATAACATCCATACGTCTTTTTTATCACGCCACTTTAACGCCACTTTTAGCCTAAATTGTGTGGTTATGTGAAAACACATATATGCGTTCATAGCGCTTAAAGACTTTAGGCAATCACTCTGCACACAACATATTAGAACACACATATTACATATTGTTGAGAATTGTGGATATTAATCACTGAAATAAATGAATAGCAACATTTATATTACACTTGGAATTGATGTCAAAATAGTTTCAAATTTATTTAATGTGTGATTCACAAGATATTCGTGGATACAAATTTGCACGCCTCTCAGCACTCCTTTTGTCCCACCATCTTCTATTGAGTTGGCAACTAAGAGGTTGCGGATTTTATCAATATCATCTAATGACAAAATCTGCAATCACTTAGTTGCCAAACCAATATATACAGGGACGGAAAAAACAAACTCTGCCTCAATTTTTCAAATATTTCTTTTTAAGATTCATAACTGTTGGAAATTGTGGATCTTAATCGCCGAAATAAATGTATAGCAACACTTACATTACACTTAGAATTGATGTGAAAATAGTTTCAAATTTATTTAATATGTGATTGACAAGATATTCGTGGATACAAATTTGCACGCATCTCTGCGCTCTCTTTGTCCCACCATCTTCTACTGAGTTGGCAACTAAGTTGCCAACCCAATATATACTACGCTTTGACTGACAGAGCCGAATCATTCGAAGCATATAATGGCAAAATAATAATAATAAATTGATGATGTAAGGCAATATTCTTCCCCAATGGACCGTTTATCTTATTAGTGGTCACCAGAGACCAGTGGCGCCTTGGTAACAGATGGTTCGTAACATGGCTTCGTTTATTTCAACAAACCATTCGCATTCTTTACTTCGTCGTAAGCAAAACGTGCAGATTATATTGTTGAAACGTGTAGAAGATATTAGTAAACAGTATGATTATTTTTATGATTTCGACGAAACATTCGGCTGAGATGGTAGAGATCCGCAAAAGAAATTATGTTTGTGATAAAGCAATGGTGGTGGTAGATTACAACAGAGGAAAATGTGCTGTATATTTATCGGATCAAATGATAGCATATTCTACACTATATAGAACCCTCAAGTGGTACATAAAATTAGCTTCAGAGTTACTGTTAAATACATCAATTTCAAACGCGATGATACTCCATAAACAAACAAGAAAAACAAAGTCAAGGTATCAATTTTAGAATGGCACTCGCGGTGCACCTTACACAGTGCCATTCACCAGAGCCGTGAAATATACTTATTCAACAAAGATTGCGACACGAAATACAAAAGAAAGAAGGGCAAGCGTACCTGGCATGAAAATTTTGCAGAGAGTGCTATAAAAAAATGTTAAACAGTTAGGATCAAAAATTGCTAAGAATCGGACCAAAAAGGTGACCACCTATCGTCCATATTTTATCGAGCCACATTTATGTTTAAAGTGTTGCAACACAGTGCACCGTTAGATGCAACATTTGTTCTTATTTTTTTTTATTGATATTCTAATAAAAATGTGTAATTGTTCAATGTGGCACTTTTTTTTCAAAGTATCTTCTATTATTGGCTCTACATTCAAAATGTCCTAACTGTCAATTTTCTTACAATTTTGACAATTGTAAAAAGTTGAAACTCTCCGGTCATCAATGACCATCATGGCGTCACAGGAGAAGCCGTGGAGGGTCATATATGACCCACGTGGAAATCAAAGTGCTAATTAGTAAATTTGCTATTAGAAATCGTCCACTCCTATCAATTTTACGAAAACGTAAAAAATATCGAAAACATATTCAGCATCCACGTGAATATTCAACGACCACAGTTGAACCGCGCAGAAGGGGTCCTTACGGTGACTGCCGTTTAACAATCGGTGATCTCGACAGGTTGCTATATAGAAATATGGAAGTTCAGCTTGAAGTTAAAAACCAAAGGCTGATTCGATTGGGTACAATGGGCATAGCTCGACTCGCGAGTCGAAGGACAGCCGATATCGTTTTCTTTGCGGATCGATCGCCGGCGTATCCCTTGTTTCGAGGCTGATCCCGAGGGAGGAAAGCACGTTTGCATTGTGTCGATCGTTTTTTCAGACGCTGTAAACGTGTTATTAGGAGGTTTTCGCTGGCTTTTGTGCGTGCACCGTGACCCAGTTTCTTGGGTGACATTTCGCTAGCGTTTTCCGCGTTCACAAGCACCTTGACATCTTTCTCAACAACTTTTTCTGGATCGTTTTATCCAGCTTTACTACTATTTACCGGAACCGAGCCTCCTTCCCTACTTTCTCCACCTCCTGCGTCGTCGTGTACGTGGAACAGAAAGAAGTGAAACGTGGAATGAAAAATCTGGCGCGCACGCGTTCTTCCCTGAACATTTGGCCGAATCGTTCGCCGTCTAATGCTTTGCTTTTCATTTAATTAAAACCGCTTGCACGAACGGACGATTCAGCGCACGTGTACGACGCGGGTTTATGCGAGACGCGTAATTAATTTCCACGATAATTTCGTTGCTTTGACGCACCCAACTATGGATCGTCGTATTATTTTCCATAATTACGCGCCGCTGCCTTGTCCGACCGATTTAATTTCCCTTCGCTTTTGTAGCTGCGAGATATGCCACTTGGAGAAGTTAAATGCGTCATCAAACGCGCTACACCTTTCAAAATAACGCGAATAAAGCACAGCACTTGCAATATGAATACGATGTGCTGCATTCTTTCAATTATTTCTCAGCCAATTCTATTTGTTTGTCATTGACAAATTTTACAAGTTGCAGAAGAGTAGGAAAGAATCGCATATCGATACGCATGATTTTCTCTTTTCATCTTTCGCTAAGAATTTTGCGAAAACGTGAAAGTTCTTTGTTACAGCGAGAGTGAGGTTTAAACGTAATGTTAGGTTAGCAACTAAGTGATTGCGGACTTTGTCACTACCACCTAATGACAAAATCCGCAATCACTTTGTTGCCAACGTAATAATTGTGGAACCGTGGCAAGATAAAAATTTTCTGCTTGCTTTACTCCCGCTTTATTATATTATTACGTACACAAGCAGGTGTTACATAATTGTAACAGTAACACCCTTTCTTTCTTCTTTCTCTTATACATCAAAGACGCGTACAGAGTTGAAATATTCAGGTATCGCGTGGCGCGGTTCAAGAGTTCGCGAGTCGACGAATCGGGTCAAGCGTCGAGTTTCATCGGCAGACTCGGTTCTCATCGGTGATTTTCGGCTAGCGAAAGGCAGAAACTTCGCTCGTGGCTGCGATAAGAGAGCAGCGCGCAAAGGCTGAGGGCGACTAGGGGCGGTTCTCTTCCTTTCAAAGCAGTCGATTCTCTGTCTGAGAAACTTGGGCTCCACTGCTTCGAGACTTTACGCCGGTTGAAATCGCGCTGTTTTCCGGAGAACAACACGGTGTACGATGAGGAAACGCGATAACAAGGAGGATCAATAGGCGCATTTCGTGGAAAAGTGGTTGAACCGACGATGGCGAATCGGAGAACGAGATGCAAACCGCTCGACCGTGTATAATTTCGCCTGGTAATATAATATTAGCGTTTTAGTGGCAAGGTTTGTGTGTCTGTGTAGGAGTATGCGTGGAATGGCGTATGCACGCTAGCCGCAAACGATAACGCCAAATGTTGGATTAATTGTAGCATTGCGATAGCTGTTTGCGTGAAACTGTTATCCTGCTTGGTTGATTATTTAATTACCCTGTTGGTCGCTATCGCTACCGATCTATGGATTAATGGAGATGTGTAGTAGGTTAATGCTTTCCGATCCAGTAGTTCGATCGTTTAGTGGACAATAGAAAATATCGATGAAATCTATAAATTTGTTGAAAAATTCGAGTTTATAATAGAAATGAGGTGAATAAGTCGAGATCGATGCTAAAGAAACACTCGAGTATAATTAACAGTAACTTTATTAACACGTTGGTCGCCACGTCACCCATATTTATGTGACGGGTACGCTTCCATGGGGGCCCCATAACCTAAATATGGGTGACGCTCTTCTTATTCGAATTAATTAAATATAGGCTATACAAGATAAAAATATTAAAAACACATTATACCATACTTTTTATTAAGTTTGTAATCCTTTCTGTTAACATCTTTCTCGATAGACTTTATCATTATTTGAATGTCGATGACATCATCAAGGAAGATTGGTGGGGGAGAAGGATCTCTTTGCGTATGTTGATTTGTTAATGTTTCAACTACGTCCATAGAATCGTCTGTAGATTCTAATATTGCGAATCTGTTAGAAGTGGCAACATGGCAAATGTTGTCGATTCGTTCCGACTAGTGTTTACATTTTTTTAACTATATCTAGCTTACGCTTTTGCCACGGAGGAGGTAGAACAGTGCGGTTATAGTTTTGCTTATGAGAGCCTGATCGAATTACTTCGGCCATCTTCGAGTTAGTTAATTCAAATTGAAATAACTAGTCGAGAAGCTATGACTTGGATTAAAGATTAGAAGTGTCGGATTTTCGACGAGTAAGTTTAGTAAACACTTGGTTTATTTCTGTTTCAATTCACTTTCAACTGAAGGTCGTCACTTATTGCATTGTAAACTTCACAGAGCACTAGACACACGTCTGCATGCTTCGGCAGTCGACGACAGAATGAGGAGAGTAAACTAGCAAAGATAAGTTTTGTCCTAAACTCTTCAATGTTTTATTCTAGATCACTTTGAAAAACATACGTTTGATATCCATTTGGTATCAACTGGAAGACACTCTGATGTCACGAAAAACGTTCCTTCTACATATTATACTGTATATATATGATAGTGGAATAGAGAATCTGAATGTTTTTTTTTATTATTAAATTTGTACTTTATAATTTGTCCAGCTGGACATTTAGTACATTTTTCTAGCTTAACACTAGAACTAGCACACCAGTCAAATTCACTGGTTTTACAATTTTATTTTAAAATTCCTACTTCATGTTATATTTCTTTCCGCAGTAATGTAATGACTTTCGCAACGATAACTAAAAGAATAATATAATGAATTTTATTTTGTTTTTTATGTATTCGAACTGAAAATAATTTTGTATCAAGACTACTTATACTAATACCAGTCAAAATGACTGGTTCTACAATTTTATAAATGTGTCAACCGTCGTTTAGAGAAGATAGTCTCAGATAGATTAATAATGTTGAGGTTGAGGTTGACTGATTGAAGAACGAGTGAATGAATTTGTAATAGAAAAATATATTGAAATAATTAAAGGTATAAGTATAAGTTTGTGCTGATTCAGATCCTTATTCTCTTAATGTTACTAGACAATGGAATGATAGAGAGCACGTTCATATATTTATAGCAAATGGACATTACCAAAAAAGTTAACCTTATAGCTTTGGCTAGAGGCTACTGGGAATATAAATAGATTAGTTCCTTTGTTCTTAGATCTTGCAATCCAAAACATAATGTATACTCAATGGTACAATAATATGCACCGCTCCTTATTTAGAATATTTCTACGTAATAGCAGTCTCAAGGTCACGGATATACATAAATAAAATGTATAGTTTTTCTTGAAGTAGTTACTTCAACAAATAATACCAAGAATGTACTACATAACATGGAATTCCTTCTGTAGGGAAGTAATAAATCAATAAATATAAAAATGTTCTACTATTACGTATTTTTTAATGACCAGTCATTTTCACTGATTTTGGTAGAAATAGCTTCTTTCTATAAGAGTTTTACTCTCTTCAGTAACCAGCTGGAATTTGGATGTATAAGGAGAAAATGTGAAAAGAGACTATGGTAGGTGGAGGAAGCGTGAACGCAGAAAAGCACAAGCGGAGTAGTGGAAAATGGCGGAGGATTGGGCAAAAAGGAAGGGGGAATGGCATTCGCTGGAAGAGTATGACTGTTTCGGTGGCTGTTTCATATTCGATGGCTTTCAATTGGCCGGCTTATTGTTGCCAATTTTCATTTCGTCTCTCTCTCTCCCTCTTTGTCATAATCTCTCCTCGCCTTCTACCCTTAGCCTGTGCTGTGCTGTAGTTGTAGCAGTGAAAAGCTAACTTTCTCGATACACGGAACATCCTCGAGTCCATTCTAACAATCGTAATGCAGTTCGCTGCAGTTTGTTCGCCATATGATCCAGCAGGGCGAAATACGGCTTCTTAAATGGAAACGAGAGAAATATTCGTTGCTCTCGTTTCCCGATTACGAGATCGTTAGTACGAGAGTCTGTTGGAAAGTTATATAACTTGGGTCTCGACTTTATGCAACATCAATTACGGAAATCAGCTCGACGTCGGTTACCGCGATACTCGAGCGCGAAATCGTCGAAAGAATCATCGATACTGCACGTAGAATTATTCTCTTCTTATCTTATTTATTCGATTTTCCTTTCAACCGCGTCCTTTTCTTTCCTCATCTTCTGTTCTCCTATTCTGGCGATTTATCAGCTCGTTAAATTACTGAATTTTCTGTTTATTTTTTTTATTTTAATTATATGTTTATTAATATCTTTATGTACGTGTTCTGTCGTTTCATGAAGTTTAATAGGCCACTGATTCACATTGTTGTATCTTTAACGACGTAGTTTGGAAATACATTAAACACGTTTTTACTGTGACGTTCGGCATCGAACGAGAACATTCGCGAGACGAGGAAATTACGGAGAAATAAGCTTGTAAGATATCGTCGAGTTAATTTAGTTTGTAATGAGATTGCCGAACGTAACGTTGCAGTAAACGCGAGATCATTAACTGCCACTCCGCCGATGAAGATAATTAGCAAGGCTCTCGGATTTACCGAATCCAATCGCGGCGCGTTTATTTTACTCTGCGTTGAAACTTTCTGACGTTGCAACTGTATCCAAATTCGATAATTATTGATGTTACGCCCCGAGGCTTATTATTGGCCGTGTTCCTAACCGTCGCCCTTGGTACTACAGCGTTGCAGACAGATCGTCTTACATGACCGGCGAGATATACACAATGTAGCGATAAGCGCGTAGTTGTCGTCAAGCAGCGAGTTCTAAAAAACATCGATTCGCCTTCGGTCTGTTATTTTACCTACACAAAAAAGGTGGCGTACGTGATCATAGGCGCAAACGGTTGCGAGACTCGAGCGTGGTGGGAGTTGTTTCCAAGAGAAGACAAAGGAAAAAGTCGAAGGGCAGTCAGTAGCATACGAGGATTCAAACGGAATGCATCGAGAGGTTGAGAGAAATAAAATCAAGTTCGCTTAGTCAGACGAATACGTGGAGAAATATTATAAAGTCGAGTCGAATTATAATAATAAACTAGTTGTATCATCATTAAATCATTTGTAACGTGTTAGTTATAATTTTAAATATTGTTAAAAATAGAAGCTTGCATTAATCCCATTAATTCAGTGTTAACAATCATTCGAACTACCTCTGTTATCCTAATCGAAACAGGGGAACGACTGGTTTGCGACGTCGACTATCAGAATCGTAGCGAGAATTTACGCCTCTCGCTGACACGTTTCCTCGCGATCGCGTCTCTCCGTCGTAACAATTGATCTCTGTTAAGCGAAAGAAGGTCCACTTTTGAGACACTAGCCTGACAATTCATCCATTGCAACTCCTTGACGATTGATATCGAAGTTCAAGGATTTTTATTAAATACAAAATTCCATTTTTTTTTGCTCCACTTTCTGGACATTATATCCACTGCAACGTTGACAATTCGCGTCGAAATTGCAATAATTTCTGTTTGACTGCCACGCCGAAATCACATGTATCGTTCAGGCCGCCACGAGAGTATTTTTATTATTCAAAGCATATAATGGTAAAATAATAATAAATTGATGATATAAGACAACATTCGTCCCCAATAGACCGTTTATCTTACTGGTGGTCAGTGGTAACTACCGTGGCGCTTTTGTAACAGATAATGGCGACATATAACAACAAGGCTTCGTTTATTTCAACAAACCATTCGCATTCGTTATTTCATCGTAAGCAAAACGTGCAGAATATATTGTTGAAACGTGTAGAGGATATTAGTAAACAGTATTATGATTATTTGCTGTATTATGTGCTGTAGATTTATCAGATCAAAGTATAACATATTCTACACCACATTACCTCAACCCTCAAGTGATATATAAAATTAGCTTCAGAGTTACTGTTAAATACATTAATTTCAAACGCGATGACACTCTATAAACAAACAAGAAAAACAAAAATCAAGGTATCAAATTTTAGTATGACACTCGCAATGCACCTTACACAGTGCCATTCACCAGAGCCGTGAAATATACATATTCGACAAAGATGGCGACACGAAATGCAGAAGAAAGAAGGGCAAGCGTAGCTGGCACGGAAATTTGCAGAGTGCTATAAAAAAATGTTAAACAGTTAGGATCAAAAATTGCTAAGAATCGGACCAAAAAGGTGACCACCTGTCGTCCAGATTGTATTGATGAGACACATTTATGTTTAAAGTGTTTCAACACAGTGCACCGTTAGATGCAACATTTGTTTTCATTTCTTTTTATTGATATTCTGATAAAAATGTTTAATTGTTCAATGGGGCACTTTTTATTTCAAAGTGTCTTCTATTTATCGGTTACATTTCAAACTGTCAATTTTCATTCAATTTTTGCAATTGCAAAAAGTTGAAGCGCTACGGTCACCAATCACCAACGTGTGGCAGTCAAAGTGTTAACTAAAGAGCAGTTCTAAAGTGCATTTTTAAACAATTTAGCATGGAAATTCAATGATCTCTATTTAATAAAGAAAAAGTGGATGTTCGGGACAATTTCTGGATAATTTATCATCAAATGAGAAACATTCTTCACGTTGAAATTCTATAATTTTCCATTAAATAAAGCAGCATGTATCTCTTTCGAATACACTTTCGACAATTTATCAACCACTGTCGCATAACTCACACGATTACCTAAGTTTACAACGTTTGGATCGTAATTTGGTGAAAAAATAAAATTCCTAGGAAATACAAGGCAAACTATAGGGGAAGGAGAAATAAATTGCAAAGAATTTCGCGTGTTTGAGAAAAAGTTTCAATCTTAAATAGCAAGCAAAATTTCGTGTACAGCTGCACGGGTTGATCGGATATAATCGTGGAAGATGAAAACGGGATGGTTTATGGTGGCGTTCCAGCTAAAATGGTCCGCGTCAGTTATGTCGCTGCATTCGCGATAGTTCGTTTAACGGCCGTAAGAATTTGAAATTTCCACCGCTTTACAATTTTCTCTCAGATTGAACTTCCGGTGAAATGGCACCGCGAAAGTTTCTTACGATCCTCACGTTTATTGCTACTTTATGATCACTAATAACTGTATTATTTTCAAAAAAGCCAACAGATTTCAGTTCTTTTTCAATGATACAATTCAATCGTTTAAATATATTTTCTCTTATTTACGTGATTTTTATTCCATAGTTTCGTAGCAATATTTGTGCAACATATATCGATTATCAAACGATAATTGTTATTTATTTACATGCATTCTTGATAAGGAAATATTCAGATCGTAACATAATCGTGCAAGAAATTATTTTCTTTTATTTATACCAATCGTATTTAATTTCTTATAACAATATTTTTAATAAATATTTACTAAATCGTATTAAATGTCCAGTAATAAAATCACATCCCTGTGAATTAATGATGAAACCTGCTAATTAAAACTCTGGGTCCTAAAATATTCTTTGGAATCTTGTTTCGCCAATGTTTACTTTTCATTTCGAACTTTCATCTACGTTTCAATTTATCTTCCAGCAGTTTAAACAACTTCTCGTTGGCCATGGAGCAACGTTACTCTCAGTGACTCGTAAAAAAAGAGATATCGTAAGTAACGTAGGTGCAGGTGAACGAATATTCGCGTATGTAATGATAAAGCTGCTCGCGGAGCTCGTTGGAGAGAAAAAAAGGTATCGTCAACGTGAAATTCGTCGAAATTCGACAGGTCGCGCGTTCCCTGTTTCTCGTATTTTCTCGGTTGGTCGGCATTTTTCGCGTTTCAGAGCAGCGATTTGCCGGCAGCTGGCATTCGAACAACGGCTTTCATTACTTCGTAACGAATATTCGTTGTGTACCGCCTGTGTATAATGCGCGGCTTTGTTTTTAGCCCGGTTGTACGGCCTTTCAGTACCCGTGGGCCTTTTCCTTTTTTTTTTTTTTTTTTCTCAAATATCGTTGCCTGGACGGATGTAATTTAACCGAAGAACCGAAATACCCGTCAGCATTCAAAGTGTTTACGACAACCACAGCGTCTACTCCCTTTCCTTTTTTCGTTTTTCTCTTTGCTATGTTAAAGTTAATCAACTGTGTTTTTTCAACTATGTGCCTTTCCAAGGTTAAACAATTTCTTCTTATAGGAAATTCATTTATATATTTATGTAATGATATTTGTATAATAATGAGATATAATAATAATATATTAGCAATAAGAGTAACGATCATTTTTATAATAATAAGGAAAATATATTATTTTTTATAAAACAGCAGCGAGCAATTTGATTTGAAATTCTACTTCACTGCATCGGCTGTAGTTCTATTTAGGTAGAAACTACGAAACATTTGTTCATAGCGGAGTTCAGCTTAATGTAAATATATAAACTACTATTACAATAAATAGACTAAAGCGTATCCAAACGGAGACTAACTTTGATTGGAACGAGAAATTCAGTGAAATAAATAGGAATAAAACTCTGTAAAATGTAAACAAAATGTTTATTCACTTGCCATGTGTGTTATTTTCATGGAAAAAACATGACGTTTCTATTAAAACATTTTTTAATTGCTGTTTCTTTAAACGTTTTTCTTGCTTTAACACGTACTGAATATGTTACGCACTGGTTAATTGGAATTAAAACAATACGAGAAAAATAAGTAAACATATGAAGATGGCGGAATGTTGGTTTTCCTTTAAACCTCTTTTTCTACTTTAGCGTGTACTGAATATTTTACATTTAATTTAATTGAAACTAAAACAATACGGCGGATATAATTAAATATATGAAAAATTCATAGGGAAAAGGGGGAATGTCAAGTTTCAAAATTTCGCAGAGAAAGGAAATTTATTTTTCGTATAAAACTTCATATTCTCTCATATATTAAAGTAAAACATCATTTCATTCTTCACTTTATTCTGTATAATTTCCAATTTTTACTTGTAATTCTAAATAATATATAACACGTTAAACCTTAAAAAAATGAAAATCATTTTTTCGTTGTACATCTCAATTTTGTATAATTCTTGTAAAGTGCAAAAAATTTTAAAAGACGACATATACGACGAGTATATGAAAAAAACGTTAGTTTGAAAGTTTATAAAAATTGACATTCCCTAGACTTCCCTTCCTATGTATTGTAATTATGTTTTTGGCTTAGTAAAAGTAAACATCAATATTGGGTGCCAAAAACACTTGCATATTTTTAGTAAAAAATGCAAACAAAGGATCTTTAACGTATACCTAAATACGTTATGAATAAGTAACTTGGAAGAAAAACAATACGATAAAATTAAGTAAATAAATAAATATATATACAGTAGATTGTCGCATAACACGGTTATGCGATATAGGAATTCGCCTTATAGAAAATGATGGTGTACAGGAATTTTTCTCGTATAACACACATAACCTAAAATAATATGTTTGAAATGATTACTGTTATGCCAACTTTTATTTTCTATGTTCTATCAAATAGGACAATACTTTAAATAGTAAATAGTACAATGCTTTAAGTAGTAAATAGTACAATACTTTAAATAGTAAATAGTACAATGCTTTGAGTAGTAAACAGGACAATATTTCAAATAGTAAATAGTACAATGCTTTAAGTAGTAAATAGGACAATACTTCAAATAGTAAATAGTACAATACTTTAAATAGTAAATAGGACAATGCTTTAAGTAGTAAACAGGACAATATTTCAAATAGTAAATAGTACAATGCTTTAAGTAGCAAATAGGACAATACTTCAAATAGTAAATAGTACAATACTTTAAATAGTAAATAGTACAATGCTTTAAGTAGTAAATAGGACAATAATTTAAATAGTAAATAGGACAATACTGTAAATAGTAAATAGGACATTATTTTAAAAATAAATGGTATATATACAAAGTTGATTAAAAAAAAACATATTATTAATGTATGTAACAAATCTTTTGTTTCATTGAAATTTAATAAGAAAGTAATTATGTAAATGTGCCTATTAAGTAGGACAATATTTTAAATAGTAAATAGGACAATACTGTAAATAGTAAATAGGACAATACTTTAAAAATAAATGGCATATATACAAAGTTGATTAAGAAAAACATATTATTAATGTATGTAACAGATCTTTTGTTTCATTGAAATTTAATAAGAATTTAATTATATAAATTTACCTATTAAATAGGACAATACTTTAAATAGTAAATAATACAATGCTTTAAGTAGTAAATAGGACAATAATTTAAATAGTAAATAGGACTATACTTTAAAAATAAATGGCATATATACAAAGTTGATTAAAGAAAACATATTATTAATGTATGTAACAAATCTTTTGTTTCATTGAAATTTAATAAAAATGTAATCATATAAATTTACCTATTACGTTCTTTCATATTTTTAAAATTGAAAAATACTTTTACGATCTTAATCATTAGTCACTGTCCAATGTCTTCGTTTCGTTGAAAATAAATATTTATTTTCATCAGCTCATCAATCAAACTGTTATCTTGCTCTATTATAATGTATTTGGCGCGTTTTATACGATCTACTGTAATCATATTTTTATCGCAATAAAAATAAACGTTAACATCATCAAAATTACACTTAAATACACAAAAAATCTGATATCATTAATTTTGAATTCTTTGCAACAGTTCTCGCGTTACAACCTCAACCAAAACTATTTCTTTTTTTTTTTTTTTTTTCAACATTTCTATTCATCGAAATTAATTTTTTCTCTCAATGTTCGATCAATATCAGTTGCACTATCAAATTTGATCGGAAGAAAATACAGGCAGACAGTTTCCGGACGAAACACGAGCAAGCTCAGTTCGAAGCAAATACCTAATCTGGAATGAAAAGTTTGGCTGAGTTTGGCTTCCGTTCGCCGGAAGTTCCCGTAGCTTAGCCAGTTCTTGTTCCCTCGTGATTTTTCGACTACGCTCAAAGCGACGAATGTATATTTCGAAGCTCTCGTTCGGATATTTCCGGTGGTATAGCGTCGACGTTCTATCCGCACAGACGAAACTTTTCAATTTTTAGCATCGGATACGCTTTCTAAATCGATTGGTCGCTCGAATATTCCGTGGGATGGATTCCCATGCAACTTTCTTCAGATGTTTTCCACGAGCTTCGAAGAATCGGGAAAAAGTGGTAGAGTTACGGATCCCTTTTTCCTTCCTCATTCGATTCTTTTGTTCTCGTTCTTTTCTCCATTTCGTGCAATTTCGATGGGACTAGTTTCTTCGAAAATGCTTCAAGCTTCTCGGAATATTTTTTACAACGATTGGTAAATGCCTAGTTTTGTTAGAATCTGAGTGGAATTAATTAGCTTGAAAATATCAAACTTTTTCAGTGATATTTTTCACGGTAATGTTTTTTTTTTTTTTGCCAATAAACGCTAATGAAACTTTTCACCAATGTTAGCTGGTTTTGTTAGAACTAGGGCGGAAAGAGGTATTTTAAAAATGCTCATATTCCATCGTGATATCTCTTGCAACAATTTTTCAGATTTAAATTAAACGTGTGTTTTTATTTCATCATTAGCTAGCGTTAAAAAGATGTTCATTATTTTAAAAGAATGTGGAAGAAAGAATAAAATTAGGTATATAGATTGCAATCATCTTTTTGAAAAGTATAATAAGTGTTTTTAGGTTAGGTTCGATTTAATTAAGATATTGAGATTCCGTTGATAAGTTTCGGATCAGATTTGAGGCTTTCGAGGGTTGGGATGGTGAGATAAAGTTTACCAAGTTTAAAAAGAACACGTTATATCTTTCATCTGGTATATTAACTTCGTAAAACTTTCCACTAATTATGTTAAAAAGAAAATGAAATAGCAGCATGAGACGCCTGAAGCTGTCTGTGTAACAGTTTCTTATTCTACTTCAATTAGACTTGTCTTATTATATTAGGCTAGTTCTATGAGTAATGCGGTTTTCCTGATTGCAGGAACCTAGTTTCCAACAATAAAACCCGTTATGATAAGAGCTTTATAGAAATAGATAGTAAAGAGTCGTAGACAATACACAGCTAACCAATTATCAGCAGATAGAGTTTTATTTTTTGTCTAAAATACGTACCTGAAGAAGCTGCTTTAATATTTTTCCACATATCTGTTGTCTCTTATTAACTAAAAGGATTTATTATTATTTTAAATAAAACATAGAGAAACATTTATCTTGCTGCGCAAATCAGAAGCTTTTAAATAAGTATAGCTTGAAGTAAAATAATAATTTCTACTGCAGACATTTCCATCGATACAATCAAATAAACAGCAGCTAAATACAAATTCGTTGCATTTGTATTTTATCTTGAATATTCTCGAATTTTCGAGTTGCCGAATTTGGTCATCTGTCGGGTTGGCAACTAAGTGATTGCGGATTTTGCCATTAGGTTGTATTGACAAGATCCGCAATCACTTAGTTGCCAACCTAATAGCTGAACAAATTCAGTAATTCGAAAATTGTCGCTGTTGTAGACATCTGACTGTGAAGCGCAATAAAAACCTTCATTATTTGCTTATCACTTTACCGACTGATAGCCGATTAATCGGTTTTTGTCGCCGACGCTTACCGACCGATAATCTATTAATCAGCTTTTTGTCGCCGACAATCTTTCTCATTATTTGAGCAGTAATTTGTTATTTAGTACTAAGGTACCTTGCTCAATTGCATCAGTTGCGTTGCTTTGTAAGCTCCCACAGTTTTATACCAATTTGAAAAACTTACTGTTCGCGATGAGTGAAACGAATGGAGAGTCTAAACCGAAACAGAAGCGCCGCCAGGGAGAATCTGCGCCTGAGATTCCGGTCTGACGTGCGTATGCTATTGAATCGCTAACGGTTGGTAAAGTGTTAATTATTTGAAGTGGTGAAGTGCGAATCTCACTTTTTGCAATTTTGATTACATTCGGTCATCAGGTTTGCGCATAGCACCGGTAAGTACTATAGTTGCTTGTTTTTCGATTGATCTGCGATGAAGTAACAGCTCGTCACGATTTTAAGGTTATCCATAGTATCAGTAATCATCAGCTGCTAAGTGAATTCATTGATTTCGCGACTATTGTGTACGAACGTTTGTTTTATCGTAGTTGGACAACAACGGTACCACAAACTGGCTCAGTTGTATCATTATTCTTGATGATGGAATGTGTTTGTCTTCTGTGTAGCGATTTCCATCTCGATTTTCTTCGACTTCGCGCAAATTCTTTCTATTTCTTGTGTATGGGGCGCCTCGGTTATATTGGGTTGGCAACTAAGTGATTGCGGATTTTGTCAATACAACCTAATGATAAAATCGGCAATCACTTAGTTACCAACCTAATATACCTTCTTCGGTTGATTACAGAAAGTATAGTATTTTGTGTGTTTTGAGTGATATTTGTTTTTTCCTTGCATGTTGCAGCTGATATTGAGATACAAAATTATACGATCTCGAAATAATTTTCAAAAATAACAAAGAATCTTCTCTGGCGTATAATTTCATTATAATATATATATACTATAAATACTTCCAAATTATTATAAAACTATATCACAATATACTGTACTGTATAGCCCCTCAAAAATACAGTACAATAATTACATATTACAACTAACTTAAATCTAATTATTATATAAATTAAAAAAAAATACTCAAAATATTTTAATTCAATATAATAGGTTATATGGAAATATCAGTAAATAAATACATTATAGTACACTATACTTTAAAATACAATATAATAAATATTTATTCTATATGAATACAAAGAAATAATTATAATTTAATACATATATAATATAAAATTCCAACCCAATATTTTACACTTTTATGCATTCTATACGTTCTACGTATTCAAATTTTCCGTGAACGTGTAAGCATGCACAATTTTTTCTGATACAATAAAATCTCCTGATAAAATGGCACAGATTGATCTGTTCAATATGAAAATGTTCGATGGAAAACTTGGAAAAAATTCCTAACTTCAACCAAAATCCAAATTCTTAAGGGCAACTCGAACAATACGATTGTCTCAGACAAAGTTCAACTACTCTTCTACTTAATTTACACGACAAGAGAGTGACTTTCTTCGAGAACATAATCACGATAAGCGCTTATCGCGATCTCGACGATCGAAAGGGACTTTGGTCTATAACTCGTAGACGCGCCGCTTAATAAGCGGCCATTTTATTTCCCCGGGCGGGCTATTTAAATTGTAAAACACCACTGTCCCAGGCTCGAATTGATTTCGAGACAGCCGGTTTGATTTAAATGTAAAACAGCTTGCTCCTCGCGAGGATGACGGTGCTTGGCGCGAGTAACCATTTTCAAGCGGAGCTTAATCTGGCGCGCTCGTCCAGCCTCGCAAAGGGAAAATGCCAGCCGTGAAACGTTAGAGTGTAGAGGCTGCTTTCCTTCGAAGTACCTGCTTCATTTCCCGCTGAATTATCTCGTAATAATATTTTTCCCGGCGAACTTTGTCCCTCGCTGGGTTACTTCCAGATCTTCGCGTTATCTTCGAATTAGAGAAGTTCCATCATGAAATATTACGATACTTCTAGAAAGAAAATTCGCTTGGGAAATTCTTCTCTTCCTTATCCCGAGAGATTTTCTGCAAAGTTCGAGAAATTCGGAATTGCGGATCGATGATCTCTTTGTATTGGGCTGGCAACTAAGTGGTTGTGGATTTTGTCATTAGGTGATATTGACAAAATCCGCAATCCCTTAGTTGCCAACTCAATATTAATGTAAAGTGTTCAAATTTATCAAAGTATTTGATAATTTAATTAAAATGGCAAATGAAGGAAAAATTGAACGATCTTTAAGTTATAATCTTTTAGAAAAGGAATCTTTAAAATATTTCAATATTGAGTACTGGTACAAAGCTTTTGAGCAATAGTTTAGTATAAATAATTATTAAAGAATAGAAAAAAGCAGGGTGGCTATTGTAATCTTATTGGGTTGGCAACTAAGTGGTTGCGGATTTTGTCAATGCCATCTAATGGCAAAATCTGCAACCACGTAGTTGCCAACTCAATATGTTTCATGTGTTTCGTTTCTTAAATCCTTGTTACCCATGTCTCCTTCTAAGGATTTGCGATTTCACCAACTGTCGCTGAATCCTTCACAGTAAATGTAAACCTAAGCTGTAGTTGATAGGACTTTCGGAAGATTGTAGTTTGCGGTGTAGCAGTTTCTGCTCGCGTCCTGCTTCAGGGTCGTACTTGCACTTCATCTTGTTTTGTGTCTCGCAATCTAATATATGATACTGTTTGTTGAAGTTAGCCATCGCGAAATTTAACTGACTGTTCTTACTCGATGGAAGATTCTCGTGGAAACCGGAACATATTGTTTCGCATTCGCTTCGCTCATACGTGTCTCTTATCATGAAATCTCACTTTATCCTTAATCTTCCGTAAACTGTTTACTTGTGAGAAAAACAATTATGATTTGCTATAACGATACGTTTTAATCCCAGCAATATTAATATATTCCTTCACATATTATATTATTTGGTGTATGAGTAGTAGACAAGCCACGTATTAGGTTGCCAACTAAGTGATTGCCGATTTTGTCACTAGATGGTAGTGACAAAGTCCGCAATCACTTAGTTGCTAACCTAATAGCTCGTGGAACCGTGTTCGTGCGAAACAAATTAGCGAAAAGCTGATTGGTTAACCCATTAACGCAGCATTAACGCAACGTTTCATTTGCAAATTTTCTTATAATCATCCTATGATATCTAATTCTACCTTTTTTTTATTTTATGGCTATGACAGGGAATTTTAAAGAGATGGCTATATTTCTTCGTTATTATGTAAACTTTGCATGGGGAAAATAGCAAGTTTCATAAAACTGTAAAATTGATGTTTAATAGTATTATGACGAACCATTGCTCGGTTAATGTTGTTCGAAATTTTAACAACATTTAACCCTTTGCACTTTGCAGTGTCACTCGACATCAATTTTTATCCCAGCAGCTCCTTTTTTTGTGAAACGTGCGAAATAAAAGCAAGTTTCAAGATATATCCTACACTTAAAAATCACAAAATACAACAATAGTGTGAATAAAACTGGTATTTAAGTGAATTTTTTTCCTCTTTTATTTATTTAAATCGTCTTATTTTGTAGTTAAAATAAATTTCAAATAAAGTACTTAAAAGCACTTGGCAGCTGCTGCTA
Organism: Bombus hortorum; assembly: GCA_905332935.1. Taxonomy (NCBI): domain Eukaryota; kingdom Metazoa; phylum Arthropoda; class Insecta; order Hymenoptera; family Apidae; genus Bombus; species Bombus hortorum. The sequence continues at coordinate 3,715,834 of HG995205.1, read as the reverse complement.
TCGAAATTGAAATAAAATTCCCAGTGCAAAGGGTTAATGTTGCATTTTGATGATGAAAAGATTTATTTCATAAAATCCTTGAAGAAGTATCCTCGACTAAATTCTGTAGAAAATTCCACTGCGCGTATCGATAGCAGCGATAATTGCGTTCCGATGCCTATCGCGGTTTTTCATATTTCTTTTTCCTCTCTCTTAATAGATGGTTTTCCACGAAAAATGCAAACAAGCTCCGCGGTATATCGTTTCTCGTTCGCTGAAAATTCCTCTCATTTTCTTCATTATCTCGTTAACGGGCAACTACTCGAGATTTATGGCCACTCGAAGATATCGTTGAACCGTGCCCTAATAAATAGAGAGCGAGAGAGAGCGAGAGAGAGAGGAGGAGTGAAATCCTTGCTGGCTAGATTTTCCAGCCGAAAACTTGACCGTGTCTGTTCATTCGCTTTAAATTTCATCTTTTATTCATCCGCGTCCACTTCGTCTCGCTGGTTTTACATCCGCCAATTATTACTATTAATTTCGTCGAAACGATCGCGCGCAATGCTTTTTAATCGCTTCGTAAATACACGTGACTATTTGACGAATTACTCTCAAATGGGAGTGCAAACGTTATTATGTAGATGTGGCGTTGGCTGTCGCTGGATGACGATTTGTATAGTCGTCTGACTCGATGATAGCTACGTTGAAGTGCGTCCTCATTGCTGTTCGCCAACATTTCACCAACGGTTCGTCTGTTTGGCATTTGCATATCGTTCGCAAATACGCTGGTGTCTTGTACGGTGGACTTAAAATGAAGACTACACGCTAAAAATAGGATAATGTCATTACCAAGATTTTTATGTCGTTTGATCGTGTAGAAAGGACATATTTTAATACTAGAATTATCGATAGTTCACACGAAGCTATTTCTACCAAACCAGTGAAAATGACTGGTATTTAAAAAATACATAATAATAGAACATTTTTATATTTATTGATTTATTACTTTCTTACAAAGGGAATTCCATGTTATGTTGTTGAGAATTGTGGATCTTAATTGCCGAAATAAAAGTAAAGGAACACTAAGGTTACTCTTAGAATTCAAATTAAAATAGTTATAGATTTATTTAATAAACGATTTCTAGGATCTTCGTCGATATACATTTACATGCACCTCAGCACTTTCTTTGTCTCGCCATCTTCCATACAAGGCTGCCAACAGCATAGTTGCATTCATCTGTTTTTCGAGACCCCGCGCACACACATCCATTCGCACACTCATATTCACATACGTGTGTCACTACTACGTGACCAATCTAGTCTAACACACAAAATTATACATATCTCAATATATGTAGTACACTTTTGGTATCATTAATCCATCTGGGACCATGATCCCTAAACGAGGGTTGACATATTTATAAAATTGTAGAACCAGTCGTTTTGACTGGCGTGGTATTTCTAGCGTTAGCATCTAGCGATCTAGCGATCGATCCGGAATTTTCCTGATAACTGACATCGTCATATCGAATGATGCGCGGTAAAAATTAAAAAAACGAGTGGCAAGTTGTACAAAACGAGGAAATTGGTTAATTGGAGTTCGATAAACAAATTGCAGGACCCTCTTACACTTCGACAAGTACCACTCATTTTGACTGGTATTGGTATAAGTAGCCTCGATACAAAATTATTTTCAGTTTGAGTACATAGAAAACAAAACAAAATTCATTATATTATTCTTTTAGTTATCGTTGCGAAAGTCATTACGCTATTGCGGAAAAAAATATAACACGAAGTAGGAATTTTAAAATAAAATTGTAAAACCAGTCAATTTGACTGATGTGGTAGTTCTAGTGTTAATATGACAGAGAATTGAAGAAGGGAATAATTTCATAGACGATAAAAGTTTCTCTTTTTTTAATATTTAATTTGTGGCGGCACTTGGCAACAATGTATATCGCCGAAGCGAAGTGCCTAATGAACCATCAATATCCCAACGGTCCTTCCGTTGAATGTTCGAGAAGAAGGCGTGCGTGGCAACGGTGGCGGACGCCTAAGAAACGCGAGGATAGTGGGGATATTGAGGGGCGACAAAACAAACAAAAGATTCATTCCGTTTCGAACAACGAAGTGCGAAGGGTCTACCGTAACAGCGAAGAAAACACAATTGAGAAGCGTGATTGTTAATTGTTGATCGTTGACTGTTAATTGTTTAATAAACCTTTTTGTTGAACGTCAAGAGTACTTCTTGGGGCACTTACATCTATTTCCACCCCAAATTTGTACTTTACGATTTTTCCAGCTGGACATTTGGTAAATTAGACGATAAATTGACAAGGTTTTGTGTGAAACGAATGATATTGATAGTTGATATGTTAATTTATCTTGGTTAACATTTACCTTCGTATCTAATGTTACGTGTATTTTCAATTTTTTATTTTCCACCTTAGACACTCGATGTGTTGTAATTCTGCTTTACATTAAAACCATTATTTTAACAAACTTGAGATTTTGCTGGTGCAATTAACGTTGACTTTTATTCAAACAAAGAAGTGAATTACACATAACCATTTGTATTCATTGCATTAATTTAACTATAATCTCATACATATAGAATACATTTATACAGCTACATATTACACATCATTATTCCAATTACTGAAATTCATTCTTTTTAATTCCTTCATCATCTGGCCATTAAGATTCTTTTATCGACCGTCAGATGACTTTATTAACCGTAGCGCTCGCAGCTAACAAAAGCTTATACAAATTTAAATTCAGGACAACGAAGATTTACGTTATTTGCTCGCATTCATTTCCAACCGTAGAATCGCGGTTTTTAAAGATATTATTTATCACTGTTATTTACAAACCTGTTTACCGAGACATCCGGCGTGCAGATCAAAATTTACGATCTATAATTATCGCAATACACGTAAAGCGTGGATTATCTGGCCGTTCGTTACGCTAATTAGTCCGACAGTGGAAGGAAATTATTCGAAGAGAATTCTGAGAGAAGCAGGAACAGTGCAAAAAGGAAAAAGAAAGAATAGGAAAAAAAGAAGTGTAAAAGGTTGAATCCTTCAGGTGCAACCGATAGTTAAACATGGCGTCTCGTTTCATCTTTCTATCCGTTTCTATCAGAATCGCGTTGCGGTACTCAACAGCCGTGAGTGGAACGAGCAGTGCTGCGATTTTACAGAAGTGTTTTGGAGAAGGCGAAAGGCGCGGCATCCTCTCACGGAATCCCGCAATTATTTTGTTACTGCAACAACGATGCCAATCGAAGCGGACCGTTCCGCTCTCGATCGACCGCAACAGTTCCGTTCCTTTTCATTTGTCGAAGAGCAGTGAGAATGGATGATGGTGTTTTAACGGCGTTGTTTTCCCCCCTTCGCGTTTCTCTTACACCTGTTAATCCTCTCGCTTATAAATATTACTCTGTTATTTCTTGATACGTTTCATAGAGATTGATTCGTCAATATAACCGAGTATCGACAACTTGTTCTTTAATTTATTAATTTGCTGACAAAATTCATCGATTGAGTATAATATCCACGCATTTATTAAGTCGTTCACGTACTCAATTCACTAATCGAATTTCCTTGAAGGTATTGGTACATACAGTGGCTCACGAAAGCATTCGAACGCTTACATATGCAAACTTGAATGGGCGAAATAACGTACATCAAAGTAATTTGCTTAGACAAGCAGATGTCAGTAGGAAGATGGAAGTTTTGAGGTTATGTCAGTAAAGTTTGAAAAGGATTCAACAACGTAGGTAGGAGTTGATACATTTATTAGAAACACGCATTGTAAGTGACTGACAAAAGTATTTGAACGCTACATAAATTATTAAATTATTTAATATTAATATTTTATTGGACCACCTTTAGCAGCAATAGTGTCTCAACCGACGTTCCATACTGTGAACCAATGATACATTTAGTTATATATAGTTTGCGTTTAGCTGGAGCCTAAGACGCGACGATTATTATGTATGTTTCAATCAATGTTTGAATTTATTGTTTAATCACTCACTCGCGTGTATGCCATTTTTGCCGGAAGAACAAAATATGTAACCACCTTTTTCTAAGCCAAATAAATTCATTTCTCAACATGTTCAACATTCGTCAATTTATTAATTCGTCTACTCGCGTATCAGTTCACCAACCAATTGTACTAACTCTGTCTCGGTGTTACAAGCTTCGAACATGCCAAGACTACCTTAAATCATACATTGATTTATTCATTTAATTTCCCAGCTGCGATTTACACGTCCCTCAACGTACTCTCATATCAGCTTCCTCGTTCATTTGCTTACTCATTAGCCCATTTAGTTGGTAACTGAACTGTTCCATTGACTTACACGCTCGTTTCTTGGGACCTACGCTTTCCTCCTGCGCCTCTCTTTACCAATTTTCCTCGGTGGCACGGAAAAACGAGCTTTCAGCGAGGTGCACGGGTCCTCTTTGTGTCTGCGCTGTAGCCCCGCATTCGTAAGATCCGAACACTGGACACCTCGTTAAATCTTGATAACACGGGCTCTTTAGTTGGCCTCCTCCTTTTTCTTCCGTCTCACTCTCGGTTCTATGCTTTTCTACCTCGTGCCCCTGATGTCACGACTGCCGCTCGTGCCTACTGATAAAAGAAACCTTTTGCGGCCACCGACCACTAGAGGATAGATGAACACGCGTTTTCCGAACCTCTCCGGACTACACTACGCGACTTTTCTTCTCGCAAGCTGCACTTCTTTCATCCTGCTCGCTTGCCTTCACCGTCAACGTATTTCTATACAGACGTTTCGATGCTTCTCTCAAAGACTTCCTCAGCCTTCTGTCGTTATTTCAACATTTTTCTTCCTTTCTTCGTCTCTTTTAAATATTTACACATAGAATCTTTTCTTTTTCAACAGTCGCATTGTACAACTTGGTATATCACAATGATCAGTGGCGATAGTTCGATATTAGCTTGTTTGAAATAAAATCTTTTCATTAAGTTTGGAAGAGCGTTTGAATGCAAAGTAATGTAATTTTTCTAGTTGAAATTTTTCAACAATTGGCTGTAGGTTTCATTCTTGATTTGTTATCTTCTGCTTTTAATTGGGTAATCTTACGTCGATATTTAACTTACATTCTATTATTCTATTATTGGGTTTGCAATTAAATGATTGTGGATTTTGTCTGTGGGTGGTCTTAACACATTCTTTTGTTTTGTCAACATGTTCAAAGCACCTAACCTATACTGTTTTCTTTTTGTTTGGGCTTCCACCTTTAATTTAGTAAGAAAATTGTATCAATTAGTTATTTAGTTTCGTTTTTATCCCAATTCAAATATGGAAGAACAAGACACTTCAGACATTTCAGACATATTTTATTGTATTATTTCCGAAAAGATAAGAATGCATCACAAGCACACAAGTTATGTGCCGTATATGGGAATGAAGCCTTGAAAGAGAGGCAGTGTGAAAATTGGTTTGCCAAATTTCGTTCTGCTGATTTTTCACTGAAAAATGCTCAACGACCTGGCCGTCCAGTTGAAGTTGATGAGACCCGTATCAAGGCCATTATCGATTCAGATCGTCATAGCACAACGCGTAAGATTGCAGAGAAGCTCAATGTATCGCGTACATGCAGTAAAAAAAAATTAAAACAGCTTGGCTGTGTCAAGAAACTCGATTTATGACTCCCTCATCAGCTTAAGGAAATTCATTTGACGCAGCGCATTAGCAACTGCGACTCGCTTCTGAAACGCAACGAAATTGATCCATTTCTGAAACGACTGATTACTGGCGACGAAAAGTGTACAGTTTATAACAAGATTAATCGGAAAAGATCGTGGGTGATGCAAGATGAACCAGCCCAGACGACACCAGAAGCTGAGATTCACCAAAAATATTATGCTGTCAGTTTGGTGGGATTATAAAGGAATTCTGTACTCTGAACTTTTACCAAGAAACCAAACGATTAATTCAAACGTGTACGTTCAACGACTCGCCAAACTGAGCGATGCAGTTCCAGAAAAGCGGCCAGAATTGGCAAATCGTAAGAGTGTTGTTTTTCAGCATGACAATGCAAAGCCCCACACATCTTTGTTCCCTCGCCAAAAATTATTGGAACTAGGTTGGGATGTGTTGTCACATCCACCATGTAGCCCTGACCTTGTGCCTTCAAATTACCATTTATTTCGTTCCATGCAGAACTCCTTAAATGGTAAAATTTTTAATGACGCTGATGATGTAAAGTCACATTTAATTCAGTTTTTCGCTGGCAAAAATCAGAAGTTTTATGAACATGGAATTATGACACCGCCTGAAAGATGGCAAAAGATGATCGACAAAAACGGACAACACCTAATTGAATAAAGTTATATTTTTAAGCAAAAATGTTGAATGTTCCTTCTTATTTAAAATACGCAATCACTTAGTTGCCAACCAATAAATCGACGTTCCATAATTGAAAAACACTACATTTACACACGCATAATTAGAAATGCCGTTGCACCTGGAAAAAGGGTAGTATTTTATTTGAACCGCAGTTAAAGACAAAACAGATAACACTGTGAGGTGATATTAGGTGTAGTGCGTTAAATAATCACTCGATGTTTAGGTCAACAATATATTTATTAACAAATGTCTTCTTTTGATCGCGTCGCGTATCGCTCTCGGTTTCGCTAGTTAATCTCGCTGCACGGTTACAATTCAACCTTATCGCTCCCTGGTTCAAACTTAACTGTCGATCGGATTCGATTCTTTTCTTTTTGTCACCCCTCAATATCCCTACTATCCACGCGTTTGTTAGGCGTCTGCTACTGTTGCCACGCACGCCTTTTTCTCGAACATTCGACCGAAGGACCGTTGGGATATTGATGGCTCATTAGGCACGTCGCTTCGGCGATATACATTGTTGCCAAGTGCTGCCACAACCTTATCGATGTAAGTAGATGCTTTCCACGATAAATAGATAAAAGCGTATAAAGATACTGAAGAGGATTCCAAATTTCAGCGAAATTCCAATACGTCTCTGTTGTTTTTAGAGAAAGCACCACCGGTATTCACATTTTTCGTTTATTTTCGCCAGATTGCGGTAGAGGCGCGAATCGAATGACCCGTATTTCAATAATTATGCAATCATGTCTTGGGAGAGCGTCTTGCGCGGGCTCGCGCCTCGTCATACGACTCTGCCACCGCTTTCATTAAAAATTCCCCAAGGCCTTCGGTGAATAGCGCTTTCAGCTTGCACGATGCAGACGCGGCCGATAAATAAATTACGAGAGAGAACGAACTCGCGTTTTCCAACTTTTCACCAACTAGCGGCATTAACAAATGCCACGTTCTCCCGATGGATTTCCACCCCGTTCATACACATACATACGCGCGCCAAAGAAAATGAAATGGTCCATTTAGAATCTTTTGTTCTTTTAGAATAGAAAGGCTGAAATGTTTAAAAAGATCGAACAACCTGCAGCTCTTTTATCATTGAAAATTCCCCTTGATTTAGTTATAACTATAGTTATCGTGGCTAGTAATGCATGTGGAATATGAAAGTTTGGTATTAGATATGCAAGGTCATATATAGTCATTCTTGCTTGAGAGTTTCTTGCAGAGTTTTTTTTTTAGATATTAACACTAAAACTACCGGCACTTGAGACGTAGCTATCTCTACCAAAACCATTGAAAATGACTGGTCTTTAAAAAATACATAATAGTAGAATATTTTTATATTTATTTATCTATTACTATCTTACAAAAGGAACTCCGTGTTCTGACACCATAAAAACTATATAATGACAACTATAATAATAACAATAAGTACAATAATGAAGAATATTTAGTACCAAAATCTTTGGTAACAAGAATATTAAAATAAATTTCCATTGATAAATATAAGTGTAATATAATAATATAATAATAAGTGTAATAAGCGTAATAGAATAAATAAAATACAAATATAACTTAAGCAGGTATTACAGTGGCTAGAAAAAATATTGCTATATTTACAACAACATTTACGTACTAATTAATTAAATTTCATTTATTAGTATTACTTTAAGGTGAATATAAAAATTTGACATCGCGAAAATAAAATGTAGATTAACAATTTTTTTATTATTGGTCAACGTATCTGCAAATATTTGTTATAGTTGTATGTTACAACCTAATAACAGTACACACTAAATACCTGTAATAAACACGTGTAGCAAATTGCACTTCTTTTTTTCTTCCTATCTCCATTAGGCTCCTTCCTTTCATTCGTTCATTCCAAAAAACGTTCAATTTCATCCATCGAAAGAACGAACGTAACATCTCCGCTAACTACCAATTTATCAAATCTGTAAAGCATGGCGTGTAACACACGATATTAAGAGTTTCCGCAAGTTCATGCCACGGAAAGCCAGCAGCAGGAAGACATTAACGACATTCATTTAATACCGGATGTCCTTGGAAAAAAATCCATTAAAGCTACACGTTCGAAAAAGAATTACGGGGTAAAATGTACGAGAACGTTGAAAAAAAAAAAAAAAAAAAAAGAAAGGAAACCACCGTTATATGAAATATTGCTCTTTATTTTAACGGGGCAACCAGAATAGAGAGAATATTTTTTAATGCGTTGCGCGCAGACGAAATGGTGGCGCTGTTAGCCCGTCAAACTGTATCGTTCCTATTCCGAGTCGTTCGTTACACGAAATTTATTCAGAACGGAAATTCCATTAGCAAACACTGCCAACAATGGAATCCTATCTTTTTTCTCCATTTTTTTTTTTGCTTTTTTTTTCTCTCGATTCGCTCGCGGTTCTCCACCGCGGTTCGATTATGAATCAGCTTGTCATGCAGTTTGCACGAGGCGCAATATTTGCCCACGGGTATGTTGATTTGAGCGCGCTGTTGAAAAGTGTCTGTGTCCGCCTTATTTGAGTAATTTGTCGATGTTTGTTAACCGTGAACGCACGCAGGCAAATTAAGCGTTTCGATGGAACTGCAGCGTTTTTACAATAAACTTGAAATATCGCGTTTGTTAAGACATTTAATTGCAGAATAAACAAGGCCAATGTTGAATTTTATATTTTTTATCGCGGCACGTGCTCTCGCACCACATCTTCACTTTTATGCTGCGTAAATAATTTTTCTAGACGTGTTCGAAAATATGTCAATTTTAGGAGAAAGGAAAATTATTTTAATCGTCGACGGTTTATGATATCTCCGTGTAATTAGCATATATGGAAAGTCGATTAGTCGAAACTAATTAGCTGCTTTCTCTAATCGACTCGATTGCGGACATTTCGACACTCATATTTTTTTTCTTTTTTTTTTTTATTATTTAATGCAACTGTACTTTGCAATTTGTCCAGCTGGACATTTGGTAAATAAACTCATATTTTTACGAACACAACTGTAGAAAGTGATCGTAACGACTATTTTATGCTACTTTGACTACTTCGTATCTTTCTGCACATTTAAATTTCCCATAAATGCTGAAACATTCGCAGTCTGCTAATCGCGAATTCTAGCGATGGAATCGAGAAATTTGCAGAAAATGATAAATTTATAATATGAAAGAGAATAAATTCAAACGGCATGGTACATAACCTTTAATCAACGAACGTACAGATCCTAATCGAATATCACCATGTAAAATTTAATTCAATATAAACTGCTCTTTCTCTTATTCAAATTTGTTAGCGACTCTTATTACGATTATTAATGGCCGGGTTAATGACCAATCGTTTAATTAATCAGATTAATTAATGACTCCGTATTACAGTTAACCAAAAATCAAGATCGCAAGCTAATGTAGTGTTCATTGATTTAATGCAAACTATTGGGTTGGCAACTAAGTGATTGCAGATTTTGCCACTAGATGGTATTGACAATATTTATGTTCACAAATAACATAGTTTTCGTTGATTTAATGTGCAACCAATTTTTCCTTTAACCAGGTAGTCGATACTATTCGCGTCCATCTTGGAATTACGACATGGAATTTGCTGTTTAATCTTCCTTCACGAACGCGCATTCATCAACGTTTTTTCTTGCCAAAAGATAAACATGTTGTCAATATTTGACCTTTGTCTTCTACTTTTTCTTTTTTTCTTTTCAATACACGAGGTTGAAGAGGTTCTGTTTTTCAGCTGCGCAAACAACAACATCGAGACGAAAGTATAAATAAAGGGAAGCCGTTAAATACATGAACTGTTGTACGACAGAAGCGAAGAATTTTGTATTTTTAACATTCTAGTATTTTTCTTCGCACGATACACGAGACATGCAGATTCCTCGGTTCCATTTCATTTTTTCCCACTGTATCTGCCAACTGTAGATACGATATTTTACTAACGTGATACTGCATTATCGAACGTCGTAAATATCAGTCGTATGCGCGGCCACTGAATTTATAATAATAAGCGTCATGGAGAACGGAATTGTAGTCAGCGATCAGCCACATTGTCAATGTTTCACCGTTTCCATCCACCGTTTATCATTCTCTCTAATCCCTACGAGTTTCAAACCGAGTTTCCTATACGAAATTAATCTTTTCTCAGTTGATAACTCAAAGTGAACCATGAAAGCCTCTTACAAACAATAAAAAAACACTTTCCGGAACAAATCCACCACTTGCTCAAATCATATCTAAGCAATAGAACTTTTGTAGTAATAATAAAGGATGTATATTCTGAAGTAAAAGACATCAAGGCAAGGCTACCGCAAGGAAGAGTCTTAGTGCCAATATTGTACACGTTATACATAGCTAACATACCAACAACTACCAACAGAAAAGTACTGACATTCGCGGACGACACGGCTGTACTAGTCAGGCACACTAATGCAGAAACAGTAGTCACATTACCACCAGAGCACATCAGAAAAATAGAAAAATGGCTACAAGATAAACAAATAAAAGCAAATCCCAGTAAATGCAAACATATTACATTTACACTAAGAAAAGGGGAACCATCAAATATCCAATTGAATGGCACGCACATAACACAAACAAGGCAAGTTAAATACCTAGGACTCCACTTAAACACACAACTTATATGGAAGCAACATACTAAATCAATTATAGACAAAATACGGATGAAAAGAAGACAAATGTACTGGCTAACTAGTCGAAATTCTAAACTCAGCGTAGAAAATAAATTAAAAATATACAAAACGATAATAAAACCAATTGGAGGTACGAAATGCCACTATGGGGGACAGCAGCAATGAACCACACAAATATACTAGAGTCGCTACAATCGGAGATACTGAGAACAATAGTGAACGCCCTCTGGTATGTCAGAAACGAGGATATACGCAAAGATTTAAAAATACCAACGGTGAAAGAAGAAATCGGCAGGTACGTAGAAACACACAAGGATAGAATGGCAACACATCCAAACCAGCTGGCTGCTGAAGCGAATAAAACTCTGATAAAAAGAAGACTAAAAAGAAAAGACCACGGTAACCTCACTAAAGAAATAAAGTAGTCAAACTCGAAGATAGTATCCCGCTGGGGGTAGCCATTCACGTGTTATTTAGCAATTAAGTTAGAAAAATTTACCAAATGTTCAGCTGGACAAATTGTAAAGTACTGAGATAATATCGGGTGTCGTGCGTTAAATAATCACTCGGTGTTTAGGTCAACAATATATTTATTAACAAGTGTCTTCTTTTGATCGTGTCGCGTATCGTTCTCGGTTTCGCTAGTCAGTCTCGTTGCGCGGTTACGACTCGACTTTATCGCTCCCTGGTTGAAACTTTACTGTCGATCGGATTCGATTCTTTTCTGTTTGTCACCCCTCAATATCCCCACTATCCATGCGTTTGTTAGGCGTGCGTGGCAGCGGTCGTGGACCTTCTCGAATATTCGGCGGAAGGGCCGTTGGGATATTGATGGCTCATTAGGCATTTCGCTTCGTCGATATACATTGTTGCCGAGTACCGCCATAGTACGAATGAAATAATAATAAAAAGAAAGTTGATATCTCGCTTAGCTGACATATTTGGAGAGCCTTTTCTATTCCAATGGTTTATATTTGTCTTTCTCTTTTGTTCCAGGTGAGTACGCTACGATACCTATTTAATTGACCTGTAATTTGGTGAGTATTTGTCAAGTTGTTTGAAAATGTTTGCACGGCAGAAGTAGGACATAATTAATGAAATGTATAATTACATTATGCAAACTATAAATAGATAACATTCATGCAGAAATAATTGAGACTAACGAATCGGAAGGAAATTATTTGCTTATCGTGACGATAATTGTTAACATAAAATTTTTATGGAAATTATTACGCCGTTCGTCTTATTTTCATAGACTTAGTGTCATCAGAGTTGTATTTGGTTTTGATTAATGCCAGATATTATAGAAAGTATAAGTTTGGATACGATGGAAAGCTTGAAAGCGACAAGCAAATATTTCGCGTTGAAATTCTAACAATTTCTCCAGAGCGAGAACGAGAGAGAGAGAGAGAGAGAGAGAGAGAGAGAGAGAGAGAGAGAGAGAGGAATTAAAAAGTTACGCGAAATTTGTACGTTCCAAACTTTCTCTTTCAATAATTTCAAAGTTACATGCGAAGTCCGGAAGTTCGAAAGTGTCATTGATCAACTCAGTGAATTAAAAAGCTATAGAGAAGTGATAATATTGGAAACATTGTTTGTTAAATTTACCTCAAAATTTTCTATTATTTTCTTATCTTCTTAGCATAATTAAATTTATAGAAGTAATTTGTTTCTTATTAAATTGAGCTTGAAGCTTTTGTTTCTGCATATTACCAGCTACTCGAAGCGCGTATTTGCATGGATAAAATTGTGCGTAAAGGGAATTTTAGTTATTGGGTTGGCAACTAAATGATTGCGGATTTTGTCAATGCCACCTGATGACAAAGTCCCCAATCACTTAGTTGCCAACCCAATAACTAACACTTTACTGACCGCTACCGGTTCAGCAGCATACCATTCTTTTCATCCATCGCAAACGATAAGTTTTTCAAATGGATATAAAACTGTGGGAGCAACTGACGCAACTGAACAAGGTACCTTAGTACTAAATAACAAATTACTGTTCAAATAAGGAGAAAGATTGTCGGTGACAAAAAGCCGATTAATAGGCTATCAGTCGGTAAAGTGTTAACGTGGTGGACGTGTATACTCGTGCAAACGAATACAAAACAAGCGATTGAGAGGAAGTTCGATGTGAATCATTCGTGCGTTAAAAACAAGGAAAGGAAGGAAATACGGCAAGTAGCGGCCATTGTTAAACACCATTGTTAATATTACTGCTGCCTTTTGCCCGGTAGAAAATTTCTATTTTATCGATGCAATGGAGTAGCAAGCAGCTGGTTGGTGAAAATGAGCACAATGTATAGTTTAATGGCTAACGAAGAAATAATCGAACCCTCTTGAGATTGGTCTTTCGTTAAAACGAAATGAACTCGACTGTAGAATTACTATAGAGTTGTATTTAAAACGTATTTGTTTAAAAAACGAATTCAGACGAATTCAACTAAGAAGAATAAATGTTTCTATTGTGTAGGCAACTAAGTGATTGCGGATTTTATCATTAGGTGGTATTGACAAAATCCGCAATCACTTAGTTGCCAACCCAATATTAGACGCCATCGTTCCACGACGACAATGATCACAAATATTTGATCGAAGTTTCCAATTAGTAGGCTTTTAATTAGTAGGCAATGTCAAATATTTCCTCGACACGACGATTCCATCGAATCTGCTCGATCGTTTCGCGAAAATTCTCATCGTACAATCCTACGATTTCGTTGGACTTCTCTCGTTGTTGCACGAAAGTAATTGTGAAAATAAGGTTGGCCATCAACAAGGATCGGAAGATCAGCAAGCGAGATGTTGTTACCGGAACAGCGTCGCTTGGCAATTCGCCATTCGAAGGATGAATGGCGACAATTAAGGGACACGCAATGATGTTGCTGCCCTGTTGCGATTAACCGTGCAGCTGTGCTTAACGAAATTGTTAATTGCTAATTAAAGCAAGATCGAACTCACGCTGTTAAATATGCAGAATGCCCTGTGTTCGCGTGACGAGAAAGCCTCTCGGTTAATAATTTCCGACGTAATACTATGTTAATGAGTTGAAGCATCGCCCCCAAGTTAGTTACGTGGAAATTTGTGCCACGAAACGCGTAGTTATTGCTCTTCGCTTTCATTACTCCATACGCGTAGCAGCAGCTTTAATCTCTTGTTGATATTGAATTATAGAAACAGCTGGAATTTACGTGGAAATCTTTCGAGTGTACATTTGCCAACACCTGATACAACATCATTAAGACCGCTGAATATCCAAGCATTTTCGCAATTTCCATTTTAGGTGGCGCGAGCCATCGGTGTGTTCACGTGTAATCGTATTATATACCTGCAACTAAGTAATTGCGGATTTTGACAATACCACCTAATGACAAAGTCCGCAATCACTTAGTTGCCAACCCATATAATATTGCACGTGGTACATGGTACATAGTACATGCTACGTGTTTCATAGTACATGGTACATGGTACACGGTGCATGGTACATGGTACATGGTACACGGTGCATGGTACATGGTACATGATACATGGTACACGGTACATGGTACATAGTACATGCTACATGCTACATACTACGTGTTTCATAGTACATGGTACATGGTACACGGTGCATGGTACATGGTACATGATACATGGTACACGGTACATGGTACATGGTGTATAGTACATGGTACATGATACATGGAACATGCTACATGCTACATGCTTCATGGTACATGGTACATGGTACACGGTGCATGGTACACGGTGCATGGTACACGGTGCATGGTACATGGTACATGGTATATAGTACATGGTACATGGTACATGGTACATGGAACATGCTACATGCTATATGCTTCATGGTAAATGGTATATAGTACATGGTACATAGTACATGGTACATAGCACATGCTACATGCTACGTGTTTCATGGTACATGGTACATGGTACATGGTACATGGTACATGTTACATGCTACACTCTACATGCTACATGCTACATGGTGCATGGTACATAGTACATGCTACATGTTACATGCTACATGTTACATGCTACATGCTACATCCTACATGCTACATTCTACATGCTACATGCTACATGGTGCATGGTACATAGTACATGCTACATCCTACATGCTACATCCTACATGCTACATGCTACATGGTGCATGGTACATAGTACATGCTACATGCTACATGTTACATGCTACATGCTACATCCTACATGCTACATGCTACACGGTACATGGAGTTTCGTTTCATAAAAATAGCTACGACACGATGTAAGTGTAAAGTTGAACGTATGTTTCCGCTATCAATCATCGACTTAATTGTCTTTGATTCTATATAATTAAAAAACATACTTACTTATCAATAATACTGAATCTTAACTTTCATCCAAACTTGTTTAAAAAAAAATTTGGTATCGACATTCGGCAGTTCGTTTCTTCGACCAATTAAACGACGTCTATAGTTGAACGTAGCTCGTGTATCATCGACGAGAAAATCCTTATCCGATGATGAAACGCTCTGTTCATGATGCAATATGTTTGTAGCGAGAAACAAGAATAGAGAAACGAGTACCGGTAGACGATCGAGTTATCAGGAAAAGTAATGAACATGGTTTCAATAGCAGACTTATCGACGCCGTGCAGTCACGTCCAGCGAATTCAACTAATTTTTTTCACCCTCTTTCTCTGTGTGTACCTAACGATCGAACGCAAAGGAACAGAAAGAGACGAGAGAACGACAAAAATAAAAAAAAAAGAGGATGGAACAGCGAGCAATTAGTTGGTTCGCTAGACTAGTTGTGATTAATCGTGGGCGTTAGGTGGCGTTTTCAAGCAGCGACGACTCGCTCGGTCTGCGACTGGTGCATCAAGCCGCAAGCCCGCGAACGCCGATTAATCGCTGTAATCCGAAATGATCGTGGCAATTTGACGAGGAAAGATATGGTTGGAAATGCGGCGTAATTTATTCCTCGTTTCGGCTTCTCACCGACTGAAATCAAAAACGCTGCCCCGTGAATTAGTCCAAGTCCCGTCACCCCATCGATTCCACAGCCTCGCAATCAACTTCTTTCGCAGATTTCCTCGTTTTCAAGCGTTTCTTCCAACCTGTTTTTAATTACCGATTTTTTCCAACATTTAACGAGCTGCTTTGGAAGATTTATAGGCGTTGAAAAAGTCAGGATTGAAGATGTTTTTTTCGGTGAAACTGCTCGATCGAATTGCATTAATTTTCAGCTGTCAGAGTGATAGGTTCCGGATTTTTTTTTGCTCTTGAAAATTGTCGGATATGCACAGCTATTTCTCACAGGATTAACACTCATTTTTACTGACACAGAAATACGTATATGCCTTCTTCATTGTAATAATTTATTATTAGGTTGTCCGGAAAGTGTCTTTCTTTCGCAAACGTGTTTTTTGCAACAGTGCATCTTCAGACAAACGTGAAACCAAATTTGTGAAATGTCACGGTGTTTATCTCAACAAAATAAAATCGATTGTATGTAATTCGACAAAATAATATAAAACAAAGAACGTTAGACTTCTATTATTTCCCCATAAAACGAAAGAAACTTTTCGGACAACCTAATATTATGTATTATAGGTTAGCAATTAGGTGATTGCGGACTTTGTCATTAGGTGGTAATGACAAAGTCCGCAATCACCTAGTTGCCAATCCAATATTATATATTGTGTTTCCGTTTTCTTGGGGAGCCGTTTCCGTGGCCACGTCTGGCGCACGAGATCGCGTCAAAGGGACGCTGATCGAGGGATTCTGATCGAATTATTATCGAATTATACGATACGAACGACTGTATTTTCTATTTCATTGCTATCTTGTCAGTAATTTTTATTGAAAAAAACTTGAAATATTTATAAACTAATAGTACCCATACATAATAATATAAATGTATTTCATAAAAATAACAAATAAGATTTGGCATTTTTAGACCATGTTTTTTCAAACACCCCAGCGGATAATCATAATTTTATTTATTTAATAATGAATTTGTAGCGGCACTCGACAGCAAAACTTTCCAACGGTTTCGGTCCCGTGTCTTGCTACACAAAGACACTATCCTTGACTGGACGACGGTAGAGCAGTGGTTAGCGCCGTTGGTTGCGAACGTTTCAGACCAGGTTCAAATCCCGGCAATCGTAATTTGGTTTTTTCTCCACGATTCCTAAATGAGAAGAAGGCAACGTGGATGAAGACAAAAATCCTTATACAATAGCAGCACACTATCACGATCTATCCCACTTCAAATTGTTTTATATTAACATACTACTTCAAATCAAGATACTAGCGCTAATACATTCAATTCTGTTTCTACAAGGTGAACAGCTTAGCAAGAAAGCGCGGGAAGAAATCAGCAATCAGCTGTCGTCTCGTTCACTTGAATCTGGTGAACGTGCGCGTGATTGCTGTACCGAACATCAATGTAGCCAATCTGTTCGGCATATCTGACTCTCTCGTACGTTCGACCGTAAATACGTACGATGATATACTATAAACTTTCGTT
This sequence comes from Bombus hortorum, assembly GCA_905332935.1. NCBI lineage: Eukaryota > Metazoa > Arthropoda > Insecta > Hymenoptera > Apidae > Bombus > Bombus hortorum. The sequence continues at coordinate 3,698,301 of HG995205.1, read as the reverse complement.
TCACGATTGTGTGAAACTTCTACTTGAAAATGACGAGCTGTGAGGGGCCTCGCGATATTCAAACCTTCAACGGCACACCAATTTTTCCTGTGAACGCGTTACGTTTTAACACGTCCAATAACAAGGTTTTTGAAGTAAAACACCGTAAAACGGGATTTTAAGTATAATAATATGGTATTTCGGTAGACAAATGGGTGCATTTGTCATAGGCAAAAAATTCCTGAAAGAGAAAATGTTTCGACCACTTTCATGCAAGGTAATTAAAACTCAGCGCAAACAAGCGATAAATCGAGCTACCTTACGGTCGTTTTAAGAGGGCGTTTATTGCTTTAACGCGTTTCATTATAATCATGCGTTAAAGTGGTGGTGAGAAGATTTGAAATAGTTTGATAATCTTCTTGTTCATGCAAAATTTAATAATTGGATTGATTTTTGATTAAAGTATTTTCTCATTTTTTCACGCAATTCTAAGCAGGCTTTTTTAAATTGTTGATTTATGGAAGACGTTTAAGACACTTAGAGTAATCAAATATCTGGTCGATTATTTTTTTATTATTGTTTAATTTGTACTTTAGAATTTGTCCAGCTGGTAAATTTTTCTACCTTTATTGCTAAATAAATAAAAGGTGGGTGTCTAGCCCCAGCGGGATACCATCTCCCAGTTTATCTATTTTATTTCTTTAGTGGGGTGTTTTCTGGTTGATTACTTAAGTAACTTATCTATATAAAGAATTGGAAATTCGACATTTACATCAAACAGTGAAACACGGAGGCGGATCGGTCATGGTGTGGGGGCGCATAGCTGTCAGTAGCACCGGAAATTTATTGATGGAATACTTGATAAATATAAGTATTTAAATATTTTGAAAAATAACCATAAAAAAAGTGCCCGTAAATTAGGATTATTGGAAGATTTCCACTTCCAACAAGATAATGATCCTAAGCATACTGCTAGAATTGTGAAAGAATGGATCGTATACAACACACCACACATGCTAATTACTCCCCCGCAAAGTCCAGACATAAATCCGACTGAAAATTTATGGGCTGAAATCGGAAAAAGATTAAATAAATTTCAGATAATCTCAAAGCAAGTATTGAAAGATAAAATTACAGAAATATGAAACTCCGTTGAGTTTTACAAAACCATTGGTTTACAGTATGGAACGTAGTTTGAGACACATTATCGCTGCTAAAGGTGGTCCAACAAAATATTAATATTAAGTAATTTAATAATATATCTAGCGTTCAAATACTTCTGTCAGTCACTTACAATGCGTGTTTCTAATAAACGTATCAACTGCTACCTACGTTGTTGAATCCTTTTCAAATTTTACTGACATAACCTCAAAACTTCCATCTTCCTACTGACATCTGCTTGTCTAAGCAAATTACTTTAATGTACATTATTTCGCCCATTCAATTTTGCATATGTAAGCGTTCCAATACTTTCGTGAGCCACTTGGTATATTTACGAGCTCGCCTCTGCTGAATATCCGTACCGATTTCTCTGTAACGATAGCTCTGTCGCGACCAGTTATATTCTCTCTGGCTGTAGATGTGTTTCACGTCCCACGTTCAGCTGGCGGCCATGTTCAACGACTGGGTCTGCCTGAGCAATTGTTTACGAGGGTGCGACCGGAGAACGCGGTGATCGTTCGAGCGGACAATAAACATCGGACGCGATACGAAACAGAAGTCGAAGGCGTGCCGACAGATGACGTTTCCTGGTCGAAACAATAGCACTGTTTCGCGGAAGGCTGTCCATCGTGAGATTAGCGGAAAGAGGGTGTCGCTCTAACCGATCGCTCGAGCGTAACGTTTCCTGAGATTTTTCCCGGGAATCGTGGAAATTTTTGACGATTTTTAGATCAACTTTTCTAAATAATAATTGCTGTCGAGTATTTTAGAGTTGAAATTTCAAGTAGTTGTCGAAACGACCAAGTAGCGCCGCGATCGCAGTGTCTTCTAACAAGATCCATTGCTCGTCGAGTTGAATAACGCTGGCATGTTTTCAAAAGGGGTTTTGCTTATTTCTTTAAAAACACAGAGGTAGCTGTCTTCATTCGTCCAAGCCTTCGTAGCATCAGTAACTCGGACGAAATCCATTTGTCCATTTCCTTTACGTTTGCAATTTGAAGGAAAGGAATGGTATAATAGGTTATCTTCATTTGAAAGCCCATTTCTCTTGTTGTCTCTCGTGGATTGTTTTCAGTAGTTTCTTGAAACGTTATTTTTCAGTCTGTATATTGTATATACGAAGACAGCCACCTCTGTGCTTCGAACAAATAAACAAAACCCTTTTGGAAACGTACCAATAATTGCAAATAATGTAATAATTAAAGTAATTTGCTTAGACAAGCAGATGTCAATAGAAAGATGGAAGTTTTGAGGTTAGTTGCCAACCAAATATTTTTCCATCGTCTGTTTCTTCATCGCAGTTCTTTTTCTCTTTTAAAGTTGGTAATATTTGTATATAATCGCCTAAGTATCTAGTGTATATGATTAGAAAGTTGAATTTAGGTAAAATGACGCTGTGGGATCGACATGTACGAAAGAACGTGTTATTTAGAATTTTGATATGAACGTTTCACTTCTGAAAATTTCATGTAATTTCATTGATTTTTATCCTTCTTCGATGGATTGTGTCAATCAAAAATATGTCTCTAATACATATATATATATATATATTATATATATTTTATATATATATTATATATAATATATTTTATATTATTATTTATTATATTTTATTATTTATTTTATTATTTATTATATTTATATTATTATTTATTATAATTTATATATAATATATTTTATATATATATATATATATATGTAAATTTAAAAACCTGAAGGAAGAAAAAAAAGACCAGAATGGAAGAGATAATGGAATAATTTTGAACGATAAAGATGGTATCCAGAGGAGTGAGACGCGTCTCGTCCTCGAGCCATCGCCGGCTAGACACGTCCCATTATACAAACGTAGCTCTCTTTCCTTTATCGGCGGCCCATCTAAAATGGAAAAGTTTCCGCTATTTTTCCTCAACGGTCCGCCAGCCGCATCTAAAGTACTTGGGCGACGAAGCTGGTGAATAAAAAATCAGTCGGACGATTTCATAGAAGTTTAGTCGAAAACTTGGATGAAACGTCGATGATACGAATGCCAGTTTCTGGTCGTTGAATCTATCGTAGAGTGCATTAACAGATAATCGACGAACATCGCCGGCCAACGAGGAAAAAATGGTGCAGTTTTAGCGGAGAAACGTAGCGACAGATATCCGCGAAGCGACATAAAAATTCAATCTCCTCGATGAAGCGTTTCTGCTTGTTCCCCGGCTCGTTCTATTTCTACGCCTCGAAGCGACGAATATGGAATAGTCTGGGGAATTATGGATCGACGAGTATATATGGAAATTTCGGCTGATAGGTGGAGATGCGTGTTTGACGAGGTAGTTTTGAAAATGCAGATGATTTATTAGAGAAGCAGAGTGTATGTTCTCAGAGTAGCGAATGTATGAGTATCGATGGATAGTTTGAATTTTTCATCGAGTTTCATTTGTGAATAAACGACCAGAGGGATGAAAGGCCGACGACTGATTGATTTTTCTTTTTTATTCATTTGTTCGTCTACCTTTGGCGTACAAAACATTATTAGTACATGAAATATCAGTAAATGTCAGAATAGAACGAATGTATCCGAATACCGGGTTGTATAAATCTTTCGGCCAGTTTCACGTGGAAATAATAAATGGCGAAAGGGGTGAAAGAATCAATGAACTTTAGTTGTTTAACGTACAAAAGATCATTGGTATATAAAATACCAATAGATATCAGAATAACGAATGTATTTGCGATTTGTAATCTATGCTTTGATACATCGTGCAATGTAACGCAAAACAATCTTCATGAAGATTAAAGCTGGTCGAACGAAAGAAAGAAAAAACACAATATTTACTGCAGCCTGTAAAATACGACATTCTAAAAGATTTCACAGAAAGTAAATTCCATTAATAACATAATTGAAAGTGAAACAGAGCAACATACTAACCCAAATTTTTAGCTTTTCGAGCGCTGCGTTGTCCGACGTTAAGCGTGGGCCATGGACGGCCCACTCTTTACAGAGAAGTATACCGTGGGTTGCGTATTTTTTATGAAAGAGCACAAGTTGAGCAGACTGAATTTTCAATGCAAAATATATTGATTGTAGCTAAAATAAATTATGTAGTGACCTGAAAAGCCTTAATAACCATTTATTTCATTAAGCAATAATAACATGAATAATATCAAAGATTTAAATTATATCTTTTAAATTGAAAATTTAATAATTTTGTATTGGTTGGTAGATCTGAAAACAGTGTTCAATACATAAACCAATGTTACATTTTTTGCATTCGTAACGCGAGTCAGTCCTGCGATTATGTTTAGTGCAAACAGCGCACCTTCGTCGCGAAGAATGTTTATTATTTTCTTTAGTTATGCAGGATGTAGGGAAATGCTTCTCCGTTAAGCGAAATGGAACGTCGTCCGAATCAACTCTTCCTCCTTTAACCTCTACTCTGCGTGGTGGGCATTTTTGCAAAATATCTTTTATGAGAAGCAGAAGAAAATTTTCAAAAGTTCCAGTTTTATTATTAGCACTTTTGTCAAGAACATATGCATTATATATAGCGAGGTCTAATAGGTGGAAAAATATTTTTTATACCATTTTGTGCTTTTTCGAAAGCAGTGAAGTGAACTCAAAATCATATCGATTTTATCAACTGCACCCACCATTGTAGTCTGCTACACGCTTTGGTTTTCGGTTTGATTTGCCAGTTTGATAATTAATTTTTTTTTTGTTTCAACGAAATCATCAGAATGACAGGTGGATAACATCCATACGTCCTTTTTATCACGCCACTTTAACGCCACCTGTAGCCTAAATTGAATGGTTGTGTGAGAATGCATATATGCGTTCATAGCGCTCAAAGAGGCAATCACTCTGCATACAGCATATTTGAACACATATATTACAAATATTGTTGCGAATTGTGGATATTAATCATCGAAATAAACGTATAGCAACACTTACATTACACTTAGTATTGATGTCAAAATAGTTTCAAATTTATTTAATATGTGATTTACAAGATATTTGTGGATACAAATTTGCACGCGTCTCACCACTCCTTTTGTCCCACCATCTTCTATTGAGTTGGCAACTAAGAGGTTGCGGATTTTATCAATATCATCTAATGACAAAATCCGCAATCACTTAGTTGCCAAACCAATAGACACAGCGACAGAAGGAACCAACTCTGCCTCAACTTTTCAAATATTTCTTTTTAAGATTCATAACTGTTGGGAATTGTGGATCTTAATCGCCGAAATAAATGTATAGCAACACTTACATTACACTTAGTATTGATGTTAAAATAGTTTCAAATTTATTTAATATGTGATTGGCAAGATATTCGTGGATACAAATTTGCACGCGTCTCAGCACTCCTTTTGTCCCACCATCTTCTATTGAGTTGGCAACTAAGAGGTTGCAGATTTTGTCAATACCACCTAATGACAAAATCCGCAATCATTTAGTTGCCAACCCAATAGACACAGCGACAGAAGGAACCAACTTTGCCTCAACTTTTCAAATATTTCTTTTTAAGATTCATAACTGTTGGGAATTGTGGATCTTAATCGCTGAAATAAATGTATAGCAACACTTACATTACACTTAGTATTGATGTGAAAATAGTTTCAAATTTATTTAATATGTGATTTACAAGATATTTGTGGATACAAATTTGCACGCGTCTCACCACTCTTTTTGTCCCACCATCTTCTATTGAGTTGGCAACTAAGAGGTTGCGGATTTTGTCAATATCATCTAATGACAAAATCCGCAATCACTTAGTTGCCAAACCAATAGACACAGCCACAGAAGAAACCAACTCTGCCTCAACTTTCCAAATATTTCTTTTTAGGATTCATAACTGCTGAGAATTGTGGATCTTGATCGCCGAAATAAATGTATAGGAACACTTACATTACATTTAGTATTGATGTTAAAATAGTTTCAAATTTATTTAATATGTGATTTACAAGATATTCGTGGATACAAATTTGCACGCGTCTCAGCACTCCTTTTGTCCCACCATCTTCTATTCAGTTGGCAACTAAGAGATTGCGGATTTTATCAATACTACCTAATGACAAAATCCGCAATCACTTAGTTGCCAACCCAATAGACACAGCGACAGAAGGAACCAACTTTGCCTCAACTTTTCAAATATTTCTTTTTAAGATTCATAACTGTTGGGAATTGTGGATCTTAATCGCCGAAATAAATGTATAGGAACACTTACATTACACTTAGTATTGATTTGAAAATAGTTTCAAATTTATTTAATATGTGATTTACAAGATATTCGTGGATACAAATTTGCACGCGTCTCAGCATTCTCTTTGTCTCACCATCTTCTTTACCACACTACCAACGGAACAGTTGCATTCATCTGTTTCACTAGACGCTGCACACGCACATACTGCCACACACTCGTACTGATATATGTGTGTGACTACTAAAATTACACATATCTCAAAACATATTAACACATTTTGTACAGGTCACAAGATATCTGGTTTTCATGTTTTTTCGACTGAATCGATGACTTAAGTAACCAGAGACAAATGTTTTTGTTACGTTAGCAGGGTAACGAAGCCTTGCGCATTCTTCTGATTAATAATTAGCAAAATAACTGAATGTTAACATTCAGGCATGTAAAAACAACGAATCAGTATAGCCAGTACATCGGTAGATCTGTGCCAATTGTCTATCGTACCTTATAATGTGTTTTATTGTTGTACATTTTGTTATTTCAAAGTACGTGCTTTAATTCGTAAAGAAACAGCTTTTTAAAAATCATTTACATTTTCAATCTGTTACCGACAATTTATAACAAAAATTATTTTATGAAACAGGTCCTATTTCTATAAAAGTAGCAAAATAACAATGACAGTCAAAGTGAATTGTTGTTTGATGATTTATCTGATGCAGGAAACAACACTTGCGACGAAAATGAATTCAGTGATAGCAGCAACATTCTTGAATTAAGCGATGCGATTAGACATAGAAGAAGACTGAACAAAAAATATAATACCAAATGCAAATTAAAAATGTGCATATATGCATCCTGTTGTTTGCCAAGATGCTTCTGGAGAGCAGAGCGCCGTACGTAATGTGTTAATATAATTAACCGTGAATTTAAAATATCCAGCAGTGACTGTGCAACGCACCATCGAATATAAACGTACGATTTACCGAAGGGACGTGCGCGTAACATCGTTTCGTTTCAGCCATTCATGGCAGCCCATATTTCTTCTTAAACGAAACCTAAGCTGTCGCAATAAAAGAGAGACTCGCAGACCGCGTCGCCGAGCAAAGGAAGAGATCTCGATACTCGGCACGTATGCCGCGTAGATCCAGCCCGTGTTCCTCGACCAGGGATATTTCTATCGTGACATATGACCGCGGAGCAGAAATAAAGGGAAACCGTGTCTCCGTTTCCGATGCGCCATCCTCGACAAGACGTGCGCGCTCTCCTGTCCCTGTGGAAAATGCGTTTTCGTTGCTTCCATTTTTAAGGGGAATCCGACACCGACCAAAAAGAAGGTCACGCGATCGACGTATGAGAAGGCTAAATCACTGACTCGCTCGTATATGGAACAGCTTCGAAAATTATTTTCGTCGCCGTTTTGCCTACGTAACAACCTATCTGCCGGATCTATGGACCCTGACGTAAATCACAGAAGATTCGTTGGGAATATTTGAATACATCTACGTGGTAGGAGACACCAGCTCTTTTGTATTTTGCATTGCAACCTATACCGTGCGTGATTTAGTGGGCAGATGATCGTAAGAATGTTGGGAAGCTTCATGAAAGGACACGAATTGGTATTTTTTCATGTTTTTTTGAAATTTCATATGCTGTTCGTGACTCAGGCTAGAGCTAGTTTCCGTTTTCCAGTTATTCTACAATTTTCGAACGTTTCTTCAAATGAAACACGAGTTCTTGAGTATTTTCTTCTTTCAAGACTATGCAGAGACTGTTTGCGATCAACGAGGCTATAGTTATATTTATTTCTTAAAGTCATTCCCTGCTTTGTAATCGTTTAAATGCTAGGACACTTGTCAGAGAAAGACAAAAGATCTGTTGTCTGTTTTTTTAAGTATGCTTTTTGAGTCTATATGCTATTCATTATGCTTAGCACATTCTTTTGTTTTGTCAACGTGCTCAAGGCTTCCTTCTTGTTTGGGCTTCCACCTTTAATTTAGTAAGAAAATTGTATCAATTAGTTATTTAGTTTCCTTTTTATCTCAATTTAAATATGGAAGAACAAGACACTTCAGACATATTTTATTGTATTATTTCCGAAAAGATAAGAACACATCGCAAGCACACAAGTTATGTGCCGTATATGGGAATGAAGCCTTGAAAGAGAGGCAGTGTGAAAATTGGTTTGCCAAATTTCGTTCTGCTGATTTTTCACTGAAAAGTGCTCAACGATCTGGCCGGCCAGTTGAAGTTGATGAGACCCGTATCAAGGCCATTATCGATTCAGATCGTCATAGCACAACGCGTGAGATTGCAGAGAAGCTCAATGTCTCGCGTACATGAATTAAAAAAAAATTAAAACAGCTTGGCTATGTCAAGAAACTCGATTTATGGCTTCCTCATCAGCTTAAGGAAATTCATTTGACGCAACGCATTAGCATCTGCGATTCGCTTCTGAAACGCAACGAAATTGATCCATTTCTGAAACGACTGATTACTGGCGACGAAAAGTGGACAGTTTATAACAACGTTAATCAGAAAAGATCGTGGGTGATGCAAGATGAATCAGCCCAGACGACACCAAAAGCTGAGATTCACCAAAAATATTATGCTGTCTGTTTGGTGGGATTATAAAGGAATTCTGTACTCTGAACTTTTACCAAGAAACCAAACGATTAATTCAAACGTGTACGTTCAACGACTCGCCAAACTGAGCGATGCAGTTCAAGAAAAGCGGCCAGAATTGGCGAATCGTAAGAGTGTTGTTTTCCAGCATGATAATGCAAAGCCCCACACATCTTTGTTCCCTCGCCAAAAATTATTGGAACTAAGTTGGTATGTGTTGTCACATCCGCCATATAGCCTTGACCTTGTGCCTTCAGATTACCATTTATTTCGTTTCATGCAGAACTCCTTAAATGGTAAAATTTTTAATGACGCTGATGATGTAAAGTCACATTTAATTCAGTTTTTTGCTGGCAAAAATCAGAAGTTTTTGAACATGGAATTATGACACTGCCTGAAAGGTGGCAAAAGGTGATCGACAAAAACGGACAATACCTAATTGAATAAAGTTATATTTTTAAGCAGAAATGTTGAATTTTCCTTCTTATTTAAAACACGTAATCACTTAAGCCTCTACTTTGTAATCTTTTAAATATTGCAAGGTTTATCCATCCGTGTTTCTGCATAGCAAAGATTTCTTTTACACCGAAAGATGGTTGGCTGCTCTATGTATCGCGTTGAAGACTGATTAATTAACGCGATAATGCAAGATATTACGCGCTACCGTGAGTTACGAAGCGGGAATATTGGTTGGCCGTGGCAGCGTTTGCCGCAAAGTCATCAAAGATTTACCACGAATCCGGCATCGGCCGTAAACTCCACCGCTGTTATTTCTTAGCTTACCGCTAGCCTGGCCGCAGCTACACCAGCGTGAACAACCTGCACGCTGAAATCGCTCGTTCGTTGTCGTTGCATCTAAACTATCTCTCAAATGAACGTAAATATGTCGAATATCGTTCCATATTTACGATCGTCCTCCGGTTCTTTAACCGGGTTAACGCATTCTATGGCGTACCAATATTATGTGATTTATCGTCCATACTCACAATTTGTCGTTACAGTGACCCACGCTCTCTGTTCGTTATCATTTGTGCTCGATAGTGGTTAGAAAATGACAAGAATTAGCACGAAGGAAAGGTAGTAGAAAATACATAAAATATTACGATATATATTATCATTGTGTATCGACGGATGATAAACATTCATGAAATATTATTCGATTAATTAATTTGGTATTCTGTGGCAAACATCTTGCTATAGGCATTTGTAGAAAATGTCTTTAATATTAATTTAATACAATTAATTCTATGAAATTATCTAATAATATTAACGCTTTGTGGTCGTATTGAGTTGGATATGACAGCTGCGCTACTCGGAATTAATTTCCATTGATCGGACAGTATAATATAATATTGTAGTATCGTGGACGAAAGACCTAAGAGATATCGGACGAACTATAAACAATGTCGCGAGAAAGTCGAAGTGCCGACGGACCCAACAACGTATCGTCGGTCCTTCGATCGAATAGTTTCGCGGAAAAGGCCTACGTGACCCTGCTCACGAACGGTTGCGGAACACGTGCGTGGTGGGGCTAAGCAAAAGACAAGGGGTTGCTAAGCGACAAAGACGAATTAACAGTCAGTGTGAGTTGAGAAGCCAGAGAGTGTGAATCGAGAAGTCAGGGAGACAGTGTTGCTAGTGTTGTCGAGAGAGTGTGGTCTGTGTGAGAGAGAGCGTTGGATCCGTGGTGATGAGAGTTGCAAATTAACTATTTAGTTGTCTTAATTGTAGTTCGTTATTGTGATTAGTTCACGTTAAACAACCATCGTTTCCTGTTTAACCAACATCTGTTTAATCCATTTGTTGCAAATAAACTAATTGTAGTAAAGATTCTACAATATAATATAATATAATTTAATTTTGTATATAGTAACTAACTTGTAAAGTCTTATTTAGAATTCTATGTGTTTTCGAAGCGTGTTTACGTAAATAGCGGCCAAAAGTAGACATATGACCAAAGCAGTAGAAACGTTTCAGTTAAATGAATTTGTAAAAATTGTCTCTGCAATAGAATTCTAGAATACCCAATTTCTGCAAATCTACAAATTCATTGTTATTATTAGTTGACAGTATTTTGTGCAAAAAACACCAATTTCACAATATTTTCTTTCTACTTGTATAATCAAAATATTAAATGGATGGAACAGGTTAGCAGTGAGACCAGGCAAAATGAACCGTGTTAACTGGTTTCAAACACACGGCTAGAAATTCTGAAATGCGTAACATTTATTGCGAAATATCGCGGTCGGTTGAGAGGGAAATTTTCGAGGAAAAAGACAAAACGAAAGCAATTTACGAATAATTACCTAATTGCTTTACAAGTTAATTGCCATAATGCAGAAGTAATAACAATGGCAGTAACGGTTGGCATTCGTTATTATATACAGTCGCGTTATTGATGATTAATGTATTTGCGTTTTCAGTTATTAATTATTAACCGTAATTAAGTTTGGTACGTATGGTAATCGGGCGAATGCGGTTTAACGCGTTGATGTGGTTACGAGGAAACGAGAATCGAAAAACGTAAACGGATTGAATTTGCAACAAACGTGCATATATCCGGAACATTTGTGTTTTAATCGTTTTAAATATTCGCAAAATGTTCTACCTTTTGTTGAAACTATTCCTACAACGATTTGTATTAAAAGAAATATGCTTTTCTTTTAGTTGTATTATACACTTATTACTAAGAGAGATTTCTAATTTAGAATTCTAACTCAAATAGTTCTATTTTATAAATAGTTCTATAAGCGTAATTTTGTGTAATATTTCAATTCTCTGCTTCAGGTGAAACGTTAGAGTTGTGAAAAGATAGCATACATAGCCATTTTATTCTTAATCCTCAAAGTATTGGTTGGCAACTAAGTGATTGTTATTAAAATATAAATTAAAATTTATATTTTTATTATTATATGAAAAAATTAAATTTCTTATGATAATATTATAATTATATTATTTACAAATTTAATTATTAAAATATAAATTAAAATTTATATTTTTATTATTGTATGAAAAAATTAAATTTCTTATGATAATATTACAATTATATTATTTACAAATTTAATTATTAAAATATAAATTATAATTCATATTTTTATTATTATATGAAAAAATTAAATTTCTTATGATAACATTATAATTATATTATTTACAAATTTAGTTATTAAAATATAAATTAAAATTTATATTTTTATTATTATATGAAAAAAATAAATTTCATATGATAATATTACAGTTATATTATTTATAAATTTAGTTATTAAAATACAAATTAAAATTCATATTTTTATTATTATATGAAAAAATTAAATTTCTTATGATAACATTATAATTATATTATTTACAAATTTAGTTATTAAAATATAAATTAAAACTTATATTTTTATTATTATATGAAAAAATTAAATTTCTTATGATAACATTATAATTATATTATTTACAAATTTAGTTATTAAAATATAAATTAAAATTTATATTTTTATTATTATATGAAAAAAATAAATTTCATATGATAATATTACAGTTATATTATTTATAAATTTAGTTATTAAAATACAAATTAAAATTCATATTTTTATTATTATATGAAAAAATTAAATTTCTTATGATAATATTATAATTATATTATTTATAAATTTAGTTTTTAAATATATAGAAAGGAATTTCCCATGTGAAATTCAACTTTCACACCTGCTACCAAATCTATAGTATTTAATTACATATTTGATAATATATAAACGATTCTTTCACTCAACACTGATAATTCGTTTACTTCATTCTTACAAAATATGTCATTTTAAATGGTAATTTAATTAATTTGCCAATTGTATGAATTTTTATTATAATATTAATTCTAATCGATAAGAACATTGAGCAAAGGAGCGCCAAAAATCCAATATATTTAACCTGTACACTCGGCGTAAGATTCTTTTCGAAACTAATAAGTAGATGACCAAGACCTTCGGCACGTTACAATTCACGGATTTCTAAGAGTGCGGACCTTGAGAACCGCTACAGTTAAAATACAAGCTGTCAGAGAGCGCGAAGAAAAGGCACGGTGGAAAATGAGCGAGAGAAGGCGTAGTAGAAAGGCATGGAAGAAGGGGCCAAGAAGCAGGCGATTCACGTTGGCCAGGGAAGGGAACTTCGTAGACTTCTCAGTCAGAGAAGCTCCGCGAGCCACGGCACACCTGGTCATCGACGCGTGAACGCGAATGTTGCGCGTGTTCCGTGTGTTGCGTTCGTCAGTGACCGGTAAAACGGTGAACAATCGAAACAAAATCGCGTTTTCGAGGTGCAGTTTCCTTATTAACACGTTGACACGCGATTTTGGTATATCTCTTTCCTACAATATACCGCAATGTTCACAGTCAAACTGCGGATTTTTGTGCACAATTCGAACATAGTAACAATTGTAGAACAATTCGAAGATAGTAAAATGCATATAATAGAGAAAAATATATAAGACATTGGAAGTATAGTTCCTATTAGTAACATTTAACAAATAGATTTTTACGTAAATTTATATCTTGCAGAGCAGATAAATTAAAAATTAGAATCTCGGTAGAAAATTCTTCTATCTATCGAGTATTATAAAGAGTGCTATACTTTCGACATTCTATATATTTTATCATATTTTCCGCGTTCTGTGCAATTTTCAACTTTTAAACTTCCTAAAAGTCTATTAATAAGTGAAACAATTTTCTATCTAGATTCCATTTTCTTTTTTCTTTTTTTTTTAGTCATATTCGAAAAATTATGAACTTGCACGAATATCCCTAGTCTAATCATAACGTTTCGTTTCTGGGGAATATGCATGTCGCGTTTGCGCACTTTTTTCAGATAATCTGGGTTATTCGCGTTATTGGAAATTGTTTAGTCGATGACATTTATCTTATTTTAATCATCCTTAAGAATTTACTAAATTCGAATTCTACTTTTAATAAAACGTGGGTCAAAAGTGCTAACCGACACTTTCTTTGAGAACGTGATGGGAGACACTTGGCTTGGATAGTGGTTCTGTTCGTTGCATTTACTATTTCCAAAGATTCGTGGAATTTCTCGTTTAGGGATTTTCCTACACCGCGTGGCCGATGCAGCAAGATACTTTAAAGTGACTCTTGGTGCGAGTAGCATTGCGAAGGATTTTAATCGCAAGAAGGAGAGTTTGAATTTTGGTGTACAGAGTGGAAGTTGGAAGCTTGAGTCGAGTTTCGGTTTGTTTCAGAATTTACGTGAGTTTGTTGTCTAGGGATTTTCGTTTGGAACATGAACATCGCAAAATAGTATTTTCACATTATTCTTAGCGCGAATGTATGCCTGGCAAATTATTCAGTTTAGAAATCTGTTGTTAGGGATTTTCGTCTGGTTCAATTTAAACCCATCCTATGTTTCGCTGGAATTGTAAACATTTCTCACGAATATAAATATCTTGAATTGAAGGTATCTATTAGATTGGCAACTAAGAGATTGCGGATTTTGTCATTAGGTGGTATTGACAGAATCCGCAATCACTTAGTTGCCAATCTAATAATAACTAGACCAAGACTAGTTCAGTTTTTCTTAGATTTGTAAATATATCATTCAGCAACTTTGGATAGTGGAAGCGATATTAGCAATAATAGTTCTCGATGTGGATGAAATTATCGAGTTTTTGATCGTCGGTATGAGCATTTGAATTTGGTAAATGTAGTTGGTTGTGGGTCACAAAAATATTACATTTCAGAATTGATTGCAGAGCAATTGTATCTTAATCCACGCAAATGTCTTATATATTCTCTTTTAATCAATCTAACAATCATAATTTAGAATAAATTAATTTAACATTAATTAAAATATAAACAACAAATTTTAATTTAATGTAACAATCGATCTATACAGTTTGCAGTCACTTCACATTACCTAACATCGGAATACTATTCTCCTTACAACCAGTCTGCCGACAACATACAGTGTGCACCCAGCGACTGCATTCCAATCTGCTCAGACCTTTAACAGTCCAAGAATATACAGCGTTGTTCAAATATTTCGCTCGCCTATTATTTTCAAAGGATTTTCGTTTCCAGAAAACGACAGAGAAAAATGTGAGAAATATCAAGAATTGTAAGAATTAAATTTACGCATGCGAGTAGCATTGAAAGGTTTTACCACTTTTGGGCCATAAAATGTACTGAGGATTATTGGGTTGGCACCTAAGTGGTTCCGGATTTTGTCAATGCCACCTAATGGCAAAATCCGCAATCACTTACTTACCAACCCAATATTAATGTAAAGTATTCAAATCTATCAAAGTATTTGATAATTTAATTAAGATGCAAATGAAGGAACAATTGGACGATCTTTAACATACAATCTTTTAGAAAAAGAATCTTTAAAATATTTCAATATTGAGTACTGATACGAAGCTTTTGAGCAATAGTTTCGTATAAATAATTATTAAAGAATAGAAAGAAGCTGATGGCTATTGTGATCTTATTGGGTTGGCACCTAAGTGGTTCCGGATTTTGTCAATGCCACCTAATGGCAAAATCCGCAATCACTTACTTACCAACCCAATATTAATGTAAAGTGTTCAAATCTATCAAAGTACTTGATAACTTAATTAAGATGCAAATGAAGGAACAATTGAACGATCTTTAACTTACAATCTTTTAGAAAAAGAATCTTTAAAATATTTCAATATTGAGTACTGATACGAAGCTTTTGAGCAATAGTTTCGTATAAATAATTATTAAAGAATAGAAAGAAGCTGGTGGCTATTGTAATCTCATTGGGTTGGCAACTAAGTGGTTGCGGATTTTGTCAATGCCATCTAATGACAAAATCCGCAATCACTTAGTTGCCAACCCAATATTAATGTAAAGTGTTCAAATCTATCAAAGTACTTGATAATTTAATTAAGATGCAAATGAAGGAACAATTGAACGATCTTTAACTTACAATCTTTTAGAAAAAGAATCTTTAAAATATTTCAATATTGAGTACTGATACGAAGCTTATGAGCAATAGTTTAGTATAAATAATTATGAAAGAATAGAAAGAAGCAGGGTGGCTATTGTAATCTTATTGGGTTGGCAACTAAGTGGTTGCGGATTTTGTCAATGCCACCTAATGGCAAAATCCGCAACCACTTAGTTGTCAACTCAATATGTTTCATGTGTTTCGTTTCTTAAATCCTAGTTACCCGCGTCTCCTTCTAAGGATTTGCGATTTCGCCAACTGTCGCTGAATCCTTCACAGTAAATGTAAACCTAAGCTGTAGTTGATAGGTCTTTCGGAAGATTGTAGTTTACGGTGTAGCAGTTTCTGCTCGCGTCCTGCTTCAGGATCGCACTTGCATTTCATCTTGTTTTGTGTCTCGCAAACTAATATATGATACTGTTTGTTGAAGTTAGCCATCGCGAAATTTAACTCGCTGTTCATACTCGATGGAAGATTCTCGTGGAAACCGGAACATATTGTTTCGCATTCTCTTCGCTCACACGTATATCTTATCATGAAATCTCACTTTATCCTTGATCTTCCGTAAACTGTTTGCTTGTGAGAAAAACAATTATGATTTGCTATAACGATACGTTTTAATCCCAGTAATATTAATATATTCTTTCATATATTATACTATTTGGTGTATGAGTAATAGACAAGCCACGTATTAGGTTAGCAACCAAGTGATTGCGGATTTTGTCATTAGGTGGTATTGACAAAACCCGCAATCGCTTAGTTGCCAACCCAATAGTTTGAAACGTAAAGGAAGATGATGTTACATGATGTGGCAGTGAGTCATTTGTTTTTTTCGGTATTGAATATGAATAGTGTGCCAGGATAATGAAACCTGAAAGTATATAAAATACGCAATTGATCAGTTTGTTTTGTAAAACGATCGTACGTAATAAATCGTTGTCAATAAATTGTGTGCTGTCATAGTAATAAAGTAAAATAGCAGTAATAGTGAACACGATAAGATTTAAACGTTATAAATATATGGACATTCTAATTCATGTGTACATTCTAATTTAAACAACGATGACGAGGTCAACAATAGGAAATCGACAGTCCAGTGAACATTGTTAATCAAATGTTGCAAAGAATGTCACAATGTCTAGATACTATTTTATCGTCTATAGCTGCTCGTATTTTGTGTTACGATGCTAGTGTGTACATTTAGTCACGTGTTGAATTTTACGAGCAATATGAAATAATATTATTGTTTATTGAAAAACAACTTTGCCTGTCAAGGTTTCTCGTTACGATGCTACGTTTGATTGTTAAAGTTGAATGTATATGAAACAGAAGAAATTCTACGATATAATATTCGATCAATGTTTCTGTATCAAATTACGTTCGACAATACATTGGTGTGTATTAACAGCGATCGATAATTGGCACAAAAAAAAAAAAATTATTTCATTACTCGTTGAATTATTCGATCGTGAATTCCTCATTTGTTTTAATTGGTATTAAATTTCCTTCGAATTTTACAGCAGGGCTATCCACAAAGTATCGTAACGACTATCGATATGAAATATGGTTTATCGCTTTCCACGTACAATCGACTTCTCTTGCAGAACGTTTTATATTTACGACCTTTGTTTATGACGATAAATCGTACGTGGATAGTCATGAATTTTTGAAAGCTTTGATAAGATGATCGCGATAAAAGTGTATCTATCGTTTTAGAAATATAAATATGGGGATGGTTGAGTAATATTTGCGAATACAATTATCTGTCTGCTTTCGATTTATTCCACTAATATTACAGCAACGAGGAACGTCGTATTCACTTTTTATCATAACTTGATTTTCACAAGTTTATTAATTGATTAGGACCAATAAATAGTTTAAAAATGAAACTTTAAAAAATTGCAAAAATAAAAAAAATTCACACCTTAAGAACGACCAAAATATTGTCAGAAAGCTTCGATCAATTTGGTACAAGAGACCGTTGACAAACCTAACCTATTGGGTTGGCAACTAAGTGATTGCGGGTTTTATCATTAGGTGGTATTGCCAACCTAATAAATCACAAATTATAAACTTCTAGAATTATTAGAAAAGATTCTTCGAAATTTCCAATCGATTTGACTATCAAATTCCAATTTTTGAAGTACCAAGCAAACTCTCAGAAATCTACAATCACAATTCAACATGAAGGATTACTGAAAAATCTAATCCAAACTTGAAGTGTCGCATGTAAAATTTGCAAAAAATTCTCGTAGATGCTTAGTGCATTCGTAATGAAGATCTGACAGAAATCTTGAATCGATTTAATATCCAATATCACTGCTCGATTTCGTTTAAAATTCTTCCGTGATCGTCATAAAAATCCAAAAACAGAGCAATCCTGTTCGCTGAAGCGGTGATCTGGAGGATCGATGGCTAGTGCACGTCGAGAGCAACTTATTGAAAACGGTTCGTCGCACCTGACGCCTCCGCCGTTGCTGGCCAGGTTTCATCCTGGCGACCGCTTACTCCAGAAACGTAGCTCGTGGGACACAGTGGCCTCGTGTTTCATGGGGAAACGGAATATATCGCCGGATCATCAATCCTGACTGCACTGGGAATTTTATGTCGTTCCACCGGGATGCTCTTACTTGACGTGTCCTGAGTAGTTTCTTATTTACTTCGCCCGCAATATTTCCTAAAATATTCTGTCTGGAAAATCGTCGTTGACTCTTGTTCGTTTAAAATCTTTGCAAAATGATTCTTCGGAATATCAATCATCGAGCATTTCTCTCGATGGTTTAGAATATTTTTACGATTATTCGAGACATGGGTCAGTGAAAAATGGGATGAAAATATTTCCAAAATAGCTCTCCAAAATGTAGATCATTGAGAATTTCCCTCGTTGGTTTGGAATATTTCTACCATATTATTCTTTGAGACTTGGATCATTCAAAAATAAGAAGATATTTCCAAAATGATTTTTCGGAATGTAAATCATTGAGAATTTCCCTCGTTAGTTTGGAATATTTCTACCATATTATTCTTTGAGACTTGGATCATTCAAAAATAAGAAGAAGATATTTCCAAAATGATTTTTCGGAATGTAAATCATTGAGAATTTCCCTCGTTGGTTTGGAATATTTCTACCATATTATTCTTTGAGACTTGGGTCATTCAAAAATAAGAAGAAGATATTTCCAAAATGATTTTTCGGAATGTAAATCATTGAGAATTTCCCTCGTTGGTTTGGAATATTTCTACCATATTATTCTTTGAGACTTGGGTCATTCAAAAATAAGAAGAAGATATTTCCAAAATGATTTTTCGGAATGTAAATCATTGAGAATTTCCCTCGTTGGTTTGGAATATTTCTACCATATTATTCTTTGAGACCTAGATCATTGAGAAATAAGAAGAAGATATTTCCAAAATGATTTTTCGGAATGTAAATCATTGAGAATTTCCCTCGTTGGTTTGGAATATTTCTACCATATTATTCTTTGAGACTTGGATCATTCAAAAATAAGAAGATATTCCCAAAATGACTTTCGGAATGTAAATCATTGAGAATTTCCCTCGTTGGTTTGGAATATTTCTACCATATTATTCTTTGAGACCTAGATCATTGAGAAATAAGAAGAAGATATTTCCAAAATGATTTTTCGGAATGTAAATCATTGAGAATTTCCCTCGTTGGTTTGGAATATTTCTACCATATTATTCTTTGAGACTTGGATCATTCAAAAATAAGAAGATATTCCCAAAATGACTTTCGGAATATAAATCATTGAGAATTTCCCTCGTTGGTTTGGAATATTTCTACCATATTATTCTTTGAGACCTAGATCATTGAGAAATAAGAAGAAGATATTTCCAAAATGATTTTTCGGAATGTAAATCATTGAGAATTTCCTTCGTTGGTTTGGAATATTTCTATCATATTATTCTTTGAGACTTGGATCATTCAAAAATAAGAAGAAGATATTTCCAAAATGATTTTTCAGAATGTAAATCATTGAGAATTTCTCTCGTTGGTTTAGAATATTTCTGCGATGATTTTTCAAGATTTAAATCAGTGAAAAATGAGCAGATATTTTTCCCCATAAATCTGGAATATTTCTAGGATGTTTTTTGCATTGAGACTAGGGAGTATTTTAAAAAAAATTTCCTTTTACAAGAGCAATATAAAGAGATTTTATTATTCCATCTTGGTGGATGTGTGAATACAATGAAACTATGAAACGAGGATTTCCCACTCGACAAAGTAACCCAGTAGAGTGGATTGTCATGCAAGGACAATCAAATTTTACGATTATAGAGCTGAAAGAAGTAATATACCTTCAAATTGAGGATGACAATCTGAACTCATAGGTCAACGTATCGCATGAAAGTGGTAGAAAGAACATTTCTAGGATCGTTAATTAAATATTCTAATCGTAAAAATAAATTATTTCAATTCCTAACGCTTCTATAAATTATATTACAATCCTCCTTCTTCTCATTTTCCATCACATTTAGAATTTATTATTCATAACCAAACTATGTAATACCACAGTATATAGTTGAAACGAGCACCGTGCACCACACGTTAATTCTACTCAAATAACTCGTGTAAAATTCTACTAAAGCAATTCCCATTTTCTCCAAAAATAATCCAACTATTTTTCATTTCCATTACATCTACAATTCCCTATCCATAACCAAATTGTGTAATGTTACAGTATAAATTGGCTAAAACCAACACTATGAATCGCATATAAAATGTTCACACACATAATCATATTCTCCAATTTTTCCAAAAATAATCCAACCATTCCAATTCCATCACAGTAATTACTAGTTATTACCTTTTTTATATTTATTTATATTACTATTAGTTACTAAATTAAATTAGTACTCACTATCAAGCATCACCTTTTATTCTTGCTTTTACCTCCAAACACGTTTTTCCCGCTAAACCTGCCACGATTCTATTTTCTATTGGATTGGCAACTAAGTGATTGCGGGTTTTGTCAATACCACCTAATGACAAAATCCGCAATCACTTAGTTGCCAAGTTTACGAGTCGACGGGATATCACGTGTACAACGTTCGCGTTCTCTTCGTGTCTTCGTATTATGCAAATGTACGGAGGAACGTTGCAGCCAGACAAGTGGTTAATAATACGTCTGTTGATAATGAGCCATGTTAGTTTCCGTTCACTTAGCCGGCACGCTGGCCAACATTAAGGACTTTCAGTCGAGGACAAGCTCGATAGATTCGGTGTTTATTCAACGGGAAGTTGCCACGACTGCTCCTAACCTTGCGTAGTATGACTTCATTATGGATCAATGCCAATTGTGGTGGCAGAAGTAAAGAAATTCGGAAATGATTGTGTAGTGATTGATTATACAGTGAAGTGAAAGTTGAAGTGGAATTGGTATTTGATTTGAAAAGTTGGATCATATTTCCAATCGAAGCTCGTTTTCAATTTTGCAGTTTCCTGTTTCATGTGAATTTGATAGGAATAATACAAATTTGCTGATGAGATGTATTTAATTAATTACCTTTCTTTATGGTTATTAAAGTCTTCATGATTTGTGATTATTAATTTAATTCTGATAATCCATTTTAGTTTTATCATTTACGTAGCATCTCATGAAATTTGTTGAAATAAGATGTCTCGATACGAAACTCGAATTTCGTCTATCAAATTGTGGCTACCAAAGTTTTCTATTAAAAAAAGTGGGGAAAAAAGAGAAAAACCTTTGTTTGAAAAATTTCTAAAATCAATTTACAATTTACAAGGTTTAAGTACAAGTTTAGGTACAATTTACATTCTACTGTATTATGCACAAAATTCATCAGCTGTTGCCTTAACGTAGGAAAAAAACTAGAAACTTACAACTTGAAGAAAGTTGCAAAATGACTACGAGTTACAAGCTCAGCAAAATGCTGGTTTGTCGTGTATCAAACTTTGAAAAAACTAACAAGTTATTACTTGGAATAAGTTGTAAAATAACATTTATCAGTTACGTATACTAAGTCGTTTATATGCAGAACTTATCAATAGTGGCTTAAAACTTAAAACGAAAAATCATTACCTCGACAAGTTTTTCAAATAACGTACACGATATATCTAAATGAAAAATAGCTGTAATCAACAGAAACTTTTTATCTTCAATTTTTATTATTACCATTCCTTATACAGCTGAATATATTTTTATTAACAGCAATGTTTCTAGAACAAGCCAAGGCTAAAAAGTTGATTTTCAATTTTCAATTGGCCAATTTTAATATAACGAGACTTTCTTTTTATCTGATATAGTCGTTAACTAATTTCACTAATAATATTAATTTTATCGGGTTCTGAGTTTCATTTCAATGATATCAAATTTTCCTAATCATATAAAAGCATTACCAAATGATACAAAATTTATTATAGTCAGATTTTCAATTTTCAATGGGCCAATTTTGATATAACAAGACTTTCTTTTTATTTAATATCGTTGTTAACTAATTTCACTAATAATATTAATTTTATCGGGTTCTGAGTTTCATCTCAATGATATCAAATTTTCCTAATCACATAAAAGCATTACCAAATGATACAAAATTTATTATAGTCGGATTTTCAATTTTCAATTGGCCAATTTTGATATAACAAGACTTTCTTTTTATTTAATATCGTTGTTAACTAATTTCACTAATAATATTAATTTTATCGGGTTCTGAGTTTCATCTCAATGATATCAAATTTTCCTAATCACATAAAAGCATTACCAAATGATACAAAATTTATTATAGTCAGATTTTCAATTTTCAATTGGTCAATTTTAATATAACGAGACTTTCTTTTTATCTGATATTGTTGTTAACTAATTTTACTAATAATATTAATTTTATCGGGTTCTGAGTTTCATCTCAATGATATCAAATTTTCCTAATCATATAAAAGCATTACCAAATGATACAAAATTTATTATAGTCGGATTTTCAATTTTCAATTGGCCAATTTTAATATAACGAGACTTTCTCTTTATTTAATATCGTTGTTAACTAATTTCACTAATAATATTAATTTTATCGGGTTCTGAGTTTCATCTCAATGATATCAAATTTTCCTAATCATATAAAAGCATTACCAAATGATACAAAATTTATCATAGTCGGATACAATTAATTATATAATTGCAACAATAAATACAGAAGTGCACAAACAATTTTTCTACCTACTCTAACTACACGGTGCTATTAAAATGATTGTACGTTCGTCATCGTGCACGATGAGCGTTCGTGGTCACGGAGGAAACATATGGAGACAGAAGTTATTCGAGGGGCGCAGCTGACTTGACTACAAATATCGTGGCTGGTGTTGCAGAAACTCGATATGAACGGTGCCGCTCGCCCTTGTGCCAATAAACTGTATTGCAGCTCGTATCTCGCTGCTAGAGCCATTAGCTTGTCGAATCCTAATGCCGATTGCGATTATTACGATCTGCCAATCGCCTATTTCAAATGCGACTCGCGATCTTTAACGTTTTACGTTTCCGGTCTCTGGGTATCTCGCTCAGAATTTTCCTCGGTTTGTGCATTCGGTCTACGATGGAGAACATAGTGGAGCTAAATTTAAGTTCGTCCATGAGACGTGAAATTTTCCGAAGATTTCTCTCTTCCAGAGAAAATATAGGAAGGTCATTGGTTTACAGTAGATTTCTAAAATCGGTGTCTACAGAGTATGAATTAATTTGTCACTGGAAGTGTTAATATTTTGCACGTGGTCGTTTATTTATTTAGGATTTTTCAGTATCTGTCGCCAGTATTCCATAGTAACTCGTCTCACCTGCTTTCTCATCTCCGAAAACATTCATTTTACCAATCTGACGGTCTCGAAGTTTGTACCTTCCAACACTCAAATTAGCCATGTCACATTTAACGCGTTGACTTTCAGGGGAATTTTATAATATTGGGTTGGCAACTTTGTCAATAGGTGGTATTGACAAAATCCGCCATCGCGTAGTTGCCAACCCAATATATATAAAATTCCCACTCCTGTACAGTCTGTTGTATTGGTAACTAAGTGATTACTTATTCTGTCAATAGGTGGCATATTTTTTCCTAATGGGTTGAAATATACTACATGATAACATTTTATTTTTGCAAAATATCATGTATATATATATTTGCGCGCTATTTCTTTGAGAGTGTTATCTGACTCACATATATTGTAAAAAATGTAATTCATGCAATTTGTCTTATTTTAAAGACACTCGCGGCTAAGAAATACCACTTGGTTTGCAATTTTTCTAATCACATCCTTCCTCGTCCGATCTTATCACTCATCCTTGCGTACTTTACTCTTCATGCTACTCTTAATCTGGTTACTGCACACTAATTGTCTACGTTACAAGTCGCTGCTACTCTAAGACTATTATATCCGCCAAGGACCCTGTTGCTAATTGTTTGCTTGTTGCATCTTTTAATCTCTGGTATCTTCTCTGCCATTTTTTTCTTTACCATTTTAATCCCATCTTTCTTAACCATTCCTTCACCAGTTCCTATCTTCTATCTCTCAGAATAATTCTCTACGCTTGTGTTTAGTCTGCCTACTCCTGTGCAGTCTGTTGTATTGGGTTGGCAACTAAGTGATTGCGGATTTTGTCATTAGGTGATATTGGCAAAATCCGCAATCACTTAGTTGCCAATACAACAGACTGTACAGGAGTACTGACTACTAGAACTGTAGTGCAACTGACGTTGTAGAAAATTTAATCCATGAGGTTCATCTTGCTTGAACCATGTTAAAGGACCTAGTAACGTGGGTCACTGAGCCATCGCGGCAGTCAACGTGTTTGAAAATCTTTCTCAAACGAATCTCAGTTAGTCAGATGAATTCGCCTCGAAAACGTCGATCGGTGTTTCCGCTCGCTTTAGATTGACGCCGAGTGTTTGCACGAGGTGAGCAACGGAAATGGCGAGGCTGTGCAAGTGAACATAAACGCGGTGTTTCGTGCTGCACCACATTTCTCACGCATCTGGCCAGAATCCCGTTTGGATTACGTCGTAGAAGGAGGTGGAACGCGCAGCAACCAAGAAAGGGGTTGGGCTGGTCTTTTCACAGGAAATTGTGGTTCTGTGAATGCCGTTTGGATTACTCAAGAGCGTCCAACCGATGCCTGATTTCGGGAATCAGCACCAGGCAGCCCCGGATCCTCGCATCATCCTCGTTTGAGAACACCTCAGGCATGAAGGAGCGCGAGATGAAACTCTTTGGCTGCCGATGGTCCTTTTGGAATTTCGCGACTAATCTCGCAGGTTCGTCATCCGGATATTATTGAACAAACGAACGTCACACAGCAGATACTATTCGTCTTTTGTCTCTCTCTCTCTTATTTGCCCTCGCGCGTTTTCTTCCCTGATCATCTGATCATCGACTAATGCTGAAACAGCGAGAAGACGGGGTAAATCGGGTGAAAATTACGAAACCACTGCGGGACCCGCATTTTCAAGTCTCCGTAGAAACATTTTTATTGTCAGAACTTTCTAAGTTTAACTTTGAAGTGGCCAGTTTCTTGGTAAACTGAGCTATGGCTGTGTAAGATGTACAAGATATACTTGGAGGTGTTTGGTGAATGGGAGGATGCTTTCGTAGAATAACAAGACCGAGTCGATGGAGATGACGCGGAGGTAATCGCGGAGGTCGATCGTTTGCCTGGTTTCAGTTTCAGATGATGTTTCGTAGATTGGGAAACTCCGTTTTGCTCTTTCAGTGTTGAAGTTATTGTTACGTTATTCTTGATTCCCGCTCTTAGAAGGAATTGTTTTATTTAAAAATAACTTGTATTTCGATTGTACATAATATTGATCCTTCGTACTTCTGTCTTCTTTGTCTTTATTTTTCAGTGAAGCATTTCACCTTTGTAGTATGAAATTAAGTATCGTCAAATGATACGAAATGCACTTGCATCTAATTAATTAGTAGATACGTAGATGTTATAGTAAATATAATAGTGTACCTATAGTTGTTGTAGCTACGATAGGTTTATTAAATCGAAAAATGTGGAACTTCTATCTCAGTGAACGTGAACCAGAATCCACGACGATCATCGACTAAATGCTGAAACAGCGAGAAGACAGGGGAAATTAGGTGAAAATTATAAAACCACTGCGGGACCCGCATTCTCAAGTCTCCACAGAAACATTCACATTGTCAGAACTTTTTAAATTTAAATCGCTCATGATCCTCGTAGATAGCAAATTACATAGCCGGAAGCGCGCTCATCTGGTTACCTTCTTTTACCAACGAGCAAAGATTTCACCAAAATTGGACACGCGCCGTTCTACGTAGCAATCTGCTGATTGTAAATTCGACCGTGAAAACGTCTTCACCGGGTGTTAGGAAACGTCGAATGGAGTTTTCGTATCGATATCGAAGGAATCGACGAACGAAACGAGGCCATTGTTGATTCGACCCAGTTTCCCCTAGAAATTTTCTAGTTCCTTACGGCGATTCGTTTGCGTTGGGGAAATTTTGGTAGAAATTGAAACGAAGAAATTACTATAATTTGAGATGTGTGATACGTGCTTACTACTAATTACTATAATGTGATTCAAAATGGATGTTGTGTTTAAAATTAATCGCCAGAGTAAGTGGTATTGCACTCCTTTGACGACAGACCAAAAACTATTGGGTTGGCAACTATGTCACTTAGTTGCCAACACTTTCGATGACCAAATTTGGCAACTCGAGAATTGTCGCTGTTGTAAACATCTAACTGTGAAGTGCAATAAAAACCTTAATTATTTACTTAATTGTTTGCTTAATTATTTGAAGTGGCGAATTGCAAATCTCACTTTTTGCGATTTTGATAACATTCGGCCATCAGGTTTCCGACTAGCATCTGCAGGTGCTATAGTTGCTTGTTTTTCGATTGATCTGCGATGAAGTAACAATCCGTCACGATTTAAAGGTTATTCGTAGTATCAGTAATCATCAGCCGCTAAGTGAATTCATTGATCTTGCGACTATTGTGTACGAACGTTTGTTTCATCGTAGTTGGGCAACAACGTTACCGCAAACTGGCTCAGTTGTATCATTGCTCTTGATGATGGAACGTGCTTGTCATCTGTCCAGATGCACCTCATCGCTGCTAGGTATCCTGCGGCGATTTCCATTTCGATTTTCTTCGATTTCGCCCAAATTCTTTCTATTTCTTGTGTATAGGGCGTCTCAGTTATATTGGGTTGGCAACTAAGTGATTGCGGATTTTGGCAATACAACCTAATGACAAAATCCGCAATCACTTAGTTGCCAACCTAATATATCTTCTTCGGTAGATTACAGAAAGTATAGTATTTTGTGTGTAATTTGAGTGATATCAAAGGACGAGTAGCTCTCAAAGAATATTTTTCTTCGAACGTAGTTGATGTTTTTTCCTTGCGTGTTGCAGCTGACATTGAGATGCAAAATTATACGATCTCGAAATAATTTTCAAAAATAGCAAAGAATCTTTTCTGGCGTATAATTAAATTGTAAAATTTTCATTTATAACACACGCGCACAAACAATGGCGACCTTCTAAATTTGGCTAATGCTTCGGACGAATTTCTGTAGGAATATGACAACATTCTACGTGAATTTTAGGTTAAGTATGAAATTAAAAGTACTTAGAATTGTTTACGACATTCCTTCAATGACGTTGTATCTTTTTAACTAACCTTTTCCAATTTATTGAAGTTTGGAAAAAATCAAAGTCACCGACCAATTTGTAAAATATTAGGTTAGCAACTAAGTGATTGCGGCTTTTGTCAATGCCACCTAATGACAGAATCCGCAATCACTTAGTTGCCAACCCAATATTAGCAAAACTTGTCTTCAAAGTCAGATGACACGATAATATTTGTCAACTCAAAGTTTCCTCGAGAGTTAACGTTTCTATTAGTATTAGTATTAACAAATATAGTGTTAAGAGTTAAACGTTATGGCGTAATATATTTCAATCTATTGCAGTTTTCAAAACAAACTACCAAAAATTCACGTATTGAGCTCCTTATGTTGAAATTTAATATCCTCAGAATAGGCCGTCCTTTGTACATTGATCACGTGATCCTTCATCCTACTCGCATAATTTCCCTCTTTCCTTCTCGATCCCCTAATTTCCTCTAATCTGTTCCAGTTTAACCCTGCATGCGTATCATCACTCAGCCAGATTCATTCAAAAATTAACTGAACTCGTTTATAGAATTTTATCTTGGCCGTACGCGTTTCGGTAACATCTATCCCGAACGTAACCAAATTTATTCCCTTTGTTTCCTTCTCGGGTCGGATGTGATTTCAGGCCAACAGCCAGTCGCGTTCTCTTTCACTCTGCTTCCCCTCCCTTCTGTCTCTTTTATCTCGTTTCTCGCTATCCTTTTCTCATTCCAACCGATCGTCTCGTCGTCAACGTGCCATTGGTCGAGAGAGACCGGAGTAATATCCGTTTGAGGAATCAGCACGGAAGCTCCGCCAGTATCTCTGCTTCCGGTGCAGACGTTCGATACCCTTTGATCGCGCATTCTTTTTGCCCCACCGTCTGTTTATTTATTAACCG
This sequence comes from Bombus hortorum, assembly GCA_905332935.1. Classification (NCBI taxonomy): domain Eukaryota; kingdom Metazoa; phylum Arthropoda; class Insecta; order Hymenoptera; family Apidae; genus Bombus; species Bombus hortorum. The sequence continues at coordinate 3,669,842 of HG995205.1, read as the reverse complement.
AACGGATGAAGGCTCTTCGCCCGGTGTCATATCTCCTTTCCAACTTCCTCTTTCGCATCCAAGCAAATAGGAAGCGAGAGAATGTGCTCTCGTGTGGTTCGAGGATGTGCTTCGGTGAAATGTTACGCGTGTAACGCGTGCGTGCGCGTTAGCAGACTGTGCTTGTGGTTAGGTTAGGTTAGGTTGTTTCGATTGAATTTGAAATTGAAAAGTGATTTATGGTTTTTTTGGAGATGTTTGAAGGGAAAGAATTGGCGGACGTAGTACTGTGCCTGTGAAACCGTTGTGTGTTTGTGAAATATCTAGAGTTCATGGATTTTAGTTTTAGATCTTTGAAGGCTGTTTAACCCTTTGCACTGCTATGTGGAGTGTGACTTGACATCAGTTTTTATCTCAGGAGCTCCTCTGTCGAGTCCCACTCGACATTCTTTCATGTCCCACTCTTTTTGTGATTGCATCCTGGAAATTGTTTCAAAATATATCATACACTTAAAAATTAGAAAATACAACAATAGTGTGAATAAAATTGGTATTTAAGTAAATTTCTTTATTTATTTAAATTGTCTTATCTTTTGGTTAAAGTAGATTCCAAATAAAATGCTTAAAAGCGTTGGCAGTTGCTGGTAACGAAATTGAAATAAAATTCGCAGTGCAAGGGGTTAAAGGAAGAAAATTGTAAAAAGATACGGTTTTCAGGCAGTTCTATTACGCTCTCCAAGGAATCCTGTAAATACAGCAAATTAAATTTAAAAGATACTGTTTGCCACGCTGTTACCTTTCTCTGCTTTTCAATGTATGCGATTGATCGCTCTAACTTCTCAACAGCTATCATCTAAGTATATTATAGTTTTTTAATGCTGAGCAAAAATGTCGAAAAATTGTTTATTTAAAACGCTGGAACAGGTGATAAGAATACGTCGTACGTATTTTAATGGATTTGTGAAAGCGAAATAGTAGTGAAATTAGGAGAGCTGGCATTTTTATTCGAACGTAAATACTAGCTAATTCACGAGGACAATTACAAACCTGTCCCTGGGTCAGTCGTAACCCACCACCCATTAACGTGGATAATTTCATTACTGCTGGCTGCACGATCTACAATTATGAGCCGGTCTTTTGCTTTCGTGCGCGATTTCATAGTCGTTGTTAAATACATTGGCGTAATTCTCGTATTCTCTCTGGTGCGATATAAATCGAAAAGAAATGAACAATTGCTATTGGCTGGTTATCGAGCATGTTACGCGAAATTATGTAACGTGTGAAACGTGTCAGAAAGTGTAAATGTATATGTTTCTATCTATAGTTATAATTAGCTGGCACAAGTAGCACAGATATGAATTTTACGCGTTTTGTTCCACTTACGAAATATGGTTACAAAATTACAAAATTACGATATTGTAAAATTACGATATTACAAAATGTGAACGTAGAAAAGTACGTTGTTCGAGGTATACATTTGTCGTTTTCATCGAACGTTCTCTTCTGTTGAATAATCAAACGATGTAGGTGAAAAGCATTTAATAACGTAAAATCTAAATTGCAAACTCGAAGGAAGCTTGTCTTTAGAATTGCACTGTGTTTCGTCGAATTGCAAACGTTTCGTTTCTCTGGTATATTTAAACAAATACTAGTGCAAATTCTACTAATTAATCGTGCAATTTTCTTACCCATTTTAGAAATAAAGAATTAATCAATTATTTAAATTAATTAATTATTTAAATTAAAGAATTATTTAAAGAAATAAAGAATTTCAGAGGAATGTTTCGATTTCAATTAGAATATATCCCTTTTTTTCTTCACGATTATCAAAATTTAGAGCTTCTCCAGAGCTTTATGAAATAAAAAGGATTCCTTTCGATTTGATATTTTATGAACGACGAACGAGATGAAGTTCTGAATATTCCGCAAGCCTGTTCCCTTCGTTCTCAGTTTTTCAGATGTCTGGCGAAGATATCCACCGTTACATCCGTCTTCGCTCGTATTTACAACACCGTATACGAGCGTGTGTTGCTATTTCATGTGTGCGTTATTCGCGACACGTTCAACGGGGAGCGGCATTACGAATCACGCCAGCTTCCTTATTCAATATCCGAGTTCGACGACGTTGATGTCGCGTGATAGGCGTTCCTTATTCGTTTCAAGAACTTCCTGGACACGGATATCTATCTGATACAGTAGCATGCAAAAGTTTTACCAGCTACTGAATAAAAATGTTTTGTTTTACAAATGAATTTAAGAATATTTGATAATACTATATTATTAATGTTATTATTTAGTTTTAGAATTAACAGTTATTTACAAAATACATCGATTTCTTTGCAATTCTTGTCAGCTTTCTTTTTAACGATAATTCTGAAAGAAAAATGCTGCTGAATAAATTTGTTAATAAGTTAATTTGCGTTTATTAGGCTGTTCTCTTGTTCATATGTTCTTATGTATTCTGTAAGATTTTGGCTGCTTAATTCTGAAATATCTCGTTTTAATTCGTATAATACAAAGCATTGAATAAAAAGAAGAGATATGATGAAATTTTGAAATATTTCATTTTACAATCATTCGTATCACTCGAAACACGTATTAAAAAATATAATGAAATACCATGGAAACAATATAACTGTTGAGAATTGTAGATCTTAATCGTCAAAATAAATGTATAGCAACACTTACATTACACTTAGAATTGATATCAAAATAGTTTCAAATTTATTTAATATGTGATTTACGAGATATTCGTGGATACATATTTGCAAGCGTCTCAGCGCTCTCTTTGTTCCGCCATCTTCTATTGGCTTGGCAACTAAGTGATTGCGGATTTTGTCAATACTACCTAACGACAAAATCCGCAATCACTTAATTGCCAACCTAATATACCACACTACCAAAGGAACAGTTGCATTCGTCTGTTTTACGAGACGCTGTGCACGCACATACTCCTACACACTCATACTCATATATGTGTGTCACTACTACGCGGCTAACCTAGTGTAGCACACAAAATCACACATATCTCAATAATAACAGTAAAATTTGAGATTTTTCATATAAACAAAGACGAACAAAGTTTCTAACACAATAAAACGAAATATTAGGTTGGCAACTAAGTGATTGCGGATTTTATCATTAAATGATATTGACAAAATCCACAATAGACTCAGCGACAGAAGGAACCAACTTTGCTCCAACTTTTCAAATATTTCTTTTGTAAGATTCGTAACTGTTGAGAATTGTGGATCTTAATCGTCAAAATAAATGTATAGGAACATTTACATTACACTTAGAATTGATATCAAAATAGTTTCAGGTTTATTTGATATGTGATTTACAAGATATTCGTGGATACCGATTTGCACGCGCCTCAGCAATCTCTTTATCTCACAATCTTCTATACCAACGGAACCGTTGTATTCATCTGTTTTACGAGACGCTGTGCACGCACATACTGTCACACACTCATATTCATATATGTGACTACTACGTGGCTAAACTATCGTAGCACACAAAATTACACATATCTCAATAATAACCTCCCAATAATATGGTCTACTACTAGACTAGAACTAACTACTAGAACTAACAAAAATTGGATCGTGCAATTCCAAATTCATGAATTAAAAAAATATAAAATGTACAAGCATCGTCGGAACGTAAAAAAGAAGCACATCCAATCTTGTTCCTCTAATACTATCTTTCTTTTTCTAATTGCAAATCAGAAAAGAGGTACGACTCGTTCCACTTATCTGAGGACCATATTTCACAGAAATATTCTGTGCAAAGGCACGGTAAATGGAACGTGGCCGGTGAAAATTGTTTCATCGTGTAAACGACCTTCTTCGTTCCTAGTTTCTTTCAATTTTTACGCAGCCCGAATAAAAGGGACTGCGTGTAATGCAAGCACACGGAACAATTTTGGTAATTGGCGCGACCTTGATCATAATTAACCGCATGTATGCTGGTCGAATATCGACGGCTGCCATATTTGCTGCACTAACTTCCTACTGACGTAGCAATCGAATAACGCACCATATGAAACGGCTGGTAACGGATGTCGATTGGTTCGAGCGCTCATTGTTCCAGTGTAAATCAGACGAATGAAGAAGCTTTCGATACTTTGGATATAAAAAATAATTGATCGTTGCGAAGAGAAGGAGACACGAGCCCCTCAGAAGCTGTTGAGTTGGCAACTAAGCGATTGCGGATTTTGTCAACACCACCTATTGACAAAATCCGTAATCACTTAATTTCTAACCTAATAAATCAATCAACTCCACTTTTCAAATTCGTTTTAAACTACACCAATATAATCGTGACAATGCTGTATCGTTATAGCAACGATGAAATTTTTTTAAATGTTTCATGCAACGCAGAGCTTGCATAAATGGTGGAATATTTTCGCGAACCACGGTATATTGAAACTTTATAGTGGAACTGTGTAAACGTACGTCATAGCTTATCTACGTTTCTCGCGAAAATAACAAATAATACGCAACACACCTTGATGGTTATAAATGTTTATCATTGGTAATATCCGCGGTTTTAGTGCAAACGTGTGCCACGTTAGTCATAGATAAATGCGTTGTTATGACATTCAGTTGAAATGAATTTCAGCGATGAACTATGACAGCAATCTTATACTTCCTCCACGATAATTACTTCTATCAATCTCTCGGTCTTCTAATAAAAACACGTAACATGTTGTAACTACCAGAGATAAATGTATCACCGCGTAAGCAGCCTGAAAAAGTCAGATAAACGGCCTTCCGCTACTTAATCACAAATGTAATATTATTTGTTCGACTATATTTTTCATCAAATGACTTTTCTTCCTTACCGACGCGCTCTTCCCTCAGAAAACGTCTTCAGTTGTATTACCGCGTTAAATGACGCTACTTATTGTGTTGGCAAGTAAGAGATTGCGGATTTTGTCAATACCACCTAATGACAAAATCCGCAATCACTTAGTTGCCAGCCCACGGATCGTCAACGTGAAAATGTCAAAATGCCAGAGTGTACGTGTGTGTCATAAAAAATGTCACAATATCTCGTAGCCTAGCCAGAAGGGAAATTTCCAACGACGTTTTTTTTCCTCTCTTTTTTCCGGTCCATTTCGATTCGATCCTGTGTTCCCGGAGGCGGAAGCGGCTTCACACGGTCCGCACAGTCAATAGCGCGGTTCAATTTTTGAAGTGTACACATAATATATGGAGATACGTAGGTAGCTGCCAATTTATCGGGGGTCTGGACCTGCGATCCCTTCGTTCTCCACTGGGAGGTGACTTCGACCAACGCGATGCGCGGTCCGGAAAAATAGCAGCGTCGCACAGCGTGGCATTTGAACGGGGACACGGGACGAAAATCAAAATTCGCTGGCTACGTTCGCAGAACGTTTAAGAATTTAAAATACAATTTAATATAATTAATAATGCATTATTATTAAATAGACACTTTTACTTATATATATACAATATAAATAAATTTGTTCAAAACCTTTAAAAGTAAATACTATTGTATTATACCATACAAACTTCCAATAAATACAGTATAATACAAATATATTCTGCTTATAAATAATTTTATTTATATATATATAAAAATCTATTTATGAACTTAAAATTTTTTTAATTTTTTTTATTTTTATATGAAAAAATTATATTACCTATAGCATTATCGTTCATATGATATTTATATTTTTTTTTTTAATTTAACCCACTCAACAAACTATTTATTTATATATATATATATAATTAAATATAAATATACACCCCATCTTTTTATTCATATAAAATAAAAATTTTAAATACAATTTAATATAATTAATGATGCATTATATTGCAAACGTAATGCATACGTTAGCGAGCAACCTTCACACAGGGACCGTGCCAGTCTCTTCTCTGTGGTTTTTAACCTTTTCGCTACTACGGGCGAGTACAGTCTCTCTGCGTAAGATGCCACTGATTTATTTACTATGGACGACTATAGTCGGTCTGCGTAAGATGCCGCGTATTGTACATGCTAAAGCCTTTTATTAACAATAAAATGGTGTGACAAGAGAGCAGTGTATATGTTGTCCTTTTTCCACAATGAACAATTTGTTCACACGAAACGTTATTAACGCACGTGAAAAATAATTAAAAAATCGAAGTATGTTGTCGATTATAATCGATTGATGGGAACTGTGGAACGAATCGCGATACCAGCGCCAGATTTCCGATGTTGGCCTATGTGTAACACCATGTTTCGAAAAATACCACACGTAATACCATTATTAAAGCTATTTAATTATATAATTTATAATGTATATAATGTATAATTAAATAATTTATAAAATATAACAAAATATAAATTATATACAATATATATTATTATTTATATTTTGTAATGTTATTTTTTTGCAAATTGTAATTATTAGCTTGGCAACTAAGTGATTGCGTATTTTAAATAAGAAGGAAAATTCAAAATTTTTGCTTAAAAATAACTTTATTCAATTAGGTATTGTCCGTTTTCGTCCATCACCTTTTGCCATCTTTCAGGCAGTGTCATAATTCCATGTTCATAAAACTTCTGATTTTTCCCAGCAAAAAATAAATACTCTGTTTTGAGGAAACTTTTCTTTTTCGAAAAACACCGTCAGAACAGCTCAGTATGCCGTGAGGCGTAACCCTGACCGCTGACGATCCTTTGTTAATAATAGAAATATTTTTAATAGAATAAAATGTACTATCGAAAAGAATACAATTATTGTTATCGTTATTAGAGTGAAGTTGCACCTATCCGACGCGGTCGCGAAACAAGAAACGTTGGGCAACTGAATCAGTCGGATAATACGAGTTCGCCAGTTCTTCCTTCCTTCGTTTATCATTCGTGTTTATCATTCGTATAATCGGAGTTAATTCTCATATAACTGGATTTCGCTGAGCTGTGAAGTTCGTAAATACTAAGACAAAGACTTTTATCCGCATAAGCGTGACCGTCGCGTGACCTAAAGTCGAGTAATATGAGTTGAACAACGTATTCGGTAAATCGGGCATTGCGATGATATAAGTTTGCATAAACACAATTCTACTTATTCTAATTTTGGTTATGTTAACCAACACTGGTTTCAAAGTATTGAGGTGTCAATTCAAGGACGTCGTGGAGGCCGCTAATGGAGACGTTTCTTCAGGGTGGGGAAAACGCGAGGGTTGCATGGAGGATTTAAAAAAAGGAAGAAAAAAGGCAACTTTCGGAGGCAACGTTTGCATGTTTGCAGGTGGTGTCGTTTTGACCCAACGTTGGAATTTGGCCGAGTTCAGCATTTCCCGCGGAAACTGCCTTTGTCAATCGGCAACCGGCATTTGAACCGGATTGCCCCTTAAGAGGAGCGAGCTTTTTCATGTTCCCTTGATTCAACCTATGTGTGCAGACCTCTATGCCTTGCTGATCACGCTTTCGAGACAAAAACGTGGGAATTTCTGTCGACCCAGAGCTTTCGCTCGCACTTCGCCTCAATTTCCATCGAAATTTCACGTATTTTTCGTTTGGTAGAAATGACAATCGAAAATTTGAGAACTTAATGATCTGTGGCGACACTCGGCAACAATGTATATCGCCGAAGCGAAGTACCTAATGAGTCATCAATATCCCAACGGTCCTTCCACCGAATGTTCGAGAAAGAAGCGTGCGTGGCAACGGTCTAAGAAACGCGTGGATAGTGGGGATATTGAGGGGCGACGAAAAGAAAAGAATCGAATCCGATCGACAGTTAGGTTCGAACTTGGAAGTGATAAAGTTGTGCTATAACCGGGCAGCGAGATTGACTAGCGAAACCGAGAGCGACACGCGATGCGATCAAAAGAAGACACTTGTTAATAAATATATTGTTAACCTAAACACCGAGTGATTATTTAACGCACTACACCTAATATCACCTCAGATTGTTGAACCATTCTATTCTGTTCTGTCGAATATTTTTGCTTCTATAAACCAGTTATTTCGTTGGAAAAGTGGAATATCTTTTAGCCGAAGAATACTCTGATTTTACAATGTAAGGTTTCTTTCTTAACACATTGTTGACTGGCTACGAGTAAACTTGTGATGCGCTTTCTTTTCGCATCCGCGTCGTTTTCTCAGTGCGCTGTTGGAGATGATACAGTGCAGTTGTTTGTCAGTATACCTCAAGCTGTGTCTCCCGCTTATAAGACCCGTCAAGTTGCGTCCTTTTTTGTAAAAAAATGTCGACGATGACGGAACGTACCAATGAAGAATCTTTCAATGAATTATACGCGGATGTTTTATCTAACTGTCCGAGTGATCGTGAATCAAATTGTGGTGACTTGGACAATGATATTGTATCAGAAAATAGTGAATCTGATATTAGGCTATCAAAATATCATTAATCCTACGTGCATATTGCAATACAATAAGCACATGAAAGGGGTAGATTGTGCAGATTAGTATTTGGCGAACAGCAGTATTTTACGAAAAACCTTAAAGTGGTCCAGAAAATTAGCATTTTTCTGATAAACTGCACCTTGTTCGATGCATATAAAATGTACTGTACCTATCTGCCAGAAAATAAAACAAGATACAACAAATTTCTACTGGAAGTAACTAGAGAATGGATAAGTGTGGATTCCAAAGAATGCAGCATTGCGCCTGACACTCCTCGAATTTCTAAAACAGCTCCTTATTATAACGATGCATCCTTCAGGCTTTTCGGACTACTAAGAGACCACGAGTTAGAAAAAATAGTCACTAGCAGAAAAACAAATCCGACTATAGCGTGTAGAGTATGCTCCTCAAAAGGAAAGTGCAGCGAAACTAGATATATTTGCAAAAGCTGTTGGTACCATTACACGTAGGTTATGTTACACTGTTTATCATAGGAAAAAGAAATATTAAAAGTTGAATAATAAATAGAATTTATTAAAGTTTATTTATATTGTTTTACTTGCACATTCAATTACGAAATAATAGCCGATGACATGAGATAAATTTTCAGTAAAATTGCCGGTCAACAATGTGTTAACAGATGCTACATTTCGTGTAGATTTAATATGTTTGAACCTAATTAATTAGCATATAAAATGGCGCAATAAATAAAGTGGTGTACAAGTGTTTTTTGTAGACATGGAATGGGCTTTTCGAAGAACATGTAGTCGTTAGATCGACTATCTTAGCTTGCAATATTCTCGTAAACGTGCTCCTATTTACACAAACGATAGGAGATCTCGTTTCAAGTTAATGATTCGGGTCGTTCAAACGATATATTTCTTCCTTTTTTTTTTCTTTTTTGCATCGATCAGATGAAAGTTTGACGCTTGAGAAGTTTCATATGAAACCACGGGGCCGCGGTGTTCCATTTGCTTTCATCTTGAACTACTTCTTCGCCTTGATATTTCAGTAAAAAGTTGTTTGCGTCAAAGTTGCTTGCTTCTTCCTGTATTTTTTTCCCCCGATTGTCAACAATCCGCATCGTTCTATTTTAAACTGTGTTTCCAGACAAAACGTTTCATATTCCGGGAGTAATTTCTTTTCTTAAGCAACGAACGTTACCTTTTACTTTGAAGGATCGGTCGCCTTCAAACTTTCGCTTTGCAAATTTTACACCACTTTTCCATTTGAAATTTTTTGGCCAATCCTCCCCCCTTATTTCTATTTTCCTTTCTATTTTCATTTTTCCTTTCTTTTTAAATACTTGAACTTTCCTAGATTTAATCGATTCACAGTTGACAGGATTCTTCGTTGTGAAATACCCTTTACGTAGCTTCAATCAACTAAAATCTTTCTAGTTGTGTTACACGTAGTATCAATTGACCGTTCGAAGCCATAAAAGAACAAATCCCAACATATCATTCAGTGGTTCGAAACTAAGCTTCGCAGGTTAAGGAGTTCCCTACTTTGTCTTAACTATAAGTCGTTCTTGGAATAGGCGAAGTGATGTTGAACGGTCAATTGATTTCGGACGAGCTGTACCGAACTCTTTATCCCAATTACAGTTTCCACCAGGCACTTCAGGAATTCTCTTCACGGAATTTCGTTTGATCGTGAACGAACGTTGGTTATCCAATTTTCCCAATTTTTTTTGTTTTGATTCTACCAACAATATATATTAATAAACAAATTGCGTAGCATGAATTGCTGTTAATAATATGTTAACCCAATAAGTGTACAGTTATTACAATAATAATAATAAAATAAATGTATTAATAAAATGATAGTACATCGCGAAAATATTAAATGCAAATATTATATGTCGCCACTTATTCATTGGTTTTAATGGTGTTTCTTAATTCTCCTAACGACACCCTCACTTCTAAAGATTGTTGTATTTTATTTGTCTATAAAAATAACGTTGATAAATGTACAGATTGTATCGGGTTGGCAACTAAGTGATTACGGACTTTGTCATTAGGTGGCATTGACAAAATCCGCAATCACTTAGTTGCCAACCTAAAATATAGCACTGTAAACAGTAAGTCCCACACTTTTTGGTATTCATTTTAAATAATATTGTGCACACTTTTACGTTACTGTTACTGAAACATCCTAACATTAAGTGAACGTACGAATATTTTCATTTAGCAATGATATTTACATTCGCTGCAATGGAAGATCAAAAACTATCAATAGTGTTATAGAGTTCGAATATTTTTGTGTGAAGATACCAAACTGTTTTAACAAATTAGTTTAGTACACCTTATTTTAATTAATAATCGAAATTTAATATTGATATTGAATATTTAATAATAATTGAATAATAATTGAAATTTGTAAGTGTAAGCGTTCGAATACTTTCGTGAGCCACTGTATATACACAATTTACTGTTTTCCACGTGCAGTCAAATTTTCACTCGATTATCATTATTTATGTTTAAACGAAACCCCACTCATGGTACACGGTCATGGTACACGACGTAATGCGCTCGAAATTTCCAGCTTGAATATATTGGAAATGTTGGAACTTAGTTTAAAATAGTTAGAAATTAATTGAAGATATTTGCCATAATACAAATCACATGATTGCAACAATTGTGCACAATGACACAGATAGCTGTAAATAGCATGAAATACGATTTCGCGTGAGAAAGCTCGAGGCCAGGGACGATATCGCGGTGGTGCGACTTTCGTGAATCACGCGTAAATACGCAGATGTATCGGAATATCCAATTGGCCCAGGGGAAGTTAATCGGACGATACGTCCCGTTGCCAACAGGGCTGATCCGCAACCGCGACGACCGCAAATGGAAAATCCCCGTAAAAAGTAACGTAACCCGCTTTGCCCTATCAATCGCGCGACTATTCCCAGCTGTAAATCCATTTTTCTTCCTTGTCCTATCGTTCTCTATCTGTATTAACTTCCTGTTTTTTATACGAAAATCCCGTTTTAAACGGAAATTTCACAAATTTCAACGACGAATTAATTAATCTGTTAATTAGAGAACACGAGTTAGCTGGTCTGACTCGGATTCATAATCTCTTATAATCTCTTAATTCATCGTAATTTCTCTATTTGCATCTGCTATATTTTAATATGTTCGTTTGTTTCTGTTTCCAAGTGAATTTTATATTTGGTGACTACTCGGAAGAAATATAACGAGTCCCATTCTTTAATTACTTTGTTATATTAATGTTTCTTTGCTGACTAAAAGAACGTAGTTTGGTATAGAATAGTTGGAAAAAAGGATAAGACGATGCAAGCAGTTTTGATGATCAATAATCATGTTCTGTGAGAAATGAGTAATATTGTGTTACTTTAGTTAATTAACATCTTGTATATTTTATAAATGTTTAAGAGAGTGACATTTATTCAGTTCTATTGGGTTGGTGGCAACTAAGTGATTGCGGATTTCGTCAATACCACCTAATGGCAAACTCCGCAATCACTTAGTTGCCAACCTAATAAAATGAAACGCAAGGTTAGTTGCGATATAGAATTGGTTAATCGGAAATTGAATTTTCAAATACTTTTCTATAAATGAATAATAAATGTTATTTATCACGAATTTCGCCTGTGGCCTTCGTTTACGTTTAGAAGAATCAACAGTAAAACGTATGTGAAAGTGATTTATCCTTCTTTGTTAACTCCTAACCTCAATTTATAGATATTATTTTTTATCAAATAACTGTTAGCAGACCATTTACTGTTAATTAAATTTCATTTTCTAAGGAAGTAGAGAATGGTAGATATGGAGTTTGTGCTCTTAGAGTATTTCAAAGTAGACGAGGTTATTCGAAGACGCGAAAGGTGCGCCTGAGGATACCAGCCGGAGTTTAATTCGAATAAAGTGGGACGGTTAGGAAAATGGTACCGGGCAATTTCCGTTTTTCGTGAGATTAGCATCTACCAGATGTCGAACTGCCCGTCCACGGTTTTCATTAAATTGGATCGTTCGGCTAATGTGCAGAGTTTCGAGGCACAGCGATGCCTTATCTTAACGCCATTTCAAAGTCTGGAATTTTTACTCAAGATTCCTCAATAAAATTGCTCCTATCGTTCCTTGCAGTTCCCCGGTTTCTACATTTGAAGTTTAATGGGAAAATTTAAGTCTCTGACTTGTCTAATGGAATTTTTAAACGCATCAAATAAAAATGTATATATTAGGTTGGCAATACCATCTAATGACAAAATCTGTAATCACTTAGTTGCCAACCTAATACACATTTGGTATAATCTAGCAGAGTTCTTAGAATATAAAAACGATTGGACTTAATTAATTAATACATAAATGACGTGATAAGTACAACAGTGTACAATTACATATTCTATATAACTTCTGTTGAAGTGAAAACTCTACATCTTTATTTATGTATATCCGTGACCAGGAGACTGCTATTACGCAGAAATATTCTAAATAAGGAGCGGTGCATATTATTGTACCCTTGAGTATACATTATGTTCTGGGTTGCAAGGTCTAGAACAAAGGAACTAATAAACATATTTCTATTTATGTTCCCTGTAGCCTCTAGTCCAAGCTATAAGGTTAACATTTTTGGTAATGTCCTTTTGCTATAAATATATGAGGATCTGAATCAACATAAACTTATACATTATACTTATACTTACACATTTAATTATTTCTATATACTTTCAATTATACATTCATCCACGTTCTTCAATCAGTCAACCTCAACCTCAACAGCTTTTATAAAAATTCATTTTTTATCATATATTTATATGTGCACTGAATAGATCTTATTATATTTATTGTTGATACATTATACAGTATGATATCATTGTGTGTATTTATTGTAGATACAGTATATACGGTACTAAATAAAAATGTACGATTGTATGAAAAAGTTGGCCAAGACAAAGTTACACTATCTCAAGGTTACATATGTAGCAGTGGGAAGAATTCTTTCACGAGTTTCTGAGATTATTAGTATATCTTTAAATGGAAGTCTATGTATGTTTTTGTCCACCGATTGATGTGTTTTTTAAATCTCTGTACAAAATTATTGAGGTATTAGCGTTTCAAACTACATAGTATAGAATTTTTTTATATATTTAGGAATATTAGAAATTAGGATTTCCAATGATTTCTATCCTATATGATAAGTTTATTGATCCATAAATCTATTTACAATGGATTAAACAGGAAACAATGGTTATTTAACGTAATCTAAATACAGTAATGTGTTATAACTAAGACAACTAAATAGTTAATTCACAATCCACAACTAATAATTTACAACTCGTAACAATTCGGCAGCTCAACTCTCCACTCCTCGCAACTCGACTCTCCACTCACGACTACTCCACTCGACTCTCCACTTACGACTACTCCACTCGACTCTCCATTCACGACTACTTCACTCGACTCTCCACTCACGACTACTCCACTCGACTCTCCACTCACGACTATCTCAACTTGACTTCTCACCACTCGACTGTCAACTCCCAACTACTCAACTCGACTCTCCACTCACGACTATCTCAACTTGACTTCTCACCACTCGACTGTCAACTCCCAACTATTCAACTCGACTCTCCACTCACGACTATCTCAACTCGACTCTCCACTCACGACTATCTCAACTTGACTTCTCACCACTCGACTGTCAACTCCCAACTACTCAACTCGACTCTCCACTCACGACTATCTCAACTCGACTCTCCACTCACGATTCCCCCACTCGACTCTTCAGGCGACGACCACCCGATAAAAACTGTCAGGTCCTTTCGGCCTAACGGTACTTAGGCCTTCTCGCAATATTGTTTATGATTCACCCGATATTTCTTAGGCCATTTGTCCACGATACTACAATAGTTTAAAAGATATTTGAACCTTGATTTTGTAAAACGTGGTGACTGAAACTTATGTCTTCCTAGTCTTTCATGCACTACATTTCATCAGATTAAAATCGAAATATCTTTTGAACTACACATATGCCCACATAATTGCCATAATACCTTTTTAATTTTTACACAGAGAATAAATAATCACATCCACTGGGGTACAAGTTCTCTTCTAACAAAATACCGACGATCATGGAATTTTCTAAAGAAATGAAAAGATTCTTTCCACTGTGTGTTACTTTGTCTTGAGAAGTCTCTCCATGTAACAATACCCAAGGCCGATGTTTAGCTGATCTGATTTAGCTGAGACACCCTGTATACATAAATAAGAATCATTACAGATATAAGTATACATGCTTAGAGTGGTGTGACAGAGTTTTCAGAACTTCTCTTCGTGCTATAATAGCTAATACATAGTACGTACAAACTTTATACCTTTGAATACAATGTATTGTATATGCGTTTTCCAATTAACAACCGTTAACCGATATCGTAAACCAATCGTTTATCTGACCAGAGATCAATTAAAACCCCGAGTTCACTGTATCTGAATGTTTTTGTAGACTCGTTCAAACATTTACGAGCGTTCTTCTTCCTTTTACTACTTGACACGGTTTCATTTAACTGTACCAAATAGAATGCATAAAAATAATTCGCCCATTTTTCACCATCGCTCCATTTATCCATTCTTTTAAATTTCTACGAACCTAGGGACGAAGGATCGGAATTTACTTCCCCATCTACTGCTAATCGAACGAACCGGAATAGCTTCTCGATGACCCGCTGAGGCGGCTGTCCGTCGAATAATTCAAGAGAAACTTGAAAATAATCGGCTGCGCGTTAGTTAGCTAGGTTCGGCGAATGCTTTATTCCGGTGCCGCTATTCTCGGCGCATAAACCGATTGAGAAAATAGCGCGAGACTGCGCGGCCGTGGAAGTTGCGGGGATTCAGTGGTTTCTGATAAGGCAACCGGCGTGATTTATCCTCGTCGAGCAGCCGCCACCGTCTCAATTGGTATCGGGTAATTCAGTTACTTTTCCTTAGAGCATTCGCCTTTGCAACCACGGCAACGGCTTATCGTTCTTCTGAATCTCTGGCGTTTCTGCGCCGTCCAACTTCTTAAATTGCTACGGCTTTAATTTACCAATGCCAAGCTGAATATATGTATATTGGCGATAAAGTCGGAAATCTCTGGCTGGCTTGCTAAGAAGATGAGGATATTACAGAGTTTATGGCGGCTCTGGATAATGTCTCCATTCTCGTCTACTTTCTTCCAATAAAGATACGTTTAGAGGGTTCATTCCTTTCGTATTGAAGGCAAGTAGCTGTGCATCAGTTCTCAGAAATATTTTAATTATTTTAGTTTCCCTTACCTATTTATATGGATTTGTTAGAAATATCGATCAAGTTTCTCAGAACTTCTATGTGTATCATGGAGTCTTTGTTCTTGTTTTATTAGGTTGGCAACTAAGTGATTGTGGATTTTGTCGATGCCATCTAATGACAAAATCTGCAATCACTTAGTTGCCAATTCCTTCTCGTAATAAAACTCGGTCCTTTCGTATTTAAAGCAACACGCTGTGCACTGATTTTTTAATTATTTTAGTTTTTAAAGTTTATTTAGTTTCCAATCCTGTCTACTTTCTCGTAATAAACATACGTCCGGAGACTGATGTCTTGGTATTGAGAACAGAAGTGACCTGGTGTATTGAGACTGCGAATCAGTATTTTAATTACTTTAGTATTCCTTCCTTCTTTTCTCTTTTTGTCTATATTTTGTTGGTTGTAGGATATTGCATTGTGAAAAATGTATGTAGGAAGTATATAAGTGAGATAGCTGAAGATGCTGATGGTTGAGCACCGCTGCTTTAATATCTTCCATGCAAACATCATATACGAACCTAATATTGGAACATTCTATGATTTGTATCGTGCATAAGATATTATGGATAAGAAATCAGAGAAGGAGTTGCTGGAAATATAGAAATATACCTATACTGTTATTGTCGTTGAGGCTTCTGCACGTAAGCTGAGTCCACTAGTCATTTCATTTCCTACCATTTGCAATGCTAGGCATTATTGGAATCTTAGAATACGATTCTTACTGGACATGGTTTGTAGAACCTGTATAGGTTCTGAAAATGTAAAAATATAGCTGCTTATAATACATCTTCCTAACATCGAAAGACTCATAATAAATCTACAGAGAATTCTGCTTGCATTCTGAACCACCCTGTAAAAAAATCAAAATTAAAAAATTTCAGTGTCATCGAGAAAATTATGTCTTAGTTGCATAAAACTTAATTAAATTACCATCGTATCTCAGCAAAGATCAACTTTATTACATTCGACAGGCTTCTGGTATTATTACTCAAAGCTGAGGGGATTAACATTGAAAACAAGCTCCTGATTGATAATATCGAAGAAATACATATTACACGAATTATCCACGTTTCATACAAAAGTCTGGTATTTCTTTGTTTTGTTTGTGTCTTTTAAACGCCTCTTTTTAACACACTAAACGAATCTTCCCAGACTTTTTCGTCCAACTGACCACAAACTACCTAAGTAAATCCCTAGGAAATACCACATCTTCCCAAAACCACTTCCTCTTCTTTTGTAAAAATCTATTTCATACAACCAGGTACATACTTAACAAATAAATTAAACCTATTTATCGCCACTGTATATAGTTCACAAATTCGCCATTTAATTAGCATAAAATTCTATATTCTGAAATATCCATGTATTCCAAAAGTCTCTAAAAACCTCCCTAGTTCCACTTCTGTTACATTTGCATCTTATAAAAAAAGTCACTACATCTCGATGTAACCAGTTGGCCACGATTATAGTCAACTCTCCGGCTTTCGAACTTATAGGAAGAAAACGTCGAAGAAGGGGAACGACGCGATGTGTTGGATAACGAGCGTGCATCGAGGGGCAGCTCGGCCTGTTTCACAGCCGTAATAAGAAATTTCTCCTAGGGACATTTTACCGGGAGCATTCTAGGCAGCTTTGTACGCCTTCTATCGTCGCTTCGAGGCATGCAACGGTTCCTAATTAGGCCAAGCAACGCCGTTGCAAGTTTATGAGCCTGCTTTCTTTGCCCTCTGCCTTCGGTTTGCGCATCCGCTTGCTCGCCTAACCTTATCCCGAGTCGCGGATGTATTAGACTGTCCGAAATGTGTTTTTCTTTCGCAGACGTGTTTCTTACAACAGTGCACCTTTGTACAAACGTGAAACCAAGTCAGTGAAATGTCGCGGTGTTTATCTCAACAGAACAAAATGGATCGTACGTAATTCGAAAAAATAATATAAAACAAAAAACTTTGGGTGTCTATTATTTCCTCATAAAACGAAAGAAACTTTTCGGACAACCTACTATTATGTATTATAGGTTAGAAACTAAATGATTGCGGACTTTGTCATTAGGTGGTAATAACAAAGTCCGCAATCACTTAGTTGCCAACCTAATATTATGTATTATGTTTGCATTTTCTTGGGGAGCCGTTTCCGTTGCCACGTCCGGCGCAGGAGATCGCGTCAAAGGGACACGGGTATTTTTCAATTAAAGTCTGTTACGTGGCCGCAAAGGAGAGACAAGGGACAATGCGAAGGGCTAGAAAGACGCTCGTGAAAGATGGGCAGTTCAAGCATTCTATCTTTATTTGATACGTGTCGCGTGAAGACGTGGAGGAAAATAGAGAGTGTAATTGTGATAATTCTTCTATCGTATTTCTTTCTGTGTTGTTATTTCTGTATTTAGAGGTAGGATCATAACAGCTATTATTTTATTCTTTGAATGAATCTATCACACCGTTCTGAGTCGAAAAACCTTTATTGCACTTTCTTACATGGACTAGGGATAAAAAACATCTTAAACCTATCGATTAAATCTATCGATTGTATCTAGAACTATCTTCTAGTTACTATTTATTGTAACTAGCGCATGCGCATATAGATGGCGAGCACGAACTCACGTTGTCATTTTCAACATTCTGTTTCTTTCTTCTTATTTTATTGTTGCGAAGGAATAGTTTATTGAATTTGAAGTGAAATTTCTTCTATCGTATCTCTTTTCGTTTTCGTTTTCTTTTAATTGTTTCATAGAAGTTGAAGATACGAATACTCTTCTATGCTAATTCTTTCCGTTCTTTTCTCATTATTTCGTGGCATCGGTTAACTGGGCTTGAAGTTATGAAAATTCTTCTATCGCGTTCCTCACTTTTTCCTTTTCTGTTAGTTTACGGAAGAAATTAATTGGATTTCAAGTTATGAGAATTCTTCGACAACATTTCTCTTTTATCGTGTTTCTGATTTTTTACAGGAACAGCTAGAAGGAATAGTTGGAATTGAAGTTGTTGTAATATTCTTGCAAAAGATTTGCATTTTTGTGAGATGGAATTATTCAGTCGAATGTTTTGAGAATAGGCGAGTTTTGAAGCGACAACATGATTTTGCTTCAAACTTGAAACGCTGTAGTGGAAATACTGCATTCCTCGTATATTTTTATTCTAGCTATTCGAAAAAGTTGAAAGCTCTTTGCTGTTTATTATACTTTCTAGCAGTCTTGTGTGATGGAAAAGAAAACGAGGTTATTTCAGTCTGACTAACGGAACAGGACTTGTTTAAAGTAATTATTATGTTAATTATATTATTCATCCATCTGAATTCTATTTTTACTGATTTTCATTGTTGCCATACGTCGCAGTATGCGCGGCGTTGCAGTATGTGTAGTACATCGCAGACTTAACTAAGCTAATGAATGTATTTCCATACAGATACAACGATTAAATTAGGAAATTAAATAAACTAACAATAACACACGATCTAAAAAAACATTTTCGACCATCGATTATTATTCTAGATTTTTCACATACGTGTCTACTTTGAGTATTTAATTAAACAAATAATTTACCTCCTCGTCTTTCATCGATAATTAATTATCATTATTTATGGTAATAACAAACAAGTCGATTTTCTAAATTTAAACAGTTCTCTCATAAAACCCTGTTATAAAATTATAAGACTAAAAGCGATTATTCACAGAAGGTTGGCTACGCGATATAATTTTAACAAATAATTTATCTCGACCATAGTTCCAAGGACATTTGTATGGAAATCTCGAAAGGTCCACAACACATTTTGCTTAAAGTTTCACAGTCTGCGTCGATAATTTTACAGGTTGCAGATATCTCGTTGGAAGACGATATAACATGGAACACGAAAGCTGGAATGTGTTTGAAGCTTATAGGTCAGAGCAACTAAACCACTTTTGCCCAAATTGTGCTAAATGCGCTTTAGATCGTTGTTCGAGGCTTCTATTCGTTTATTTATTTCGTTTGATTTCTCGATAGCATTCCTTGGTGAAACCTGCAGAACGCATTACGAGCAAGCGGTACGATATTGGGAGAAATTGTAGCAGGCATTTAGAACGGCCACATCGGGCCATCATTTTAGCCCGAAATTGTCCCGTTGCTGCGGCAACACGCCGTTAAATGGTATCGCTTCATTTAGCGCTGCTGGCAAAGATGGCCGCGTGTACATCTAACTGGTTTTATCGAGCTAAGTTTATCGACTGTTCAAACAGCCCTATTAATCATCCGGACAAACTTATCCACCGAGAAAGGGAGATCGATCGACGATTAATCTTCCTACGATTATCGAGCTATCCGCTTTCGAATCGAATCGAACAATTTCCAAAAGCTTTAAACGAGACAAATTTGTCGCATGTTCAATTGGCAAATTTTCAGTAACGTTTATCATCTGGAATAAAAATTCGTGAAAATAATAAGCATTTTTTATGTGTCTTTAAATAACGAGTTTACGAGATATTAAAGACAAAGTAGACTTTGGGCAATAAACTTTTGACCGTCCACTTTGAAAGTTTATTCCACTTCCAGCATTTTCTCTTTTGTTTCGGCTAATTACTTCGTAGAGTTATGATTGCGTTTGTGCCAAGATTCCAGTCGCGTCTCCTAGGTTTGTTATAAATTCCACTTTTAATCCCCCTAGAAGCTCAAGTGTTTCATTTTCCCTTAAATTTTCTCGAACTTTCATTTCGACGATCAAAACCCATCTACGTTCGAATTTTATCAGCTAACTATATCCCCTCCATCAAGAGCGCACAATTATTCACTCACACACGGCCAACATACCAACAACTACCAACAGCAAAATACTGACATTCACGGGCGACACGACTGTACTAGCCAAGCACACTAATGCAGAAACAGCAGTCACATTACCACAAGAGCACATCAGAAAAATAGAAAAATGGCTACAAGATAAACAAATAAAAGCAAACCCCAGAAAATGCAACCATATTACATTTACACTAAGAAAATAGAAGCCACCAAATATCCAGTTGAATGGCACGCACATAACACAAACAAGGCAAGTTAAATACCTAACATTCCACTTAGACACACAACTTACATGGAAGGAACATACTAAATCAATTGTAGACAAAATACGGATAAAAAGAAGACAAATGTACTGGCTAACTAGTCGAAATTCTAAACTCAGCGTAGAAAATAAATTAAAAATATACAAAACGATAATAAAACCAATTGGACGTACGGAATACCACTATGGGGGACAGCAGCAATGAACCACATAAATATACTAGAGTCGCTACAATCGGAGATACTGAGAACAATAGTGAACGCCCTCTGGTATGTCAGAAACGAGGATATATGCAAAGACTTAAAAATACCGACGGTGAAAAAAAAAATCGGCAGGCGCGCAGAAAAATAGAAGAAAAGAACGGCAACACATCTAAACCAACTGGCTAATGAAGCGAGCAAAACTTTTATAGAAAGAAGACTAAAAAGAAAACACCCCACTGATCTCACTAAAGAAATAAAATAGTCAAACTGGAAGGTGGTATCTCGCTGGTGGTAGCCATCTACCTTTTATTATTTAGCAATAAAGCTAGAAAAAATGTCCAGCTGGACAAATTGTAAAGTACAAATTAAATAATACAAAAAATATTGTTCGATATCTCATTTCCGTGTCCTAAAACATCCTCCATGCGCGTCATCTCAGCTTTCCGTGTCTTCGTGTCAACGTATACTCGCTATGGAAGTGCGCCTCTCCAGCGAAAGAAAATCGCGCGAGACGTAAATCGAGGGAACGTGGTTCCTGCAGGCTGAGCAGAGTAAGATATTGATAAGGAAGAGTAGCTCGGTGGCGCGTTTCCAATGTAAAGTGGGCCGAGATCGGTCGTGTTCCCGCATATAAACCCCGTGTCCCGGACGTGTCACGATTGACATGATCCATCGTTTCGTGTGTTCGACGTTCCTTTCCTTTTCTAGACGACAGGGCTCCTTAACCTATTTATTCGCGGAGAAGAACCGGCTCCACGGATCTTAGCTCGGAAGTCCCTTGTTCGCCGTGATCGAAATTGGATTACAGCCATTTTGATAGTCCTGGTTCGATCAACCATTTGTGCCTTTTCCTTCGCGCCCAATTACAATGGACAGCGAGATTCTCTGTGACCAAAGAAGGGGAACGAAGAAAGGGCAGAGAGTGGGTGGGTTGCTGGCAAATGGAAAGCCGGCTTACCCTCCGAAATTACGGCCACTCTCATTATACTAGGCTGGTATTACGTTTGCCCTGGAAACCTAGTTGAATGGGCGGGTTCGATGTGATTGGTGGACAGACGCGTGGCCAGCCTTGATGGAAAAGTGCGTTTGGTTATTGGTTTCGGTGGTTTCCTAGTTTGGGAAGCTTGTAACAGTATTGGAAGCAAGGGAAGTATGCTGGGTCGTAATGGATTATCTCGATCTCGCCTGTACTTTTGGCTGCAATTATTCAGATATGTGTAATTTTGTGTGCTACACTGGATTAGCCGCGTAGTAGTAACACACATATATGAGTATGAGTGTGTGTGGAAGTATGTACGTGCGCAGTGTCTCGTAGAACAGAAAAATACAACTTGTTAAAGTAATTACTTCAAGAAAAACTCTACATCTTTGCTTTTGTATATCCGTGACATGGAGACCGCTGCTAAGAAGAAAATAGAATTTAGTGAAACAATTCGAAAGAATCAGAGGTGCATATTATTGTGCCCTTGAATATAAATGTTGTTTTGGGTTACAAAGTCTAGAAACAAAGGAGCTATAAAAAGATTTCTATTTATGTTTTTTGTAGCCTTCAGCTACAGCTACAAGGTTAACTTTTTAGTAATGTCCTTTGCTATAAATATATGAACGTGCTCCCTATCCTTCTTTTTATTGTATTGTAACACTGTAAGAGTGAGGATCTGCATCAGCATACACTATACCTGTAGTTATACTTATACCTATACTTATTTCAATATATTTTTCTATTACAAATTCATCCACTCGTTTGTCTATCACTTAACCTCAACAATATCATACATTAAATTAATAACTAGTGATAACAATTTATTTGATTTGACCTCATATACTATACTTGTACTTATACTTATGTTTCTATATATTCTTCTATTACAAATTCATCCACTCGTTTGTCTATCACTTAACCTCAATAATATCATATATTAAATTAACAACTTGTGATAACAATTTATTTGATTTTGACCTCATACACTATACTTGTACTTATACTTATGTTTCTATATATTCTTCTATTACAAATTCATCCACTCGTTTGTCTATCACTTAACCTCAACAATATCATATATTAAATTAACAACTTGTGATAACAGTTTATTTGATTTTGGCCTCATACACTATACTTATACTTATATTTCAATATATTTTTCTATTAAAAATGTATCCACTCGTTGTTTTATCAATCAATGTCGACAATATGATATATTAAATTAATAAATAATGATAAGAATTTATTTGATTTTGGCCTCATACACTATACCTGTACTTATACTTATTTCAATATATTTTTCTGTTACAAATTCATCCACTCGTTTGTCTATCACTTAACCTCAACAATATCATATATTAAATTACCAACTAGTGATAACAATTTATTTGATTTGACCTCATATACTATACTTGTACTTATACTTATGTTTCTATATATTCTTCTATTACAAATTCATCCACTCGTTTGTCTATCACTTAACCTCAACAATATCATATATTAAATTAATAAATAATGATAACAATTTATTTGATTTTGACCTCATACACTATACTTGTACTTATACTTACGTTTCTATATATTTTTCTATTACAAATTCATCTAATCGTTCCTCTATCAGTCAACCTCAACACAACTGTTCCGTACGCTTAGTGGTAGAAAAATGGTGAGACAAAAGGAGTGCTGCGACGCGTGCAATTTGTATCCACGAATATCTTGCAAATCACGTATTAAATAAATATAAAACTATTTAAATATCATTTCCACGTGTAATATCAGTGTTGCTATACATTTATTTTGGCGATTAAGATCCATAATTTTCAACTGTAATATCGGTGGAAGTGGTCACATCTAATTGCGTCGTCGAGTATCCAATTGGCCGCTCGATGAGCGATGCCCTGCTGTTTCTACGTAGTAAAGAATGGGCTTCTGGCGAGAATATTAGGATAGATTACTTTAGTAAATGATTTCATAGCTTGGAAAGCTTGTACCGCGTGGAATTTGAAAGAAAACGAACGTTCATCCGATTGGTCGTGATGTAATAGATTAGGCTCGCCTCGATCTCTCACGCTTTTTCGGTCGTAACGTATTATTAACGAAGCTAGTCGTTTTTTCTGCATAGCGAAGGCTGATGGAATTGCGACGAAAATATCAAGATAGATTACTTTGGTGGATAGTTTGTAATCTGAAGAACACGTACGTTGCGTAGAGCTTGAAAGAAGACGATGACGTTTGTTTGATTAGTATTAGTCGCAATAGATTAATATCGCCCCGATTTCACACGTGTTCTCGGTTGTAGCATATTATTGATCGCAGTGTTTGAGTCTAATTACGTCGATTACGTATGTTTTTCGATTGCATCTATCGTGATAATACGATTTCAATTTCTTTCAGCTTCTTAGAGCCATTTGTAAAGAATAAATTCATCTCATAGGCTAGTCCAATGTTAATTAATTTCCCTATTTAAGTACTTGTCAAAATACATTTTGCGAGTTATCATGAAACGAGAAAGACCTAAGATACAGCTTTGAATTCCCTACACGAACGACAAATTAGTTTGAAATTCCTGCGAGGCTCGATAAACCGATATCGGTAAATTCATAATCACAAGGCGAATCCACGGCTTACCTCATGTCAAACCTAACGCGCCGCAATTCCGATCGACACCGTTCGATCTGAACCGGGTCGAGTTAGTGCGCGTAAGTTTTGCTTCTGTCAGCGTTACGGCTAATCCCGAAAATCCCTAGATTCCTGTTCTGCTTATCACATGTACCTACGTGTATCGACGATACGTACAGTAAATCGATCGTGTCTTTCGTTATCTCGCCACGTTCCCCGCCATCGAAGATTCATCGAGTTTCTAAAGGTTAACTCGATAATATCCGCTCGTTCTTAGATGAAGAATTTCATATACTGATAAATTATGACAACATAATCGACGCTTACAAAATATTAAAACAGATTAAGAAGATTAGATTATCAATTATTTCTTTGCGTTTAACCTTAATCTTTAACACGCAGAAAATTGATATCATGAAATTGAATAGAACGTCTGTTCGCAAAGTATCCGATTTATGGACACATCTTTCTACCTGTACTGTTGTGAAAAACAAGGTTCTACAATTTATGAAAGACCTTTAGATACGAGTGTCGTGAGCCTTCAGACGTTTAATCGGTAACAGTATGTTATTTTTCATAGATATTACGACGATATGATTTTACAATGACTGAGACCGAGCATTCGTCTTAAGGTCTATTAGGTTGGCAACTAAGGATTTGCGGATTTTGTCATTACCATCTAATGGTAATCAAATTACCATCTAATTAATATCCTGACCCAAGTTCCATGAAGTTGTAGGAATAAAAACCTTATTGTACTAAAATATACCGATTTTCCGTATTTTCACTTTTTGTGCAAATAAATTTATTTCAAACTTCCATCGTCCTAAGATTCTTATCAAGTCTCGTGTGTTCAAGCGAACGTCCGAAAGAAACGAAAAGCGAGAAAGAATGGATCAGAACCGCCCCACAGTTGGGCAAAGAACGAGCATCCGGGGCGGTGGTCTCGAGTCAAGGCTGGAAACGGTAATTTTACGAAAGATATGTTTCTAATCGGGCGTTAATGGGCGACGCCGGAAGCGTCCAACCAGCAATCTTCTTGTTCATCCGGAAAAATACTTTCCGCTTCTTGCTTTCCTTCTTTGCGCCGGGTTTTTCCTCTGTTCTAAGTGATTGCGTCTGTTCTTGAAATTGGATCAGGCCACGCTGCAAAAAGGAGTGCCGGATGAAACGAAGGAAAGGGTGGTTCCTGCGCGATCGATCGATTTCAATTTGCCAACATCCGTAGGATAGAGTACGCCAGAACGATACTTGGTGAAGAGAGAATTGCAACGGTTCCCTTTTCAACGGGAATTTACAAACTCTTCAAATAAATCCACATTAGTTCGCACGCGTTTGTTCAAACCAAGACAAACTAAGGTAAGGTTGGCAACTAAGTGATTGCAGATTTTGTCAATACCACCTAATGACACAATCTGCAATCATTTAGTTGGCAACCCAGTACGTATTTTTAACACTTTACCGACAGCTAGGATTCAACAGCATACGCACGTCCGACCGGCATCTCGGAATTATTTCGAACTAGAATACCAAAGACTATAAGAAATGACTGAATTATTTCGAACTAGAATTCCAAAGACTATAAGAAATGACAAAGAAAAATGTGAAAGTAGGAAAGTAAAAGGAAAAAAAAATAGAAAGTACCTGGTATAACAAAGAAATATGCTTTTTGGCTGAATTATTTCGAACTAGAATTCCAAAGACTATAAGAAATGACTGAATTATTTCGAACTAGAATTCCAAAGACTATAAGAAATTACAAAGAAAAAGGATGGAAGTAGAAACGTCAAAGGAAAAAAAATATAGAAAGTACCTGGTATAACAAAGAAATATGCTTTCTGGCTGAATTATTTCGAACTAGAATTCCAAAGACTATAATATATGACTGAATTATTTCGAACTAGAATTCCAAAGACTATAAGAAACGACAAAGAAAAAGGGTGGAAGTAGAAACGTCAAAGGAAAAAAAAATATAGAAAGTACCTGGTATAGCAAAGAAATATGCTTTCTGGCTGAATTATTTCGAACTAGAATTCCAAAGACTATAATATATGACTGAATTATTTCGAACTAGAATTCCAGACTATAAGAAATGACTGAATTATTTCGAACTAGAATTCCAAAGACTATAAGAAATGACAAAGAAAAAGGATGGAAGTAGAAACGTCAAAGGAAAAAAAATAGAAAGTACCTAGTATAACAAAGAAATATCTTACGATATGCTTTCTGACTGAATTATTTGGAACTTGAATTCCAAAGACTATAAGAAATGACAAAGAAAAAGGGTGGAAGTAGAAACGTCAAAGGAAAAAAAAAAGAAAATACCTGGTATAACAAAGAAATATGCTTTTTGGCTGAATTATTTCGAACTAGAATACCAAAGACTATAATAAATGACTGAATTCTTTCAAACTAGAATTCCAGACTATAAGAAATGACTGAATTATTTCGAACTAGAATTCCAAAGACTATAAGAAACGACAAAGAAAAAGATGGAAATAGAAAAATCAAAGGAAAAAAGAAAATAGAAAGTATTGCTCAGTAAAGAAGACCTGGAATACGTTTTAAATTCCTTTCACAGGCGACCAATCTTTCCAGTTGTTTGTCGCGAAGGTTAAATAAGTTTACGCGTGCGCCCGATATAAAACTTCGCATCGTTTCATTTTCCTGCGATGGGATTGCAAGAAGTTTGAAACTCATGGCAAAGTATTCCGAAAGGATCTGCACTCCTTTCACTGGCAACACGATCTTGATTTTAATTAAGCTCTAAGCAAACGCGACGCGATCAAACTTGCGACCTGTTTCCTCTCGCCAAGCCGAGCCAACCTAACCTATACTTCCTCTTTGATTCGTCGTACCGGCTTTCCGCTAGCCGCAACGTAAATTTTATTCTGAGTAATCGACTCGGTTGTTCGCCACAGAGAAACACTAACGTTACGTTGATTTATTTCCGATCGTTTGTCAAAAAGTTTCAGGAATTTTGCTCAGTTGCGCTCGCAATGTTTTCTGCAACTCCTGTTTCGGCACTAGTCACTGAAAGTTCCCGCGGCTTTTCAACTATTCCCTTTGGAAGAACGTAATGCTAATGAAAAGAATTCCTTAACGCGATTCCCTACCAATGTGTGGAAAAGTTGGAGTTTGTTTTTGTTTTCAAATAAATCTCATGAATGTATGAGTGAATTCATAGTGAATGTATGAGAAGTATTTGCAACAATAAGTATTCACTGTGAGTCTTCGAGCAAACATGCAACTTCCTATCTTCCGTTTAAATTGCTTTCTCTCCAAAATTTATTGTGTAATTGGACGTTAGGAAGAAATTATTTGCGTATTTTCAAACTGCAATAAATGCTTCGTAACCTCTTGCAACTAGCAACCTAGTATTTCAACCATCTCCTCTTGTACACAACGACGAATACAAAGATGTTAATGTAACTGTGTCTTCTCAATACTGATGCAAGTGTATGTCAAAGTTCACGATTTTTTGTCAAGGCAGATACTATGAAAATTATTTTTTAGTATTGCAGGAAATGAAAATCTGTTGCACAATGTTGATACCTCAGATTTTCGTCCTTTGGAGAACAATAGTGTTGCAGTGTTAAGACTGTGTGCATTTAAGTTTTACCGCTTTATATTTATCATTTGTCATTCTTTTTATCGCGATCACCAAAGAACCCAGATTACTCTAACGACGGTCGTTTATTTGAAATAGAACGTTCGCAGGAATAAACTGCATTGAAAGTTTCCTTGACCTATTTTGTGTCGTCACTTTCGGAGAAGTAACCTGTTTCGCGCGCCGTTTGCACAGCGGAAGAGGAAGTTTCCTGTGGGGAACAGTGAAAACGTCCGGCAATAAACTTCGTGGCGAGTAAACGGCTCGTTTGCGCCGACTTTTCGTATCTTGCATGACCGACAAGCCGGAAGTCACGTTAATAATGAAATTCTCCTTGCGATGTTGCAAATTATGCTATGTCACGACGCGCCATAATGTTGTTTTCACAGAATTATGAGACAAAGCTGAGCCGGACGATGAAACGAGTTTGCAAAAGCCTGCTGGCCTGCCTTTTCGAGTCCGAAGGTTCCAAGTTTCAAAAAACGCAATTAATTGCACCGGGAAATGAGAAAACTCTCACTATGATTAAACGTTTTTCCTTTTTCTTTTTCAGATAAATTGCGATTGCACGTCTGTAACAGACACTCAATTCAAAATATTCTAAGCGCAGATTAATGGAATTTTTGGATTAGATTGAATGAAATGTCTTTGGATAGAATGAAAATAGTAAAACAGTTCGCGTAGGTTATAAAGTTACATCTAACTGATAAAAGAAGAGAAGTTTTGTTGAGGAGGAAATGAGTTTGTTTAAAGGAAAATGCAAAAGACTGAAGGAATCTTTAGATTTTCACGAGCTATGTGGGTTTAAATAATAATTAGAGGATAAAAATTGCAAAAATAGATTAACATAATTCACAAATTTACATCTGATTGACAAAAGGTGAGAAGTTTGCTGGAAAAGAGAAAATAAGTTTTGAGGTTAGGTTGGCGTTAGGTTGGGGTTAGAGAAAATAAGTTTTGGAAAGATTAAACGATATAAAAAGACGATATAAAACGATAAAAAGATATAAAAAAGACTTTTAGGAAATCAAAAAGCGATCATAAAAATAAAGCATGAATAACTGAAACACTTTTAAAAATGTCGAAATTGCCATGATTATGACGTAATTCTATTTCGTGTTATTCGATTATTTTCAAGATCATTCAGGTTTCGCAAACTTGCCTCTATCGTCAGAGGTATGAGAATCAGACTGAAAGCTGTACAAAAGAACATAGCTCGGATCTTTATTGCTGTTTGTCGTGTTCTAGAATTCTAGAAGCTTTTACGATGTTCGTGACGACTCTCGCAGTGCGATGATATACGTGATGGATTAATCATTACATACATCTTGATTGATGACGAACATCTGCTTTGGATTCTTTGCAGGATCATAGGGATAAAGGAGCATTAACCTGTTCCAGAAGGAAGATAAATTATTCAAACCACGCGTCACATATTCGAATACCAGATATTCTGGAATATTTTAACTTATACAACGACAGTTGTACGGTTGATTAAATATTATAGGATTTTTTTTTATTTATTTAGAAATATTAGAAATTATGGTTTCCAATGGTTTCTATCCTATATGATAAGTTTATTGATCGATAGATCTATTTACAATGGATTAAACAGGAAACGATGGTTATTGAACGTGAACTAATTACAGTAATGTGCTATAACTAGGACAACTAAATAGTTAATTCACAACTCACAAATAGTTTACAACTCATAATAACTCGGCAACTCAACTCTCCACTCCTCACAACTCGACTCCTCACCACTCGACTCTCCACTCACGACTACTCCACTCACGACTACTCCACTCGACTCTCCACTCACGACTACTCCACTCGATTCTCCACTCACGACTACTCCACTCGACTCTTCACTCACGACTACTCTACTCGATTCTCCACTCACGACTACTCCACTCGACTCTCCACTCACGACTACTCCACTCGATTCTCCACTCACGACTACTCCACTCGACTCTCCACTCACGACTACTCTACTCGATTCTCCACTCACGATTATCTCAACTTGACTCCTCACCACTCGACTGTCAACTCCTAACTACTCAACTCAATTCCCAACTCCCAACTACTCAACTCGACTCTTCAGGTGACGACCACCCGGTAAAAACTGCCAGGCCCCTTTGGCCTAACGGCACCTAGGCCTTCTCGCAATATTGTTTATGGTTCACCCGATATTTCTTATTCCATTTTTCCACGATGCTACGATATTAATACTCAATAATGATTTCGAGTGCTCTAGAAAATTCGTTGTTTTAGTACAAGCTACTTCGCTTCCTTTGAACTGATCTTAGGAAATTGCAAAATGGTCAGCAGAGACTTTTCGAGCACTTCGTGAATCTTTTACGTGCCACGCGAAACGTACCTCGCATATAAAGCGTAGAGTACACGAAAGAGGAAAATAGCAGCGACGTCTCTTATCCCATCGGCCATTCATACAATCGATTGCCCCTTTTTTTGCTTCAATCCTCTACGTCTTCTTCTGTTTTTTATTCAAGTGGGTCTCACTTCAAGGAAAACTCTACATCTCCTCTAGCGTTTAGTTTTTGGCATAACGATTCCCTTTGCAGCGGCTTCTTCGTCTCTATTATAATACCAAGGAAAGATCAAGCAAATGCCGACAAGCTGAAAGGGTCGGAAAACTTCAAAAGGCCTAACGGCCATCAATATATTTCGGCACCGCGGCTGTTGATGTTCAGTTAGCCACCAAGAGTGGAGAGTTGTGATATCGCACTACTGCATTAAGTTCAAGTTAAATAATCATCGTTTTCTGTTTAATTCAGTGTAATAAATCCATCTATCAATACATTATCACATAGGATAGAAATCACTGAAAATCCTAATTTCTAACATTCCTGAATAAAGAATAAAGAAAAAAATATAAAAAACCTCAACATTTTTAATTTATAATCGACGACGAGCTATACGTAAGAATTGTGTAATTAGAGAAAAAGTAGGAATTAATCACGAAGTACCTTCGATCTCTCAGCGGCTCTAGAAAGTACTCGCACAACCTCTTATCTTCCAATGAAGAGTTTTTTAAATCAGGTTTTGACACAAATGGCACGTAATTTAACATAATCGAACTAGATTAACTAAAATATAAATTCTACAATAAACGGTGTGCCACGATACTTGTTCTATCCACTGTGTGTTGCTTTAGCGTTGAAATTACCGATATATCAGGCTCAAGAGTGGTTCAATGTTTCGCCAGTGCTGGGAATATGAGCCCGTTCAAACTTGATAAATAAAACATTGCGCGATATAACACGGAACGTGGAGTTCATATGCGGCTGCTCGGATATCGTCTGGACGGAGCGGTATTTTATTCGAGACACGTGACTCTGTAGCCATCAGAGTCACAAATACATATCTCGGGCAAAGTCCTAGGAATGTCAGGCTTTCGGTGTCCCGCCGGGGTATAAGGGCTGTCTACGTGTCCGCGGTGGCCGAGTGAAAGTCGTGTGGACGGCCGAAGCAGGCTCGTGGCCATGGCACAAAGGGGTAGAAACACGGCTGTGTGTCGTCGAGTTGCGTTTACCGAAACTGAAGTTAAATCACGCGTGAGACGCTTTGACTCGTGCTGCAGCGGCCCGTGTCACGTTTCTTGCATCAAACAGCGAGAAGAAAGCGAGAAATGAAAGAAAGAAATGGACAGAGAGCACAGGCACAGGAAGAGGCTTGAGAGAAGAGAAAGAAACGAAGGAAGAAAAAGATGAGAGCAGGCACAAACAGATTGAAGAACCTAGAGAGACAGACAGACAGAGAATACAGAGAAAGAAAGACAGAGGTGGATGAAACAGGAGAAAAAGGACGACCGGCCACAAAAGTTAGAAGCCAGGGCGAAATTCTTTGTCGGATCTTAAGCATTGTCGCCGGTGCATCTGGCTTTTTCAACGCGCGAGATAACGAACAGACACTACGGTTCTCCGTGCATTGTCAGCACAAGCCGAGCTTATATAACGTAAATACAATACGCAAAGAATGGCAAGAGACGCGCGCGACTAACAGCGAAGGGAACGGTAAAGGATGGAGAAGCTTCGGAGTCAAACGGACAGAATGAAGAAGGTGCACGCGAGCTCTCGCGCGTGCTGCGTGAAAGAGACACGATAATGACGGCAATGTTATTCCAGCAGGTGTATCTGAGTGATTCAGCGGGATGGTCGTATTGGTCTGCTTGGATAACGCGAGTTCTGAAGAGCTGCATACATATTAAATCTGTTCTCTGGTAAAATCAATTATTTCAAGATATTCTTGGAGGAGTTGTCAGTTACTGGTTGTTCTACTGCTTCATTATATGTGTAATAACGTAAATCCTTGGGGTAAATAAGACGATTGATTCTGGAAAATCGAGTTTATTTTAGGAATAAATTAAATTATATACAACATACATTAATAACAAATCTACTAGAAATTTTACCTGTCGAATGGAGAGTCAATTTTCTAAATCCTAAATTACCGTTCTTGTCACGTGATCTAACCTATTCAGTAAAATGGTTACCGATAAAACAAGGCAAAAGTAAATATGGCGGGTAGTTTGAATTCTATAGAATTTACACCTACCCTTTTTGTGTTGACAACTCCAGTGGGAAAACGTAATTCACTTCATCTTCTGGTTTTATTATAAATTCTACACATTCTACTCTTTTACTTTTTGTGATTTCGTTCATGGAGATACGGAGGATAACCTTTAACGACATAGCGTAGAGAAAATCGATGTGTAATAACCTAAATCCTTGGGATAATTAAGATGATCGATTCTGGAAAATCGAGTTTATTTAATATATTAAATTCTATACAATAACAATTAATAACAAATCTACTAGAAATTTTACCTATTGAATGGAGAATCGGTTTTCTAAGTCCTAAATTACCGTTCTTGTCTCGTGATCTAACCTATTCAGTAAAATGGTTACCGATAAAACAAAGCAAAAGTAAATATGTTGGTTGGCGGGTAGTTTGAATTCTATAGAATTTACACCTACCCTTTTTTTGTTGACAACTCCAATGGGAAAACGTAATTCACTTCATCTTCTGGTTTTATTATAAATTCTACACATTCTACTCTTTTACTTTTTGTAATTTCGTTCATGGAGATACGGAGGATAACCTTGAACGACATGGCGTAGAGGAAATCGATGTGTAATAACCTAAATCCTTGGGATAATTAAGATGATCGATTCCGGAAAATCGAGTTTATTTAATATATTAAATTCTATGCAATAACAATTAATAACAAATCTACTAGAAATTTTACCTGTCGAATGGAGAATCGATTTCCTAAATCCTAAATTACCGTTCTTGTCTCGTGATCTAACCTATTCAGTAAAATGGTTACCGATAAAACAAAGCAAAAGTAAATATGTCGGTTGGCGGGTAGTTTGAATTCTATAGAATTTGCATATGTATGTCGTTGGAGAAGTTGCTTATACAGTGCTGGAGAAAATAATTAAAAGGTTGCTACTATAAAAGGTCCGTATCAGGCAAATAACCAGGAAATCTATTAAATAAAAGAATCGTACAGGTAAATTGTTTTGCACAGTGTAACTAAAAACATTCAGGATAACTTGAATTATCAATTCGCGATTTTTCTACACCAAACAATTTTATTATCTCGTTTACTTTGTTACAAATGGTTTAATTCTGGACTGTAGCATACGGTTTATTTTTTTAAAAAATAGGTCAAAAACGGTTTTCTGTCTAAAAAATGCTAAAGAATATTCCTTAAAGCTTATTCAATCGAACAATATTTGACCAGGCGAATATAGTTAGCAACGACAGTAGGTTATGCGAGTTATCGTAGATGGGGTGGTTAACGCGATCATTGGCTACGAAGGAATTAATAATGGGTCGAGATTAATTGCGTGCTACGCAGATAATCGATGGCCGATGTCCGAGTGCATCTTACGCGTGTTGGCAATTTAATTAGTGGAACATGTTCCCTCCTGTCTGATTATCATAATGATGGAAGGGGCTTCGGTAAATTATCGTAATACGATTCGACTGTACGCATCACGCTTCCACCATTTTATATCCTTTAATTTCATTTCCCTTTTGAAATTTCTTCATTGTTATTTACGTTATCCAATTGAAAAAAATTCTTACTTCGAAATATGTACATACTAATCTATCGAATTATAGAGAGAAACATGAAAGTTGGAGAAAAATTGGATTCGTAACGCTTAAGACTTTTTCAAAATCGTTTTTAATTTACATAATAATAAATCTCTTTATCAAATGTACATACGAACAAAAATAAACTATTGGAACAAGGTAATTGAAATAAACGAACAAACAAGATCCAATACCGTCGTAACAGTATGTATTAGGTTGGCAACTAAATGATTGCGGGTTCTGTCAATACCACCTAATGACAAAATCCGCAATCACTTAGTTGCCAACCTAATAGTTTGCAGAATAAAATACTAACCGATGATGCAGAAGAAAAACCCAATTTCTCTGACAATAAAAAAATACGTACCGATAGGAACGAATATATTAACCACACAATCAATCAAACCTGAAATCTACGTTTCATTCTACCTTTTTCCTATTCTATCGACTTTTCACTTTTCTCTTTTTCTTTGACTATTCCGAACTATGTTACTCGTAACTACTCTACCACGTGTCGATGGAATATAAAAGGCGAGAGTGAAATTTTGTTACAAGTTATCGAACTCGTAATTAGCTTAAAATTCTATCCTAACCTCAACATACCTTCATTATAGAAATAACTTAATTACACCTGCAGATTCGTATTGATGACGATCATAAAATTGATTGCAGTCGAATTTACCTTGAATTTTCGTTCATCGATCTGTCGAAGAGGATTCGTCGATTCGTCCAAGACGAAAAAGATTGACTGACAGATTACGAGCATTATTAAGTTTTCTGTCGGCATCGATGGCACGCACGGATCAATCGTCATTGAATTATTGGCCGAGGCCTCGGTAGAATACGCCGAGAGAATCCTCGGCTCTCCGACAGGCTATTTTGCGAGATTCGAATTTCCCTGCCGGCGATCGTCATTATAACGCACTTAACATCGCATCGCATCGATTAATTGCGCCCTCTCGCACATCCATCGTGCGGCCATTTGTCGCCTGCTATCCTTCTTCTCGCGTTCACATGTGACACGAAACATCACGCGTGTTGTATATCGTCGTGTTTTTGCTAATGTGCTAAAATTCTTGATGGATTGATTTTCTTATCATTTCTTTGAAATTCAAACCATACGTCATTTGGTATGTTATCTATAGGCGGTTGAATTTTCAGAAGACCTAACCTTGCCGAGAAGAAGATAACGACAAAATCCGCAGTCACCTAGTTGCCAACCCAATAGTAAGCCGTTGGAAAAATGATTTTTTGATTAATTACGAAAATTAGTTGTTGAAAAACTAACGTGTCATGTAAACGGACAAAAAGAATCTCTTTAAAAAAAAATTCAGCTCACACCTGACTGTTTTTGAATAAAAGTAATGCGAATTACGTAATGTTGGTAATTGTCCAACTTGTCGTGTATATTACAACGTGAAGTTGCAATTCTGTTCATTTCCGAGTTGTTTGTTAGCGTACGCGCGTAAAAAATACAAACAACGAGGAAATTTCTTCACGGTGGGAGAATCTGAGACACGAAGTGAAGAATATTGACTTTCGAGTTTTAGCGTGTTTTGCTTTTGAGCGACGTTGTCGCGCTATAAAATCGTTGCAAATTTTTTAAGAGAATTCACAAATTTTACAGAATTTCGAAAGTTCAACATTACGCAAGAATATCACATAATATGAAAAAATATATCAAAATATTCAGAGTGTAATGGTTTCTATAATACTTGGCGGATATATAAAACAATTATCTACCGAGATTCTAATTGTAATATTTTTTTAAATTATAGAAACTCTTTGATCATAGGCCTAGAGAATGTAGCAACGTTAAACGCAACTTTTCTACTTTGTAGATATTTCGGTTTTATCAAAGTTTCAATAACAAAGAGATGATATTTTCTGGTTTATCGTTGTATCGTTTTACCAATTTTCCAATCGAGTGTGTGCAAAAACATGTATACATAGTATAGGATTTTT
Source organism: Bombus hortorum (assembly GCA_905332935.1). Classification (NCBI taxonomy): domain Eukaryota; kingdom Metazoa; phylum Arthropoda; class Insecta; order Hymenoptera; family Apidae; genus Bombus; species Bombus hortorum. The sequence goes on along the minus strand of HG995205.1, from coordinate 3,633,647 downwards.
TATTTCTTTAGAAATATTGGAAATTAGGGTTCGATAAATCGATAGATTTATTTACAATAAATTAAACCGGAAACGATGGTTATTTAACGTGAACTAAATACAGTAATGTGCTATAACTAAGACAATTAAATGTTAATTCAAAACTCACAACTATTGTAATAGTTTACAACTCATAACAACTCGACAACTCAATTCTCCACTCCTCATAACTCGACTCCCCACCGCTCGAACGTCAACTCACAACTTGAATCCTCACAACTCGACTCTCAAGTCACGACTTGATTTCCCACAACTCGACTCTCCATTCACGACTATCTCAACTCGACTCTCTACTCACGACTCTCACAACTCGACTCCTCGTCACTCGACTGTCAACTCACAACTACTCCACTCGACTCTTAACTCATGACTACTCCATTCGAGTCTCAACTCACGACTACTCTACTCGACTCTCATCTCACAACTACTCAACTCGACTCCTCCCACTCCTCTTAACTCAAGACTACCCTACTCGACTCTCAATTCACAACTACTCAACTCGACTCCTCTCACTCTTCTCAACTGACGACTACTCAACTCGGCTCTTCACCACTCGACTCAACTCACAACTGCCCCACTCGACTCTTCAGGTAACGACCACCCGGTAACAACTCCCAGACACTTTTGGCCTAAAGGCACTTAGGTCTTCTCGCAATATTGTTTATAGTTCACCCGATATTTCTTAGGCAATTTTTCCACGATGCTACACTATTATTATTGGCGATGTCACAAATTGGACAACGATAGTAACTTTTTACATACTTCGCTATTCCAGATATCCTACACTTCCTTTATCCACGATTTAATTTCAAATTAATAACGAAGTTAATTAATAACAACATTCAGTATAACCATAATCGAGAAGCTATCTGAAATTTTCAACCAATACGTCAATCCATCGAAGAATTTTTTTAAACAATTCACAAAAGACTTCACGAAAGTTTAGTCTATTAATTCTGTAGCAAAAACAGTGTCAAAAAAGAAGCAGATCAATGTGCCTCACTTACCAGGAGCTGCGAAAGACCACTTTGAGGACAGAAATAATTTTAATATCGCCGGAATCCGGGTATATTTTTATACGACTAGATTCTCCGCTCTTCGAACTTCCTATTTGCTTAAAGCTACTGAAACGAATCGGCTTTTTCCCTTCTACCCGTTTTTGCTCGATTTGTCTCGCCTTTCCTGACGATAGGTTGCGCCACGCCGCACCGGTAATGAATGTCTAGCCGATTTGATCTAACTGCGGATTGGTCGCAATGTCCCCCGCGGAGGCGGAGGTTAATCTGATTTAATTCATAATCCTAGATAAGCCTTTTATCATTCGTTTACCGATTAATTGGACGACACGGGTCAGCCAGCAAGTAGCACGTGCTCCATTGTAAATAGATGCTCTGCAATATTTGCTTTTTGCTTGAAAATGGTTATGTCGATGGTCGTTGAGATGAAAATGTTCCAATGATTTTTAATAAACTGCTGTTGCTATAAAAGTTTATTTATTTCCACGTTCATTTTCAGTTGTTTCATTGTCGTAGGATATTATGGATAGACCGTGGATGTTTATGCAAAGAAAAAATATTTTTCCGAGGACAATTAAAAATGCAAACGAGGCAGAGATTTGTTTCACGCGTTAAATATTATCACGAGGACCATACTTGGAATATTTCACACATTTCTGCGCGAATTCATTAACATGCGACCTGTGCACGTTTGCGCTTTTAAATTTCCCATAAACGGCGAGATTTAACAAACTTTCGTAGTGTAATTACAAATAATTGCAGTTGCTTTGAAAATTATAGGCTTTGCGTAACATCGTCAACATGGGATTTACGTTCAAATGACGATAAGGAAAAATTATAGAATTTCACTTGGCAACAGTAAGTTTCCGAATAGATTCACTTCGCCATTTTTATACTCACTGCCCGACCATAGAAAAACCGCCATATGGGAAAACGAAATTGATCGTCACCATTTATAAATAAACTATCGCTACCGCATTTTTCGCTTGCATGTAAAATATTGCGAACGTACGCGTGCAAAAACTTGCGGTTTGTCAGCCGGTTGACGCAGGAAAACAGTTGCAGACCAGACAGTTGATTACAAAGTGCACTGTATTAATTTATTGCATGCTGAATCATGAAAGCCACTTACGAACAATCAAAAACACTTCCCGGAAACAAATCCACCACTTGCTCAAATCATATCTAAGCAACAGAACTTTTGTAGTAAAAATAAAGGATGTATATTCTGAAGTAAAAAACACCAGGCAGGGCTACCGCAAGGAGGCGTCTGAGGGCCAATATTACACACACTATAGATAGCCAACATACCGACAATTACCAACAGCAGAATACTGACATTTGCGGACGACACGGCTGTACTAGCCAGGCACACTAATGCAGAAACAGCAGTCACATTACCACAAGAGCACATCAGAAAAATAGAAAAATGGCTACAAGATACGTTACATTGTACTATATCTTTTTATCAAATATTTTTGTCGAAATCTATACTCTTGTTACACGTTGCTTTTGCGTAGTCCGATATTTGTGTGCAGACATCGTAACCGCACTCTATGGAAATTCATTTTGTTAGGACTGGAGATTTTGCAAAATATCGCCTCTTCTGTCGATATTGGAAAATCTGACTCGCGTTTAACGCGTACATTAATCACGTATTACCACACCTGCTGCTTGTAATTCGCCACACGGTAGAAATTGGTGTACTGGCTTTTAACGCACGTTCTAGTAGGAACATGGAAATATGTCGATGATGATTTGTGATCGTTTTATGGAAAACTAACGTAACCTAATCTTCGTTTGTAGTTACGCAAAAGTATTTGCTTGGTTGTTTATCACATATTTTAAATAACATATTACGTTACGAACTGTTACTCAACGAGATTTTACAAATTTGAAAGTGCAGCAGCGTGTATAATCCTACGCTTCAATGATTCCGGTTACAACTCACGATTTATTACTTTGCAAATGCAAAGCGTTGTTCGCGATAAGATTTCACGACATGCCGCAGCCAGCTATTCCCAGTTTACGGTCTCCAACACAACGGTTTCAATTTCGATTCGTAGACTCGCCGCGTCTCCTGTGCGCCAACCGTCGACTTTTCCCTTTGCCCATCCACCCATTCAACTTTCCCTTTTGATCGCGTAAAACGTTGACAACTGTCGTCTCGTCTACCTGCATACATCGCGGATGCTTTTTCAATTTCTCGCTGTATGCTCTTTAAAGTTCTTTAAATCTCAAGTCTCATATGTAAGCACGCAGCATGTATTCAGACAAAGTATATCACATGTGATCATTATACTTCGCCGCTTAAAACTCGTTACTTTTCTGAATTTTGTAATGTTAATAGCACTCGTGATTATTCGAACTATATGTACAGTGGCTGACGAAAGTATTCGAACGCTTACACTTACAAATTTCAATTAATAAAATGAGGTGTACTAAACTAATTTGTTAAAACAATTTGGTATCTTCACACAAAAGTGTTCGAACACTGTAACACTGTTGATAGTTTTTCATCTTCCTTTGCATCGAATGTAAACATCGTTGCTAAATAAAAATATTAGTACGCTCACTTGATGTTAGGATGTCGCTTCAGTAACAATGTTACGATTGTTCGCGGAGAGACGCGATCGCGAGGAAACGTGTCAGCGAGAGGCGTAAATTCTCGCTACGATTTTAGTAGTCGACGCCGCGAACCAGTCGTTCCCCTGTTTCGATTAGGATAACAGAAGTAGTTCAAATAATTGTAACACAGAATTAACAGGGTTAATATATTCTTCCATGTTTAATAATATTTAAAATTATAATTAACACGTTACAAATGATTTAACGATGATACAACTAGTTTATTATTATAATTCGACTCGGCTTTATAATATTTCTCGACGTATTCGTTTGACTAAGCGATTTTGATTTTATTTATCTGAACCTCTCGATGCATTCGGTTTGAATCCTCGTATGATACTAATTGCCCTTCGATTTTTTCCTTTGTCTCCTCTTGGAGACGACCCCCACCATGCTCGGGTCTCGCAACCGTTCGCGCCTATGATCACGTATGCCACCTTTTTTGCGTAGGTAAAATAACGGACGGAAGGCGAATCGATGTTTTTTTAGAACACGCTGCTTGACAACAACTATGCGCTTATCGCTACATTGTGTATATCTCGCCAGTCATGTAAGACGATCTGTCTGCGACACTGCAGTACCAAGGGAGAGGACCGCGAAACAAGCCATATATTAATGTGGTAAATCATAAAAAAAGATTGACTTTTGTAAAAACCTATTTCAATAAAGATAATTCTTTTTGGGACAGAGTTATCTTTTCGAACGAGTCTAAGTTTAACATTTTTTGCTCGGATGGTCATAATTATGTGTGGAGAAAACCAAATACGGAATTGGAAATTCGAAATTTACATGAAACAGTGAAACACGGAGGTGGATCGATCATGGTGTGGGGGTGCATGGCTGACAGTGGCACCGGAAATTTGATATTTATTGATGGAATACTTGATAAATATAAGTAAAATATATATTTTAAAAAATAACCTTAAAGAAAGTGCGCGTAAATTAGGATTATTGGAAGATTTCCACTTCCAACAAGATAATGATCCTAAGCGTACTGCTAGAATTGTGAAAGAATGGATCGTATATAACACACCACACATGCTAATTACTCCTCGCAAAGTCCAGACATAAATCCGATTGAAAATTTATGGACTGAAATCGGAAAAAGATTAAATAAATTTCAGATAATCTCAAAGCAAGTATTGAAAGATAAAATTACAGAAATGTGAAACTCCGTTGAGCGTAGTTTTACAAAATCATTGGTTTACAGTATGGAACGTCGATTGAGTCACACTATCGCTGCTAAAGGTGGTCCAACAAAATATTAATATTAAATAATTTAATAATATATCTAGCGTTCAAATACTTCTATCAGTTACTTACAATGCGTGTTTCTAATAAATGTATCAACTCCTACCTACGTTGTTGAATCCTTTTCAAATTTTACTGACATAACCTCAAAAATTCCATCTTCCTACTGACATCTGCTTGTCTAAGCAAATTACTTTAATGTACATTATTGCGCCCATTCAAGTTTGCATATGTAAGCGTTCAAATACTTTCGTCAGCCATTATATATCTCTTGAATAATTTAAATTTAATACATTTCGTTCATAGCTGTAACAAAGTAATCGTATGAGCGAGCAACTCTTATCTCACGTGGTCCTAAAAGTCTGTGACGAACATTGCTTAAAATTTCAAGTCTCTGCGAACGAAACGACATTTCGTATCCTGAAAATTCCACTTTTTAGTGAAAAGAGAAAATTAATAACTGCCAGATCGATGTATGTCCTACATTGATATTAATATACTGTTACTATATGCTAATGTATCTAATATATGTTAATTCTATTCATTGCATCTCTCGACATATTTATTTGTACTCATTAGAACCTTCAAACCATCCATCTTACATAGAATATCTGTTTCTTGTTTCAGGTGAGTGAATCCATTGCTCGTCAAAGCAGCGTCGATCCATTAAGGTTTAAGTAAGTTCTATCCTCGCGTTACTAAAGTCGAGCACTTTTGCAATCTGCCGTTATCACGGCTAACGGGACAAGTACAGTTAACCGATAATCTCAAAGACTGACTGGAACCTTGGCAAAGAAACCGGTCTCTCGCGCGAATGTCCCTCGCTCCGCCTCGATCAAGACATTATCGATAAAGACATTGCCTCGATCGGTTGTCCTTGCTCGTGCGTTCTTGTTAAGCTCCGAGAAACACGTCCATTCGCCGCACAATGTATTGAACCTGAGGATCGTTTCGTGTCCAAGGCTTAAGACGCTCGAGGATCAACAACATCCTATTGCTTCTGTACAAGGTGTTCCGTATTGCAAGGAAACTGGAAGCTCTGAAGCGGTCGGAACAAACGTTTGATTTTCTAACTTGGGAAAATAGAGTGACATATATTCGAGGCTGTTGTAGATCAGGTTCTTTTTCACTATTTTGCGGCCCATAAAATGGACATTTTTCTAAAGAACAAAGAGGTTACTTTTTTAAAGAGCTTAAGTTAAGCATTTGCCTTATTTAGCAAACCTCTGGTATCGGCTTTGGTTTTAAAGTACACAGATACAGAGCGATACAATTAAGGTGATCCTACATGAGAAAATAAATTGAAAACTTAGATTAGAATTTTTCTTTCTTTACGCGATATTACCATGGAGAATACTAACCTCAAATATTTGTCTGTACTTAACTGTGTCTCAACTCAGCGGAGAACTTGATGTTAATTAATATCTGTACTTACTTCCGCTCGTTTTATTTCAGTTTGTGTTTATCTCGTTGGAGAACACACGATAAATCGGAATATTTCAGTTTTCTGGTCACTTACTTTACGAAATACTCGAGCAATCTTTCCTTTCAGTTGTTCGAAACTTGTAACTTCTTCAGAGTACAATTCGTTGATTGTCTAACAGACAATTGTTTAAAATAAATTTTCCCAAAAACGAGAAGATTTTATTCTACATTCTTTATTTTTCTGATTCTTTATTTTTCCACGTAGAATAACTTTCTTTCTAGTCGTGGCCAGTTGGTTACAAGACACCCTGTATAATAATTTTTCAAACCTGGTCATTTCAATGGCAAACGTATTTTACAACGTAATATTTGAGCGTGTGTTTTCTTTGTTCAATTTGTCAAAGCGGATCAGTAAAATGTCCGCTTGTCCTTCATAGGCTTATGGCGATTTACTCGACGTTTATTAACGCGATAAAGCGTATTAAATTGTTTATTCGCGAAGGTAGAAGGATCGTGGCTAAGGTTCTGATCCAGAAAGCCGTGAAAGTGGAAAAACGAGAAAGATAAGCGAAGGATTTGTCGAGTGGGAGAATGGAAGGACGTGAAATCACGACACGACGTACGATATGTGGGAGTAGAGTGAAGGTTTTCGTTTCTTTTTCAAAGTAAACTGCAGGATGTTTCGTTGGAATGTAGCAATCGAGATTTCGTCTAAAGTCTGTGGCAATATTCTTAAATATACAATGAGATCTTCTACTTTCTGCGTACTTACTTATTTTTATTCTTCAAAATCACTTTAGACTTAAATCTTATCTTCTTAAATCTAAAGATGTCGAGGGTTGTTCAAAGGATCCAGAATATAGAGATCCGTGTCTTTTTTCTGTCCAGCTGGACATTTGGTAAATTTTTCTAGCTTTATTGCTAAATAATAAAAGGTGGATGGCTACCCTCAGTGGGATACCATCTTCGAGTTTGACTATTTTATTTCTTCAGTGAAGTCAGTGAAGTGTTTTCTTTTTAGTCTTCTTTGTATCAGAGTTTCATTCGCTTCAGTAGCCAGCTGGTTTGGATGTGTTGCCGTTCTTTCCTTGTATTTTTCTGTGTACCTGCCGATTTCTTCTTTCACCGTTGGTATTTTTAAGTCTGCGTATATCCTCGTTTCTGACATACCAGAGGGCGTTCACTATTGTTCTCAGTATCTCCGATTGTAGCGACTCTAGTTTATTTATGTGGCTCATTGCTGCTGTCCCCCATAGTGATATTCAGTACGTCCAATTGGTTTTATTATCGTTTTGTATATTTTTAATTTATTTTCTATGGTGAGTTTAGAATTTCGACTAGTTAGCCAGTACATTTGTCTTCTTTTTATCCGTATTTTGTATATAATTGATTTAGTATGTTGCTTCCGTGTAAGTTGTGTGTCTAAGTGGAGTGCTAGGTATTTAACTTGCCTTGTTTGTGTTATATGCGTGCCATTCAATTGGATATTTGGTGGTTTCTATTTTCTTAGTGTAAATGTAATATGGTTGCATTTTCTGGGGTTTGCTTTTATTTGTTTATCTTGTAGCCATTTTTCTATTTTTCTGATGTGCTCTTGTGGTAATGTGACTGCTGTTTTTGCATTAGTGTGCCTGGCTAGTACAGCCGTGTCGTCCGCGAATGTCAGTATTTTGCTGTTGGTATGTTGGCTATGTATAGCGCGTATAATATTGGCCCTAAGACGCCTCCTTGCGGTAGCCCTGCCTTGATGGCTTTTACTTCAGAATATACATCCTTTATTTTTACTATAAAAGTTCTGTTGCTTAGGTATGATTTGAGCAAGTGTTGGATTTGTTCCGGAAAGTGTTTTTTGATTGCTTGTAAGAGGCTTTCATGGTTCACTTTGTCAAATGCTAATCATCTGCTATTCGACGAATTATCGTTTGTGTTCAAGTTGCCGAAAAGTTTCCGACTGAGCCGAATGTGAGGCAATGTTATTCCACTTTACCTACAAGGCAAATTCAAAGAATGATAAAACTTTGTGTGTGAGTAAAGTAAAGTATCTTATCGGCAATTCTAGCACAAAAGTCACTTACAGATGTAAAAACTGTTTTTTCCAAAATTTATTTACACATTTTGTTTAATAAACACAATAGAACAATACAAGTTTGGAACCTCTTTTTAGATATCTTTCATGTTTCTTGAGATATTTTACGAATAGGATAATTCTAAATTTTTCCGGAAAGAAATAATTCCACTCCTTAAACCGAATTATGGCACTAAAGAAAAATAAGGTTGTATTGTACGGATGACGTACTTGTACGCAAAGCTTCTTAATTTTTTGAATTTTCGAGTTGCATAATCTTCCTCGTGAGTGAACAATTTTGAAGAAACGAGATCATAGTAATTTCAGGCAGCAATTAAATTGTTATAATATGCATATTATTTTTATTACGGATTTGTTATCTTCGTATGATAAATAAGGAAAAGAAAAATGTCTATATATTTACTCATATTTTCATCGATGCACAATTCCAATCTCTCCAAAGATATTCCAATAAAAATTCCTACATATCAATTTTCCATTGCATCCTCGCTTAGCGTTCCAGTTCTCCTTACTACCACCATCTCTCGTAGAAGATATCCGTGTTAGGAATCTTCCGTGCATCTTCATATTTCTGAAACGAATAATCGCTGCCAATCGCGTTTTTAACAATTTAAAGCAAATATTCCGATGCAAAATATTCGTAAGAATAAAAAGTCGTACAGTTGGCAACTAATTGCGGATTTTGTCATTAGGTGGTAATGACAAAATCTGCAATCACTTAGTTACCAACCCAATACATTCTTTTCTCTATATTCTTTGGCCTTGTGCGTGCATATTTCTTGAGCTGATAATTCTTAAATCTATTTCATTTATAAATGTATATGTTGTTCAAGTAGTCGCTTGTTTCTCATTCGGTTGTTACCAGCATCTTCTCAAGTTGCAATATTCGTAAGGAGAAAGGGTGTTCGGAATGTATTTAATTCAACAATAAACCCATAATAAGAATGAAAGGAAAGTAGACAGGAAGAAAAGACGGGAAACAAAGAAAACGGTTGAGTTTATTGTCACAAAACACAATTAGATTAAAATAACTGAAGTAACAGAAGGGGTTAAGCTTCCATTAAATGCAGAGGGCAGTAGCGGAAACAGCATACGAACACGTACAACGATCAACGTAGCGATTAAATTCATTTATCGAGCCGATTCGAGGCTCAGAACCAATTATTTCCTCTGCGGTTGACACTCATAGAAAAAGTTGATTCTGTATCCGTCCAATTCGATGTTCGTACGTTCTTCAGGAACGGATCAATGACGAATATGAAAGTTATAACCGGCAATACTCTAGAAACCTCCCAAGGAAACCATCATAATAAAAAAAAAAAAAAAATTAAAGCAAAAATTCCTATTACAAAAAGATAAAAATTTGCAAAGCGAGAACTACCTTCTTTTTCCTTACCCCTGTGCTGCCCCACTAATAATCTTGTTGCCAGCTTCTACGAAGAAGCCCAGAAGCCTATTCGTTTGCCTTGAGAACCGAAATTATCGGCTGTGCACCAGCTAAACACAGAAACCAAGCGCATCATTATCACGCTAAGTGGAAGGATGAAAAGTTGGCGGCGCACGCGTGTCACGACGTCATCGACGCACCTCTGCACGAGTACACAAATAGCTCATTATGACTGCAGCCTGCACTTGCACCCGTCGTGCGCACAACGTAATTCGGGTTAATGATCGTGTGTACGCTCGTGCTCTCGTACTTGTACGCGAAGCAGCACTCGACAACTTGGCCCGGACCAGGCATTCCACTCTCTGGCCATTAGCAAGTGTAATGCCGGTCGTGGCAGCACCACGTTTCTTTGCAACTATCTCATAGTGGCAACTAAGTGACTGCGGATTTGTCAATACCACCTAATGTAAAAATCCGCTATCACTTAGTTGCCAACCTAATATGTTGCAAACGAACTGTCCCACAATTTTTACTGCGAATATTTCACGTTCCAGTGAATCGTAGCAACAACTATTCGTTTAGAATGAATATTTAGCAGCGCCTTAAAGAGCGAAATAATTTGTACGCGAGGAAAGCTACTACATATATACGTATTTCTGTGTTAGTGGACATATTTTTCATATATGAATAAACAAAGATATTTGTAAGAGAATCGCCAGCGAAATTGGCGTGTGTTTACGAAACGTGAAATTTTCGCTGTGAATATCGGGTTGGTAACTAAGTGGTTGCGGATTTTGTCATTAGATGGCATTGACAAAATTCGCAATCACTTAGTTGCCAACCTGATAGTTTCAATTCTCCTTTGCTTCCATTGCTTCTCTAGTTATCTCGGTTCGTCCCTATAATTCGCTCTCCTTTCGCAACGTCTTATAGCAGTTTTTTTCCTCTGCTTTGTTCTTTTCCTTCGCTTTGGAGAAGCAGATAGTGGCTTGTTGCAAATGGGTGTTCGATGATCTTGGTGTTTTGATGGCGGGACGATGAGTCATTGGGGACTTTGACGAAGGTGATTAGAAATATGATAGCTTGAGGAGGTGTGGGGGTGATGGTAATGTGGGGATGAGTGCGATGGTCGTTACGATTGCAGCTTCTTTGGCTATCTTTTTAACAAGAGGCTGGTAAGAATTGTTAAGAATTATGTGGGTTTCGTTGATAGAATTAATAGTAACTTTTATTCTTAATAAACGAGCAGTTGTTAAAATTATAATTTTTCTCGTTGTCTTTTTAAGATACTATCTGGAAATATTTATTTTAATCTGTTCTATTTAATTAATTTCTAATAAATTAATTAAATTAATTAAATTAATTGTTCTATTTAATCTATTTAATTAATAAATTTTAAATATTTATTTAATTATTTTAATCTTAAAATAATCCTTAAAATCCTTAAAATCCTTAAAATAATCCTTAAAATAATAAGTAATAAAAAATAATAATAAATATCTTACAGCTTATAACACAATTATAAACATTAACTTACGACAATGAACGCATGTTGGTGTATATTTTTGAAGAGACTCGTAAGGTATTCAACAACTTGTATTTCTACCGAGATCTTATTCGCTGAGAAAAGAAATTATTTAACGAAATGGTAGCACATTACTTGCGTTATGTAAACGGAGACCCTGACCCAGGTTCTACCGTATCCTCCCGTGAGATTTAAAGCGGAGAATGCGTGGATTTTCAAGTCAGTAGTCACAATGAATTTACCTTCTCTCTGAACGAGTATTTAGAAGGCGGGTCACAGAAGAGAACAACGAGAAATAGAGCTACTGTGACATTATTTGTATATACATTCTTCCATCCATAAATTGTATCTTTTGGATACAATCAATTATCTTAAACCGAAGTTAGTCTTAACACTTTACCGACCGCTAGCGTTTCAACGGCATACGTACGTCCGACCGGCATCTCAGGCGCAGATTCTCCCTGGCGCCGATTCTGTTTCAGTTTAGACTCTCCAATACCATTCTTTTTGCTCATGGCGAACGGTACGTTTATCAAATTGGTATAAACCTGTGGGGGCTTACAAAGCAACGCAACTAATGCAACTGAGCAAGGTACCTTAGTACTAAATAGCAAAGTACTGCTTAAATAATGAAAAAGATTGTCGGCGACGAAAAGCTGATTAATAAACTATCGGTCGGTAAGCGTCGGTGACAAAAACCGATTAATCGCCTATCGGTCGGTAAAGTTTTAAACTACAAACATAAAACAGCCATCCATTCGATATTTATACGAAGAAACTTGCTTCGTTTATAATCATCGTCTAAATTCCAACAATTGTTCGCCAGTATTACCCTCTTACCGCGAAAATGCCACACGAGACTAACAAGCCTTCTTGAAACTTGATGGCAATTCTCCTCGACGCTGAACATTAATTAGCAATCGTTCGTTATTCGAGGACGACACTTGTGAACCGATACTTCCTATTGTCATTAATTATCGCTTGTTAACGATTAATTACTCCGCGGTTGTTTTTCGTTGACGATGAAACGAGGTGCAGGGGACAAGCAGAAAAGGAAAAAGAACGTGAGAACGAAATTTCTGGATATCGAAATCTCTGTTAGATAAATCCGTGGATCGATTGGTGAACGCGAATACTCGCTTGTATATGTGCTCGTATTGTCATTAATCGGTTGGTAATTAGCGATTGCTAATTGTAGCGTTGTTTCTCGTCGAAACGCGATAAAAGCTGACTCGAAAACGAAGTTAAAAAAGTTGCCCGGGGAGTGATGGAATCAGCTTCCTGGAAATTAGCCTTTTTATGGACAGTCGGTAATTGATAAGTAATCGCTTGAAATTTGTAATTGGATCACCAGATTGCACACTGTTCATGATTCACAGGTGTATTTTTTTCTGTCTGTTGTGATATTTTAGTACTAGAAATTTGAAAAATTCAATGAACATTTTAATACAGTTATAAGTAATATAATTAAGATACAAGTAATTAACTGCACGTTTGCGTGTAAACAATTATTAAATAATGGTGGAAGTTGTTTGAAATGTAGATCATCGCTACGAATTCTGGAATACTATAGTGTGATAGATACTGAATTCTCCATTTACTTTTGCTTTATATTTAAGAGACGGTAGATTTTTTTTATTATTCATATGTGTACTTATTAACATGGCATGGAAAAGAGGCGAAAAAAGAGGAGGAAAGAGAAATTAAAACGTCTAATGTTTCAAAAATGTTTAGAGGCGAGCAGCTTTGGTGCTAGGCAACGTTATCGCTAAATCGTATCCCGTTTATTATTCCTCTGGTATCGCCAGTAACATTCCCTTTGTGCTGCAACTCTATGTATGTTCAGAAAACCGATATCCAACGGTCATCAAACCATAGCAATGCGATCTCGAACGCTCTCTCTTACCGGCAGAACATACTACGATAAATTGAAAAATTCTTTTCTAGATACGTAAAGCTAGGAAAAAAAATTTAATAATAAAGCAGAACTTTGTTCGAGGAAAAATATATTAAAATAATGCAACAACTGAAGTAAAGACTGAATACAAGGTGTATATATAGGTGTATGTATACTTAACATGAACTAAATACAGTAATGTGCTATAACTAAGACAACTAAATAGTTAATTCACAACTCATAAATAGTTTACAACTCATAACAACTCGGCAACTCAACTCTCCACTCCTCACAACTCGACTCCTCACCACTCGACTGTCAACTCGCAACTTGACTCCTCACCACTTGACTCTCCACTCAAGACTGCTCCACTTGACTCTCAACTCACGACTATCAACTCACAAGTCGACTTTCAACTCGACTCCTCACCACTCGACTCTCACCTCACGACTACTCCACTCGATTCTCAACTCACGACTACTCCACTCGACTTTCGACTCGATTCCTCACCACTCGACTGTCAACTAACAACTCGACTCTCAACTCATGACTATCAACTCACAACTCGACTTTCAACTCGACTCCTCACCACACGACTGTCACTCACAACTCGACTCTCAACTCATGACTATCAACTCATAACTCGACTTTCAACTTACAACTCGACTTTCAACTCGACTCCTCACCACTCGACTGCCAACTCACAACTTGACTACTTCACTCGACTCTCAACTCACGACTATCAACTCACAACTCGATTCTCAACTCATGACTATCAACTCACAACTCGACTCTCAACTCACGACTCTTCTACTCGACTCCTCCCCACTCGACTCCCCGCTAAAACTCCCAGGCCCTTTTTGGCCTAACGGCACTTAGGGCTTCCCGCAATATTGTAGAAGAAGTATAATTGATTTTGGAAAGTGAAGTAACAAGTGAATAGATCTAAGAATAAAGTAAAAGTATACGTGAAATCTTCTACGTATATATTTACTAAGTTAATAATCTATCAAGATATGTTGTGTATGTCAAATGATGTTGTTCATTTTGGAAGATCAAATGTAAATGAGTCTGAGAATCGAATGTAGATATAAGCAAGCTCAGCTATATCGGCTGCGTATATTTTAGTAAGTTGTAATCGCATCGTTTAACATATAGAAATTAAATTGTTAAATTATTTGATTAATTTCGTGGAATTGAATAAAAATAAATGAAAATATCGAAATGGTATGAATTACGCTCACCGATTTATTTTTTTTTTTTTTTTTTTTAGAAAATTTAACCATACCATCAAGAGATAAATTTACTTTTGAAAACTAAAATAGTATCGAAATTTGGATAAATTTGTGACGGCACATGAGCGTAGAAAAAGTTAACGAAAATACGAGAAATAAGTACGTCACGCGGCCAGGAAAATCCGCTTCGCTCATGCTACTATTCGACTATCTAACTGTTCGCTATTCGACTAACAATTCCACTATATGTCTGACTGTCCCAGAGAGCATGTTCGTCTATTTTTATGGACCAGTGTATTACAAAAAGTTCAAATGTAACTGCAAGCAGATATACTAAAAACAAAAAGAACAGAATTAGCCCACAAAATATCAAGATAGATACATTTTCCAGACGTTTTTATCATCTTCTATCTTCAAAGCATTGCCCGCTCGCCATAGTTGAACTCTTATCGCAGCCTCTCTCTGGCCAACCACCGATCCTCCGTAATGGAATATCGATTCTCCGTGTTTGGACGGTCAATTTTCCCGTCACGACACGATGAATTGCTCGCTAATGATAGCACGGGCTCGCCAAATAATATTCCAGCGATTGCAAAATCGTCCTCTCATGCGATATCCTCCAAAAGCCAAGGGATTCTATGACGAGACGATGTGAATCAACGATTTTTTATTCACCAGACGATTACCAATAACCTGAACTCATCGAGTGACAAGTTACAGTGCTCATGTATTGGGTTGGCAACTAGGTGATTGCGGGCTTTGTCATTGCCACCTAGTGACAAAATCCGCAATCACTTAGTTACCAACCTAATATGTTGCAGACGAACTGTGCGACAATTTTTACAGCGAATATTTCAGGTTCCAGTGAAACGTAGCAACAACTATTCGTTTACAGTGAATATTTATCAGCGCCATAAATAGCGAAATAATTTGTACGCGAGGAAAGCTACTACATATATACGTATTTATGTGTTAGTGGACATATTTTTCATATACGAATAAACAGAAATATTCACAAGAGAATCGCTAGCAAAATTGGCGTGTGTTTACGAAACGTGAAATTTTCGCTGTAAATATCGGGTTGGCAACTAAGTGATTGCGGATTTTGTCATTAGGTGGTACTGACAAAGTCCGCAATCACTTCGTTGCCAACCCAGTATTTCACGTTCCGATGGAGTGTTCATTCTTAGCGGCAGCGTAAAAAACATCTTAGAGAGCAGAATGAGTTTTTCATAAAGAAAAATGCTACATACTTATAGTGTCTGTGAGATTTCTTCACGTTGAATAAATATCCAAGTCAGCACAGCTTCATTAGAGTATCGCGAATCACTGCAAATATTTTATAGTATATATTGGGAGCTCAGTTTTTATTTTAGTTTCTCTAATTATATGTGACGCTTTAGTGTTTTCTTCTAAACATAATATCAACGCAAATATTGGGTTGGCAACTAAGCGATTGCGGGCTTTGTCATTGCCACCTAGTGACAAAGTCCTCAATTACTTAGTTGCCAACCTAATAATTAACGTAGGGGACGTGTATACTCGTGCAAATAAATAGAAAACAAGCGATTAAGAGGAAGTTCGATGTGAATCGCTCGTACGTTAAAAACAATACTGCAAGTAGCGACTATTGTTGAACACCATTGTTAATATTACTGTTGTCTTTTGTCCGGTAGAAAATTTCTATTTGATCGGTGCAATGAAGTAGCAAGCAGCTGGCTGGTGAAAATAAGCACAATGTATAATTTAATGGCTAACGAAGAAATAATCGAATCCTCTTGAAATTGGTCGCTCGTTAAAAAATGAATTCCACTGTAGAATTCCTATGAAGTTGTACTTAAAACATATTTGTTAAAAAATTAATTCAGACGAATTCAACTGAAAAGAATAAATGTTTGGCAACTAAGTGATTGCGGATTTTGTCATTAGGTTGTAATGACAAAATCCGCAATCACTTAGTTGCCAACCTAATATAATAAACAGCGAGACAGAAATATCCTTACGTTTCAATGGCGTACATATGTTCTGTCCAGAGTAGGAAAAAGGAACAAGTAGCGGAAAAGAGCGTAGCAAAACGTAAGAAACTTTGGTGCATAAAGCGAATCACGATCGTGAAGCTCACGTTGAAAAAAAAAAAAGAAAAAGAGAGAAAAAAAATCGCTTCTTCCGGGCTTTTCTTAATTAACTTTCAAGCTCTTTGCCCAAGCTTACCTTCATTAACTCGAAAAAAAACCCTTTCCTCATCTTTACAAATTTTCAGCCCCATTTCAACTCGACCTCTTTTATTCGCTCTATTTACGCGCCGCGTTTCCTCTGTGTTCCACGAGGACCGTAAGTCTCCCCTTGTCGTCCTTTCTTTCTCTCCCTATCTTTTCTTCTTCTTCTCCTCCTCCTCTTTCTTCTTCGTTTTTTATTAGACTTGCAAACGAAAGAACCCGGAGCGCAGTCTACAGAAAGGTGTTGGCAATTGGCGCGCGGAGACAGCGCGTTAAAGTGAGCACCGAGTTGAAAATGGAAAAGAAATAAGACTAAATGGAAAGGAATCGGTATCGGTAGGTCTCTGTCGCGTCTTTTCACTTCCTTCTTCTTTCTCCATTTTTATTACACTTGCAGACGAAATAACCCAAGAGCTATTCGAATCGGAGCTACCTGCAAGAAGAAATAAGTAGAGAGAAGTGGACATTTGCGTGGAAAGTTGCAGGAAAGCTGTTGAAATCGCGATGTTCCGAGCGGTTCCTTCACGGGGATCAACTTTTTCATCGTATTTCGCGCGAACGAAGCTGGAAAGTTTACCGGCTCGATAAATTGTCAGCGTCAGCTGTACCTGGCATCGAAACACGAACAACTTCACTTCGCCTACGAAACTAGATCGCGCGATTAAATCCTTCCATTCATTGGTTTTTCCACTAACTTCCGCTCTCGTCCGCTTCCTTCCATCAGTTATGCCAACTTTCACCATATTACGGTTCGCGCCTCTTTTCATCTGATATTTCCCTAACATCGAAGTGACTTCAAGCGCGCGGCTTTCTTTCATCAGACAGCAATCAGAAATTTCGTATCGTTTACTTTTAACGATGATACCAGATCGACAAAATTTATAGAATTACTTGAGAACTTTGCCGATCCTCTTTAATGGTTCATTCAATATGCAGGTTCAATTACATTGAATGATTGATGTATTTTTAATGAAAAAGAGTACATGGATCTTTTTGTTCTTATATTAGTTTACTAAAAGTAAAAGTACATAAAAGTATTAGGTTGGCAACTATGTGATTGCGGAGTTTGTCACTAGGTAATGAAGGTTGGAAGTGAATTAGGGTTAGAAGTGTCATTCGCTTAATGATGTTGATAGAGTACCAACTTTGGACTGTATTTCAGGCATAATTAATCGTGTGGCAAATATCATATAATTGAGAGATTTTAAACATATATAAGTTTCTTCTTTTCTGCTATTTTCTACATATTGAGGTTAGGTTGAGGTTAATTGATCTTAAAATAAGTGATTGCGTGATAAGTGACACTTAGTTGCCAACCCAATAGTCCAATTGAACCTGACTAGAAAACCATTTAGGATCACGAGATTTATTTTTGCTATAAATATCATGCTCTTACCATATCAAAATTGTATTGGAATTATATGAAACATATAAAAATTATACCAAACTTAAATGCGTGTTTCCAATTCTTAACACCGTAAACTGTAAATCTATAAGTATACAGAACCATGGAATAAGAAACCAGTGAGAAAATTATCAACAGCAATAATAATCGAGAATAATGAAAAAATCAAATGAAACCAAACAGAAGCTTCGTTTAATCCAGCATCGCTTATTCGATATCGTTCAACATCTAAAGATAAACTCGTAGAATAACAAAGGTATAGCGAAGATGATCAAGTTACACAGAAGTCAAGTCGATAAACAACATCGCCTATACTAATCATGATGTTTGGAAGATTAAACCATCGAAAGGAAACAAAAGAAAGATACAGTCAGTTGAATCAATCTGCAATGAACAAAATAAATATCGCGAAACATTCCATCATTACCAGACTCAACAACATTGCAAAACGCAAACGATTGAATAAATATAAACAAATGAACGACGAGTCACGGCGGTGAGCGGCTGTCGAAATTCGATTCCACGGGACTTAAACGCAAATTTCTGAAGCTGGAACGCCAGGAAGAAACGCGACGACCTACATACGTACGTCGAGGAACGCAATCTAACGTCGAGGAAATATAAAAGCTGGCTCGGGTTGGTGCGCGCCACGCTTTTCTGCTTCGGCTGATTCCAGAGTTACCTTCGGAAAAATTGGAGAAAATTGGGTAAAATTAGGGAATCGTTCTCTCTCTCTCTCTCTCTCTCTCTCTCTCTCTCTCTCTCTCTCTCTCTCTCTCTCTCTCTCTTTCTTCCTGCAGACGAATAAAAGGAGAAAGAGATTGGGAAGGAAGATAAGGGTGCTGAACGAGCGATTTTAAAATATGTTTGAGGGGGAACTATGAGGTTTGATGGTGAGAAACAGATTGCAGGGTAAGGAAAACGTCTCGTTTTCGGTTTAATTTGACGTTTAAAAGAGGATGAAACGAGGTTAGGTTTCTTCCGAGTATTTGATTTGGAAGTTGCAAAGCTTTTGGGTATTTCCGTTAAAGTCATTTGCAAGCTACGTAAACTTCATTTATTTCTTCATGTCCCGAACGTACTTTAGAGTACTATTGGGTATTTATTGATCAGTCGGGGCGTGTAATGAATCTTCTTATGAGTTGGCCATCGTTGTTGTATACCAGATAATACTTATTGAAGCGAACATATTACAAAGGTTAACAGGTGATAGCGGTGTAATAATAGAGATGTCGATGACGATGAATTTAGGTTCGATAACGAATACACGGTCAACGGGATGACGATTGCGATTTGGAACTGGACGTACGTGTTCACTGGACTAGTCGAACTTCTCCGATTGAGCTTCAGTCCAAGTGGAACTGTCTTTATATACTCCTCTCTGTATCCCTCAGGTCAATCTTTGTTTTTAAGGAAAGTTGTTTAATTATTTTATACCTCTGTTAGGTACACGTCCCTCCCGCGACCGTGGCTACGTTCAGTGACCCATTATGTCACTTCGAGCCCAAGCCCACTGTCAGAAATCCCGGGCAATCACAATCGACTTAACTCATAAACAGCTATTTCTCAGTTTTATTGTTTAAGTACGGTTATAATAAAAAGTCTGGATTAAACTATTGGGGACTTTCCCAAACATTCCAAAAGAAGGGCCCGGATGTCCTTTCATCTCTAACATATATATTTACATCTTTGGACATATTTTTTAAAATCATTAATTTTAATTATAATCATGAAAGGCGTTATTGAAATATTAAATTCTTATTACTGTTCCTTGCAACTTCAATTTTGCGTACCATATTTAAAATGTACATAGGATGTAAAGTATATTAACAAGTAACAGTCACAAAATTGTTTCAAATGGGGATAAGCATCCTAATCTCAACTTATCAATTGTGATCTGATAAACAAGAATTCAAAATACAGTTAAACTGTGTTCTTCATACAATAATTTCTTTCGGATGAGATTTAAATATATGTACATGTCGGAGATGAAAGGACACCAGGCCTTCCTCTTGGAATTCTTTGGAAGCTCCCCAATACTTTAATCTTTATAAGTATCCCGATTATAATTGTCCAAGATTTGCGATAATGAGCTTGGGCTCAAGGCGACAACTAGTCGCCGAACGTAGCCGCGGTCACGGGATGAACGTTTTTACCTAAAGAGGCATAGAGTAATTGTATAGCTCTCCTTAAAAAGAAATAGTTGTAGCGGCACTTGACAGTAAACATTCCAATGGTTTCTACTCCGTGGCTCGCCACACACAGACCCTATTCTTCAGCAAGATGATTGCCAAATGTCGATGCATCTCCACAGGACATGTTCAGCTAGGCTGAGGGCCCGCTATAAATTTTAGAAGTTAGTTAACTAAGGTCCTTCAAACGGACAAACAGTCTTTATCCTAACAGTCTTTAAATCTATTACCTACTACGGGAAGATACGGGAAATCTGCTTCTCTCACAAACGACGCTTTCTGCTAGCAACTTTCTCTCAAGGGCGGCTAGCATCTTTCTCTAACCACCAACATTGAAATTAACCAATTAACAGCAACGTCCATCCCTCACTTCCCAAACGAAGGCCTTCCTCGACGAATCCGATGATCTCGTGTCCCTGGACACACCCCATCATAGTTTCCCTCTGCAGCGTCACCGTGGCGGAAAGTCATTCTTTTTCCTGCGCTCTCATTAGCCCGTTGTCTAGCGTCTTCGTTATCAGTGAATACCCTACGTTTTAATAAAGAGTTAGTCAAATAATCTTTGTACTGCGAAAAGTAAGTCGAGTCCCATTTAGACTTTGGGACAAGGTACATCTGTTATCCCGTTGACCGCGGATTCGTTATCGAATCTGAGGCCATTGTCATTAGTGTCTAATTATCGCCGCCACTTGTAAATCTTGTAACATCCATACTCGCGTTAAATTAATAATAAACGTTACCTCCAGTGTGAAACAACAATGAATAATACCTGTGAAGATTCATTACACGCCCCTAATCCTGATCTTGATCTTAACCCGACATATATAATATTAATTATATGTAATATCGATGGGATACTTGTGAAAGTTTATTTACGCCATTTCATATTAAAAAGGCAATTTTCAAATGGAATTTATTCCATGGAATTCATTCCATTCATATGGATTATTATTGAGCAACTAAGTGATTGCGGATTTTGTCATTAGGTGGTATTGACAAAATCCGCAATCACTTAGTTGGCAACCCAATACTTTTATCAAAATGTTGTTACGAATATGCATATATTACTCTAATTACTCAACAATTTCTATGAGATTCTAATGTATGTGCTTTTACATTTGAATGAATATATTCATGATCAATAGATATAGTTACACTCAACATATATGCATTGTTCAAACTACAAAATATGACTAGAACATATAACATGTAATTTATGACATAAAGGAGTGGAAAGAGTTCACAGACAAACATAATACAAAATTCGTTCTTCAGTTATGCACATTTTGTACGTATGTTTTACAATATCCAAGCAATATCAAGTGGAATGTGGAAGGCGAATTAAAAAGCAGGAAATATGAAAAAGAATTTTCATAATAATTCCTATAAAGCATAAACGATATGGAACTAACTTCCATTTGAAAATTGCCTTTTTAATATGACATAGCGTAAATAAACTTTCACAAGTATTCCATCGATATTGCATATAATTAATATTATATATGTATATTATATATCGATAAATACGTTGTCAATATTAATAATATCCGGCGGTACTTTAGTTTGCAGTCGATAAAATTTACCTGTACAGCCTCAAGCAATTTCTTTTCATCGCCACTTCCACGCTATAATAATATTTAGAAACATTATATAATATCATTAAACGCGTGTAATCTATTCAAAATGCCTGCGGAGTTAGAAACTTTAAAAAAGCACTATTAACACATTGTTGACCAGCAATTTTACTAAGAATTTATCTCGTGTCACCGGCTATTATTTCGTAATTGAATGTGCAAGTAAAACAATATAAATAAACTTTAATAAATTCTATTTATTATTCAATTTTTAATATTTCTTTTTCTATGTGAAGCTACAGAACAGCTTTTGCAATATATTTAGTTTCTGCGTTTTCCTTTTGAAGAGCATACTCTACACATTCTAGTCGGATTTGTTTTCCTGTCAGTGACTATTTTTCCTAACACGTGGTCTCTTAGTTATCTGGAAAGCCTGAAGGATGCATCATTATAATAAGGAGCTGTTTTAGAAATTCGAGGAGTGTCAGGTGCAATGCTGCATTCTTTGGAATCCACAGTTATCCATTCTCCAGCTACTTCCAGTAGAAATTTGTTGTATCTTGTTTTATTTTCTGGCAGATAGATACAGTACATTTTATATGCATCGAACAAGGTGCAGTTTATCAGAAAAATGCTAATTTTCTGGACCACTTTAATGTTTTCCGTAAAATACTGCTGTTCGCCAAATACTAATCTGCACAATCTACCCCTTTCATGTGCTTATTGTATTGTAATATGCACGTAGGTTTAATGATATTTTGGTGGCCTAATATCAGATTCACTATCTTCTGATACAGTATCATTTTCCAAGTCACCACAATTTGATTCACAATTACTCGGACAGTCAGATAAAACATCTGCATATAATTCATTGAAAGATTCTTCATTGGTACGTTCTGTCATCGTTGACATTTTTTTTACAACAAAGGACGCAAGTTGACTGGTCTTATAAGCGAGAGACACAGCTTGAGGTATGCTGACCAACAATTGCACTGTATCATCTCCAACAGCGCACTGAGAAAACGACGCCGATGCGAAAAATAGCGCATCACGAGTTAACTCGTGACCGGTCAACAATGTGCTGAGCACTGTTTTCCGTTAAAAACTAACAGAAAATCCTAAACTAAAGGAAGCCAATATATAAGCCACCCGTGGAGATATCTGCCCGCCTCTATATCATACAGTTGCCAAAAAAACGCCATTCTTTAAAAGACAAAAACGAAAAGACCTTCGTTCTTAACAAATAAATCTCCTTTTCTCAGTCCGTTTTAATCGCTCGGGCTCTAAATCGTCTAAAAAATGTGCTTTCGATTAAAAGTCTCATCTTGATTACGTGTCATGCAAACTCGAGAAATTTGTCTTGCAAGCAACTCACCAGTCAGCAATTGCGAAATTCTACGGTGGCTAGGGGTTGGCTGTTCCCGCAAGAGGCGATGAAGTGGCGTTGCTCGCGACAAACAATGTACTCTGTGAGCCGCGTCGTTTAATAAAAATCGCTCGAACGGCACGGATTCCTCGACGACACAAAGACACTCGACGAGAAGTCGTGGAGAACCGGTTACACCAATGTAACCGAGAAACTGTGCGATCAGCAGCTACGCCAATTCCCTTCCGTCGCGTTTCTCCACCAAACGACCTGTTAACGCACGAGCAATGTTATAAAAAAACAAAACAGGAGAAGAAAACAAAGGAATATGAGAATAATGGAATTTTATCGAGCGAATGACGAATGTTTGGGAATAGAACAATAGAAGCGTGAACACTTGTTTTAAAGAAAAAATATGTACAATAGAAGTCTATTTACAGCGAGAGTCGAAAACGAGTACACAACGCCTCGAATGCACGAAATGCATACAAAAACAATAACAGCAATACAAATAGTGAAATTAAAGGAAATTTTCGGATAATGGAACAGTTACCTTCCTGGTGTTCATCTTCTTGTATGTATTTAAAAAAGGAACATAAATATTAATAACAGCAATACAAATAATGAAATTAAATACGAGTCGATTCAAGATTTATGGATTCTAAATTTTCTTAGCTACTAAGTCACTTTTCAGTAGATTTAATCCCATAAAATTACATTGCTTTAGTGCCTCCTATCATCTTAATACCTTAAAAAAAAATAAAGATGATAGGACTTAAGTACTTAATACTTTAAAAAAAAATAAAGTACTTTAAAATATTCAGGCATATCATCATTGCTATTATTTGTATTCACGTTTCAATTCATTATTAGAAACATACTTAACATTAGCATCATCTGAAGAATTATTCATCACGTTAAAAGCATTCTATTGCGTCGACGTTATCACGGTCATCAAATTCTGATATTATATGGTAAAGGAGTTTCTTCTAAATCTATCGTAATGTAATAAATATAGTGTCCTCGAACTTTCTAGTATCACATTTAACAGCTAATTCTTTTAATTATTCGTGAAGCTGTATTGTCTTTTCGCTGGTAGCTTCGTTGATTGTTAATAAACATTCTTGCAGAGGATTAAGTTTTCTACATGTGAAAAGTGTCCGAATAGTGGAACGTTCGTATAATCGAGGTTCTACTCTGCATATATATGCTAGATAAATTAAAAATTAATTGAAAAGACATAAAGTAAGAATATAAATTAATAGTAAATATATAAGAATTATACAAATGTTTGTTAGGTGTATACTCACTCGTTGGCTCTCACTGTGTGCACTTATCAAAGAATTCACGTAATTAGAATTGATACAATAGGAATGCTGCTGTATCTCCTCCACTACTTACAATTCACGTAATAGAAGTATAGGTTCAGATAATTAGATTCACTCGTCAGAAGGTTGTCAACTCGAGTGAATATCAAAAGTCATACGTAATGTTAATAGACTGTTGAAGAGACACGAGTAACGAAGATCCGCAAGTTCTAGTAGAAGTGAATCCATGGCTCTATTAGGAAACGTTAGAGTTTCCACAGCATATATTTCAATTAATGAAATCTTGTTTGAATAAATTGATCAAGCTTGCTGGAATAAAAAATAAAAATACAATATACATATAGTTTGTACCATTTCATTTAATATTAGGTTGGCAACTAAGTGATTAGGGATTTTGTCAATACCACCAAATGACAGTTGCCAACCTAATACTTTATGAGTGAAGTACTTTCGTTTAATATTTCTTTCTTCCATTTAACGTTTCACGAATAAAAGTCCTAGTCGCCGACGTTCCTGCGGAAACGTAATCGGAGAAAGAAACGGCATAAGATTAAATTTGCAAACACAAGAAGCAAATGAAAGTTTAAAAGATTTTCGTGCAAATGGCTGATTCACGGACGAATCGTCCGAGCAAATAGGAAATTCGGCTAATTCTCGAAGCCGCGACAACGTGGATGGGGAAGGAAACAGAATAGCGAAAAGGCTGACCTATTTGGCGGCCGAGTAGAATAGCCGAAGGGGACGAAGAGACGCGAGTAGAATGGCGAGAAAAAGGGCAAACCGCGTGTACCGAATACGCGGCTGCCTTTTGTTGTCTGGGCCTGGCCACCGGCGTAATTAAAATTCTACAGGCTCCACCCGGAAGTTTGGACCATCTCCAAAATCCTGGAACCACGTTACAGCCGGATCGATGCTGGCGGCGAGTCTTGGCTCTGACATTGTCGGGCCATAGATAAACAGAGCAACGATCGACAATGAGCAAATTCTCTTTTACAAAGGAAATCAGGGTTGATCGTTTGCTAAGTTTGTCTACGACGAGGATCACTGACGGACAGGACGCAAACTTCACGTGTTTCGGTTTTTCAATATCAACTGTCAGCTTAGGCTACACGTGCACGAGTATTCGGACGAATTGACGCTCTGACGAAGACAACATCCGAAGACTGTGTCACAGAGCCATAAATTAGCGATAGAAAAACCAAAGGGTTTTAACGCATTCCGCAGGCCATCGAAACAATAACGTAGAGAGTGTTCCAGTGTGAGAAAACAGTGACAGCGTGGCCATCTTGAACTTGGGCCCCGGCGACAAGGAGCCATCCCTCCATAGGAGCCAAACCCATAGTATATAAACCTTCCTAAAATCAGCTCTCGACATTCTCTGTTCTAACACTCCGAACCGTCACTCTATTGGATTCGTACAATAAATTTTGCTATTATATCTAAAGTTCAATTCCTTACCTTATTTGTGAAACGTTTGAACTGCGACGCAAGGAGATCACCGGTGATCTGTCAATTTCGTGATTTCTTGTGTCTCCTACGTGACAACTGCAACGTTTATGCTATACTTTCGTAGAAATCAATACCATTAAAGTGAAAAAAATATTTATATACCGTCTGCATTTATTATAACACTTACATGCTAATTAATTAGGACGAAATATATCTCGCACGATTAAGTGTAATACTTTCATACGACTGCACTAATTTACCACTATAAAAGTGAAATATAGAGTCTCTGATAAAGGGACGTTTCGTTGCAAGATAAGGCTATGCGTCGATAATTTCTGTAGCCACTGTATCTGAATATATTGACGTTTTTATCGAGTACGTCAAAACGACAATTCGTCCGAATATGCGTGCACTGGTTTTATTGTACTGTAAAATTCGAAGCTCTTGTTGAGAATTGTGGATCTTAATCGCCGAAATAAATGTATAGCAACACTTACATTGCACTTAGAATTGATATCAAAATAGTTTCGGATTTATTTAATATGTGATTTACAAAATATTCGTAGATGCACATTGCACGCGTCTTAGCACTCTCTTTGTCCCGCCATCTTTTTCATCACCATGCGTACGCAACAGTTGCATTCTTCTGTTTTACCATACGCTGCGCACGCACATACTCCACACACTCATACTCATACATGTGTGTCACTATCCGCGGCTAATCTAGTGTAACACACAAAATTACACATAGCTATTGCTCTATTCCTGATAATTTATCGAGTTGGCGGAAAAATTGGGTTTTCATCGTGTTAAGAAACACAGTTTTAAATGGCTCGTTTGTCACAAAGTTTACGGATACAGCGATTTTATTAGCAACTAAGTGATTACGGACTTTGTTATTAGGTGGTAATTACCGCAACCACTTACCAACCCAATATAAGAATAGTGTCCTGTGTTGAAAAGATAGTTAGTTCTTGTAGATCGAATCTATCGTTGAAAATTGATTTTCATCTTTGGTCCTTTTCCTGTATGCAGGTGTCTGAAGAACTTATCCTGATATAGATTTACTGTAACGCTTACAATCACTATAAACTAGTTGCGTTACACGCAAGGACTAGTTTGCCTAGGATCAGCTAGAAAGTTGTAGGTGTCGCAACACCACGTTTCCTTTAAACGAACAGAAGAGAACCGCTTACGAAACCTATTTCAATATTTAGTCGAGCCGGCCAATTTCTGGGAATCCTCTCTCTCTCGAGATATCTCAAGTAAAACACTTAACCAATTGCAGGCAAACCTACGCTATAAATTTTCTTTTTCCTCTTACAATCGTATTGTCTGAAAGCGTTTGCCAATTTTTGTATTGCACGTGACAATCAGAACCTTTTACGAATTTTTATATCTAAATTATGAAAAATTGTTATTTGTAAAAAAAAAGTTGCTCTATGTTTAAATGTAAGTGAAAAATGTCGAATACAGATTCTTCTTTTATAACCTTATTTTTAGAACAATTCAATTTAACGTGTTTCATATATTTTACTTATCTTTTATCTTTCTTATCGAAACTTTGTACTTGTAAAATCTTTATAAGATATTTTCGAGGTATTCAAATGATCTCTGTCAATTCTGTTGCTACAAACTGCAACAGTCTGCTCGCTTTATCGCAGTATTTTCAGAAGTGTTCAGTCATCTTACGTCCTTTTGATGGATAAAATAAAAATTGGCATATTGCAATATATTGCACAAACGAGTTATGAATACGCCAGTCTTTTAATAATAAATAATAAAACAATAAGTAACAAAAAGAAAACAGCAAACATAATATAAAATTATTAGGTTGGTAACTAAGTGATTACGGATTTTGTCACTAGGTGGCAATGACAAAACCCGCAATAACTTAGTTGCCAACCCAACACTTACTTATTACTTGTCTTTGACTTTACTTTCATATCATTTACTATATTTTATTATCACGTAACCTGCAAATTAGTCACACAGACTGTGAATTACGATAACTTGTCAAACAATGAACGCAGTGCGTATTTCTCGAACGTAAATAAGAATCCATTGAGCGCGGCGGTAGCATTTTGTTTACAATTTCAGGCGAAAGGTTGTCGTCTCATAGACGATAGTTAAACAGAACATTGTTTTAAAAGCGAAAATAAGTGGAAAATGTAAACTAAGGTGTTTTCGTTTGAAACTTCGTTTTAGAGAGAACTAGGTTTAAAAATATGTCGAATATACGTGCACTTGACTAGCTTATAGTCGAATAAAGGCCGATACTGTGGTAATAAGGCGAGATAAGTAAAAAATGTAGAATAATATTTTTTCATCGTATGCCTCGTTTTTCCTAAAATAATGTCTGAAATTGGAGTCGTTGACGCTCCATCCACGAGCTCGACGAACACGTTCAGCCAGCAGTTAGGCGAGTGCACAGTGCACGTGTACTCGATAAATTTTCAAACTCGATTTTCTCCAGAATAAAGCCTCATAAACGAACAAATTTTACTCTTTCTTTTCTCCACTCATCTTTCATCACTCATCCTCATACATTGTACGTAATGTAGAAAGTAGACAGTAATTTATCTCAACTTCTCGCGGAACGAACAGTTCACGTAATAAGAGTTCGCTGATTCTTTCTATTAGGGTGACCTAAAAGTTTCTTTCGTTTTAGAAGAAAATAATAGATGCACAACATTTTTTGTTTTGATGCAAACGAAACGTGTCCTACAACGGCTAGAGGACATTTGACAGATTAGGTTTCATGTTTGTATCAACATAGCCAGATGAAGTAGCTGCGTACAGATAACGAAAGACATTTTTGAGACAAACTAATAGTTAGGTATAATTTTTCACTCATGCAATAGGAATTTACATCCAGATGAATAGATTCGTCAGCAATTTTTTCACCATGTTTTTAGTCAATTAATAAAATTAATAAATTTACAAGTTACAAGTTCATCGTAGTTAACCTTTGTGTTTTCAATCGTCTTATATATTGCTTTGTAAGCCGATATTTGCTAAACTACGATAAGATATTCACGCAACCATCGTGGCATTCAAACAAGTTACGAGTCATAGACTTCTCTCTTAGAATTTGATAATTTTCAACAAATTATTGGGTTGGCAACTAAGTGATTGAGGATTTTGCCATTACCACCTAATGATAAAATCCACAATCACTTAGTTGCCAACCCAATATAATTCAAATTGTGCTAATAATAGTTCAAGATTTTGTTCCATTGCATTCCATCGTTCAAGAGGGTTCCTTTAGTTCACTCAATCGAGCACTAATTCAAATTTCGTTGCAATAAATAAAATTCCAGAAAATAGACGATCTAAATTAAAAGTAAAAATAAGTTTCTCGTAATATCTAATTATATATATTTACTATCTACTTTTCAACATATTCACGCATATTTTTATTCATTTACGAACCTTCCTGCAGAGTGTAGCTTTCCATCGTACGAGAGATAGGTAAGAAATAAAATTTTTTCCCTCTTGCAGTTGCCAACCCTTTCCTTCGCGGCAACGTCGAACTGTACGACATGCGTCAACTTCTACGACGTTTCGAGCAAACATTCGCGATATGTACATCACGCAACGGAAAGATATACATACGATACACGAAACGTCTGGGAAACGCGGGGAAATTTGCTCGCTGCCTCCGGGGAACTATGCACCGAAAATTGTACGGACTATTTGCTGCGATTCATATCCCACGGCATGGAGAATTCACCAAGTGAATTATAAAGGCGAGCCACGAATTGCGAAGAAACAGCCAGCGAATTTAATTGAACGTTGACGATGTATTATTCCGTGGTCGTTGCATAGAAATTTTCCTCCCCTAACTTCTAGTTTCAATTAAATTAAATGCTAACCCGCTGGTCATTCGTTGATTACTCTAGCGACGATTTAATTGTTTCACCTGTCCCTATTTCCTCACCTCGTTTTTTCTTCTCTAGTTTTGCTGAAATAAACGAAAACATAGTGGTTCAATAGTTGAAAGGATTGCAAACAGATTCTCTGAAACGAATTGGCCAGCTTCACTTTTTTCAACTTTTCAGTTTCTTCTATTGGCAGCAAAAGTATTAACACACTGTTGTATTTGAGGTGATGTTGCGTGTATACGTTAAATAATCACTCGGTGTTTAGGTCAACAATATATTTATTAACAAATGTCTTCTTTTAATCGCGTCCCGTATCGCTCTCGGTTTCGCTAGTCAATCTCGCTGCGCAGTTACACTTCGACCTTACCGCTTCCTGGTTTGAACTGAAACTGTCGATCGGATTCAATTCTTTTCTTTTTGTCGCCCCTCAATATCCCCACTATCCACGCGTTTGTTTGGCGTCCGCGACTGTTGCCACGCACGCTTTCTTCTCGAACATTCGGCGGAAGGACCGTTGGGATATAGATGGCTCATTAGGCACTCCGCTTCGGCGATATACATTGTTGCCAAGTACCGCCACATATTAACTGATTAGATCATAAGAGATTGAATTTACCTCGAGGTTTGCTATTATTTATGCCACTTTCTTGCGACAAACGAAAATTGGTTTTCATTAACTGGTTGTATCATTAACGTTCAACCCCCCTCCCCAAAAGAAAAGAAGAAGAAGGAAAGAAAAGAACAAAGGACCAATTTTCATTTGTCACAAGAAGGTGGCATAAATAATAGCAAACCTCAAGGTAAATACAATCTCTTACGATCTAATCAATTAGTATGTAAATGCTATAATAAATACAACAATGTGTTAATACTTTTGCTCCTACTATACTTTCATCTATAATATACAATATATATATATATTATCAAGTACATAGCTATACACAAGTTAACGAAAACTTTGAAGAAGAGCTCGTATCTCTTTCGAAGTTTAACAAAATTTAACACCAACGAAAACTCTGTTAATCACAACCTAAAACGCAATGATCTGTCTTCCATAAAAAATTCTATTGGGCAACTAAGTGATTGCGGATTTTGTCATTAGGTGGTAATGACAAAACCCGCAATCGCTTAGTTGCCAACCCAATATATTCGTTCGCTGAAAGCAGAACCGAACTCTGGATCGAAAGGAAGAGAAACGATTCGTGGAGCACAGTTAAGTTAGCAAAGTTAGCGGCTGCGGGAATCTTCGTACATTTAATTGGACGTTGGTGAGAGCGGTTGGTGGAGATAGGTTCTCGTGGCAAAGTGCTGAGTTCGCGAGCTAAGACCCGTGTTCTGCTCGCGAGACCGTCGCCAGCCATTTTGCGCCGTTGAAACTTGTATCCGGGCCGTGTCTAGCCTCGAAAGGAATCGAAGCCGCCGGATAACAGCCTTTTAGAAGAAATTGCCTCTCCTCTTCTTCCACTACAGCCGCGAATCTTTGTCTTGGCACGGGAAAAGTAGGTTCCTCAAAAACGCCAGCCCTTGCTCCTTTTGCTTTCTTTACACTGAACCTCTTATCCTTTGTTTTCTGCTTATCGATACAGTTCTCGAATGTTTCTCTTGGAAATGGGAAACTTGAACTGCCGGATGCACGACGCGTTTGCTAGCTCTCGCATGAAATTTGTTTTCATATTCTAATTTTTCAAATGGGATAATATACTGTTGATGTTGATGTTTGATTTGAAGAGGAAGAAAAGTTTGTTTAAAAAATAGGTTAATGAGGTTAGGCGAGAAAGATAGATAGGATAGGTAAGTGGATAAACGTAGGAAGAAGTTTAGAATCATATTTTATAGGTAAATATGAAGATAGAGGAAAAGTGGATGGTCGTAAAATATCGTTTGGCTCTTTGTTAGGAGCAAGTTTAAAGACCAAATCGTCTGAAGGAATTTGTGACGAGAATTACACGAGCCTTCTGTAACACACTGTCGGACTAATCCGAAGGTTCTGCGAACTGTACACGTATGCCAGAATGCTTGATGAACACAAGGTTATCAGACACTGAATTCAAACTCTAGCTGAAATTCAAGTTTCCAAAAATAAGTTTAAATTTCTAAATACAAATTCAAATGTTCAGACTGAAGTTCAAATTCTCAAATTTAAATGTAAATTCATATAATAAATTGATCTACAAACCCAAGTCTTGAAATTGAGATTTGTCATTTTTAAATACAAATTCCAGTTTTCACATGCAAATTCAGATCTTCGAATTTAAATATGAATCTTCGTAACAAATTCGAATTCGAATAAAATTTAAATCCAAATTTTTTCGTACTTTCTTCGAATTGTCAAATTCAAGTCTTCGAATTCAATTTTAACTTTCCACGTTTTTGAACTTCGAAACAATACGCAAGCTATTAAAAGGAATTCATCAATGTACCAGCTGGATATTAAGTTAATAGTTTCATAAACCACGTAATCACGAAGGAACAAAGAAATTATATTCGACCAGGTTGCAACTATCATCAGAACAGCCAGAAATACGTAATAACCGAGCATCGTATATTCGAGGTTCGTTAAAGCAAGTTTTTATCACGCGTAATATGCAACGAGCTAACTTCGCCGAACTAATCGGCCGGGGCAAGTTTTCTCGGCCCCTTTACAGCCGGAAGTTCGATACCTGGGGGCCGGCAACTCGTAATTTCATTTGCGCCTGCAACGCCTCAACTTCGTATCGCATTACGTTGCCGGTGAATTCTCGGCTTGGAAAATCAGACGGCCGGAAAATTACGCTCCTACTGTCCGTTTGCTAATTTTTCATGGCCGATCGCAATCGAGAATCGAGATGTCGCCTCTGCCGTAACGAATCGCCTCGATTCCGCCACGAGTAACGAAACGTAATAGACTCTGTCACGGTTCGAGAAGAATAGAGATGATAAAACATAGTGCAGATACACGGTTGATAAAACAGTCCACGATTTTTATTACACGTTATTTTCTCACACGATAATCATTAAGACGATACGGGTCGTCTGTGATAGCGTTGCGTTTCTAAATGCGAATTTTTATGCATATTCATATTTATTGTGAGTATAATTAGAAAAGTTGAATCTCGGTAGAAAAATAGTTTTAGCTACCGAGTATTATAGAAGGCACTATACTTTGAATATTTGATATGTTGTCTCATATCGTGTGCATCATGTGCAATTTTCCACTATCAGATTTCCTGTAAATGCATCAAAATCCGCAGTCTATTCGTAACTATAAAACTATACTAAAATTAGTTCTTAAGTACGAGATACGATGCAACAAAATCTGATTACATCCAATTATCATTCTTCGTTTCTTTGTAATGAAATATTCTGTTACGCTGTATTGGGTTGGCAACTAAGTGGTTGCGGATTTTGTCATGACCACCTAATGACAATATCCGCAATCATTTAGTTGCCAACCAAATATAATTGTGAAGAAAGAAAGAACTAACTTTCCAACCTTTTTCTTTTTTCGAAGCAATACAATCTGTTCCTTTTGGGGAAGAAAAAAGAACAAATTGTTTAACGTACAGAGATATATAATACAACATACCAAAATTGAATGCTACTGGGTAGTTTTATAGTTATGAAACGTATAATGGTTCCTGTAGTTTGATAGAAATATATATATGCTATTGTAATATATTGATATTGTAAATATATATATAATATTGTAGCGTTTTTTTTTTGTAGTTATATATTTCTTGGAATTGTGGAATTTTAAAGATG